>CM053626.1:142131964-142151513 GCA_028646595.1 Phalanger gymnotis | reverse complement strand
ACATGATTATATTTGAGATCATAAATTCAGCCTTCCTACTACAGGAGGGCAGGTAGATGGTAAATTAGTGTGCTGGTACAGTCTTAGACAGTTATCTATTGCCCTAAGGAGAATAAATTAATTTCCTGGAGTCATAGGCCAGGGTCACAAAGCCAGTAAGTGTTACACTCAGGTCTTAAACCCAGGTCTTTCTAGCTTCAAGCCTCCTTCACTATCCACTATGTACACTACCTTTCAATAGATGCAGATAACCAACTGAATATGATACCATCTATTTATTAATTCTGGAGCAGCTAGGTGGCACAGTGGACAAGAGGGCCAGGCCTGAAGTCAAAAAGACTCATCTTTCTGAGTTCAAATCTGTCCTCAGACACTTACTAGCCATGTGACCCTGGGCAATTCACTTAACCCTGTTTGCCTCAGTTTCCTTATCTAAAAAACTAAACTGGATTAGGAAATGGCGAGCCACTCCAGTATCTTTGCCAAGAA
This sequence comes from Phalanger gymnotis, assembly GCA_028646595.1. Classification (NCBI taxonomy): domain Eukaryota; kingdom Metazoa; phylum Chordata; class Mammalia; order Diprotodontia; family Phalangeridae; genus Phalanger; species Phalanger gymnotis. The sequence goes on along the minus strand of CM053626.1, from coordinate 142,151,024 downwards.
AACCCAAAATGGGATCCAAAAGAGTCAGAAATGACTGAAAACAACAACAGCAGCAGCAACAATATTTATTCACTCTAGGCATCACAGAGAAGAGAACTGGTTAAGAAAGAAGGTGAATTGGTACTGTATAACTAAATTACCAGTCTCTGGTAAGCTTGAAGAGCTTCTCCAGGATATAATTAGATGGCTGAGTGTGCTGACTCTTCTTCACTCTGTTTCCCTCCACAAACACCTTGAAAGGCAATCCTGTGGGCCTAGCTATCTCTTGCAGCTTAAAAAAACTATATTCAGCATATTTTTTCCTATTTTTCCCCTGAATGGTTCATAGGGAGAGCAGGAAGCAGCTGCCTGGCATCCTTCCACTCTCTAAATTACTTTGTCACCTGAAGTCTGGATTCATCCCAAACTTATAGCTTGTTGAGGAACATAAACTAAAAAGGTAGAGATGAAACAACCCTCATGACTACTTAAGGCAATTTGCAGGTCTTTCAAGGTCAATTTAATTGGAAAATGCAACTATTATTCCTATTAGTATTAATAAAAATTATTTGTAAAAATTAGTGGTCTATATGATGACTCTCATTGTCATTATATTTTTTTTAATTTCACAAAACAATATTATATGAATGGGACACAAAAAAGATGCATTTTGTGGGGGGAAATGCAATCACTTTAAGAAATTTTCCTTAAAACGAGTAGTCATATGAAATTGTTTGCCTACTTTTTTTCCAAAAGATACTTTTTCTTGTTTCCAGGATAAAATATAAATTTCTTAGCCTTTTGATTAGGAACTTTCGGAACATGTCTCCAACCAACTTTTGAAATCAATCAATCACACATTTATTAAGCAACTACCCTCTATCAAATCTTTGAACTTTCTCTTTCTATTTAGTGCCTACAAACATTCCCATGTCTCCTCTATTCTCAGAAAACCTTCGCTTTATCAAACTCCACTACATATATACGCTATATCTCTTCTTTTTTTATGGTTAACCTCCTTGAGAAGATTTTCTACAATCGATGCCACTACTTCCTTTCCCCTTAATCTTTTCTTTACTTATTGCTATTGGCTTCTGACAATATCATTCAACCAAAATCATTCTCTCCAAAGCTACCAATGATCTCTTAATTGAAAACTCGAATGTCCTTTTCTCAATCCTCATCCTTTTAGACCTCTATGCAGCCTTTGACACTGCCAAGCAATCTCTTCTCCTTAACATTCTATTTTTTCTTAGTTTTCTGTTACTCTACTCTTGTCTGGTTTTCCTCCTACCTCCGTCTGCCACATCTTCCTTCAGGTTGTATCTGATAACTAAGGATGTGCCCCAAGTCTCTGTCCTGAGCTCTCACCTCTTTTTCCTCTATACAATTTCACCTTGTGATCTCATTAGCGCTCGTGGATTTAATTAATTAATTAATAATCATTAATGCTAATGATTCTCAAATCTATTTATCCAGTATAAACCTCTCTACTGACTTCTAGACTTGAATCTCTATCTGTTGTATATCTAGATGTCCTTCAGACGTCTGAAACTCATCATGTCCAAAACTGAATCCACTATCTTTCTTCCAAAATTGTCCCCTCTTCGTAACTACTTTATTACTATTACTGTTGAGAGTGTACTATCTTCCCATTTGTCCAGGTGTATAACCACTATGTCATTCTCAACTTTCCTACTTTCACCCCCTATACCTGATCTGTTTGCAATTTCTGTCTATTTTACCTTCAAGGTCTCAGCTAAAATGCTACCTTTAGCAAGAGGCGTTTGCCAGACCTCCTTAATTTTAGTGCTTTTCCTCCATTAAATATCTCCAATTTATCTGGTACATATCTTGTATTCACATAGCTGTTAGTATTTTCTTTTCTCATTTAGATAATGAGCTTATTGAGAGAAAGACTCTTTTCCCATTCTTTGTATCCCTAGCACCTTAACACAGTGTCTGGTACATAGTTGGGAACTAATAAACGTGTTGTTGACTTGACCTATCCGGACTTATTTCTCAAGTGTTCCAGGTAAACTGAACTATCTGTTCCCTGAACTTATTATTCCATTTTCTGACTCTGTGACTTTAGATTTCTTATTTATTTCTTTATCTATTTATTTGTTTATTTATTCATTCATTCATTTACTTATCTATAATTTTATCTATCTATATATTTATTTATTTATTCATCTATCTATGTGCCTATCTATCTATCTATCTATCTATCTATCTATCTATCTATCTATTTGTTTGTTTTGGCACCAGTCACATTCTCTGCAATTTGCATCAAAATACTGACCCTGGTTTCATATAAGTTATTTCTGTATTCTAGAATTTAACATGCCTGAGCCCTGATATATGGATTAATGTTAAGCAATCAAGTGCTCTCTTACTGTTTTCATTTCTTGGGTTAGGGAGCATCATGCTATTGGCAAACAAAAAGGCAGAATAACTGAACTGTTATTTTTCTTGCATTTTCCATGTTTGTTTCAACAATCTGGCTAGCAGCTGCTGTGGGGGGTATAAAACCAACAATAACCAGCTCACAGAACGCTGCAAGCCAAGGTTCTTTTGATCTGCTTTACTAAGGAAAGCAACATTACGGAGTTAACATCTCAATTTAATGCAGCATACAAATATCATTCCCTTAGTTCAGGGGGACAAGCCAGCACCCTGAACTTCAGAGCAAATACAAACAAATTACAAACATCAACAGACCAAATACAATTCATAGTTACCAAGAAAACCATCCACATCTGAGTTCAGCCTGAAGGCCCTTACAGTGGCTTCCCAGAGTCTCATGCCTCATGCCAAGGGAGAGCCTTAAGCAAACAGCTCTGTCTTCTCTTTTTATACAGTTTCAGATGTCTTCAAATATCATCTAAGTGACCAGAACTTAGGCTCCTATGATTGGCTCTGGTCTTAGCAACTCCCTTCATTGGCCCTACCTGGAGTCCCACCTTAGTTACCAATTCACACCCACATAGGCTAAGTACCTAATAGATAGCGGTTAGGGCCTGGGGCTTAGCACCTAGTAAGACTCAATCAAAGACACTGAATTAATCAAAGGAAAAAAAGGTTGAACTCTTCAAGGATCCCCAATACAATATTAAGGATAACAACAAACAAAATTGGAAAGATAGAATGGAAATGATTAAAACAGGGCTATATCCCAAGATAAAAGAAGCCATAATAGAAAGAGAATGTATATTACACCATGGTCAGTAATTTGACATTAATTGTAGAGAGTGTGACTCGTGCCAAAACATTGAGGGTATTCTAATTTTCAAATTAAAAGAAACAGAGTTCAGCAAACTCCAGGAGAATTTGTGAACTATTAGAAAAGAAAATCATAATTTCTAGAAATCAGCATATGATCACCAATAAGCAATTCAAACCACAGTAATATAACATAGTACAGTTCAATCCCAAAAGGATATTTGAAAAAAAAATATGATGACATAATCATGGGCAAGGACAGTACTTGGTTCATAGTAGGTACTTAATAAAAGCTTGTGTGACAAGATGAAAAAAATAAGAATTGGATGATGGTACAGTTATGCTATGTGATCCTGGGTAAGTCACTTAACCCTGTCTCCCTCAGTTTCCTCATCCTTAAAATGAAATGGTAAGATGGAAATGGCAAATCAATCCAGTATCTTTGCCAAGAAAACTCAAAATGGAGTCATGAAGAGTTGAACACAACTAAAATGGGGATCAACATGTGGTTAAGCAATAGTACCCATGTGTGGGTCCGAGACCACTACTCACATTAAAAATAGACAGAGACCATTGTTGAGAGAAGGCAAAAAGGAATTTTATTGCTTTCTTATGAGAACGGACACCACCTGACTGGGGGCACTTTAATTATGTCTTACAATTATTTGGTCTGAATAAATGGACATGTCCCCTGAACAGAGTACAGGAGAGTACAAAGGACTCAGAAGGACACCAGTCCTTTTATTGACTCTCCCTTGGAATCTCCTGCCAGGCTCTTCATTGGCCAGATACAAGCCCTGACTGCCTACATCATGCCGTCCTTAAAATGGCTCATTAAAGCATGTGTATAAGTCTCTAACCTTTCACCCCAGACCTTTGATTAGAACTAGCTCTAACCAGTCACCTGAATTACATTCTGCTAAAGCTGGGGGGGGGGGGGAGGGGGAGCAAGAGGAATGCTTTCAAATATATGGAAACGAAACTGCTCCCCCATCTCTTACACCCAAGAATTTTAATGCAATGATGCCATGCTGGAGACAGGAATCTGTAGTAGGCTATAGAGCTTTATACTTTTCTCTTTACAACTCAACATTTTTATTAAAAAACTAGGTGGGGAAAAAATGAAAGTCTAGCTCATCAAGTTTTCAGATGACAAAAAGTTGGGAGCAATAGCTAATACCTTGCATGACAAAAATCAAAATTCAAATAACCTTGACTATATGAAAAGTAGGCCAAAACTACTAAGATGAAATTTAATGCAATAACATAAAATCCTCTGCCTGGGTCTTTAAAAAAGAAAAGAAACTAACAGCACATGTATGGAATGTGAAGATTTGATTTAGCAGAGCTTTCTGTGAAAAATCTAGTGATTTTAGTTGACTGCAAGATTAAGACTCGTCAACAGTATGATATAGCTGCCCAAAAAAGCTAGTGTGATTTAGTAGAGTGAATTCATAGAAGTATAATGTTCAGAACAAGGGAAGTAATTATCTCACTTTGCTCCGTAGTGGTCAGAACACATCTGGACTATTGAAAGCTGTATTCCAATAGTTGAAGGACTATTTTATGGAAGAGGAATGAAACTTATTCTATGTAGCTCCAAAGCATAGGCTAGAATCAAAAGGTAGAAGCTAAAAAGAGGCATTTATATGCTGAGTTTGGAGATAGAACTTCTTACACAGTTATCTGAAAATTGAATGGGTAGCCATGTGAGGTAGCAAACTACTTAGCACTGAAAGCATCTGAGCATAGGGTGGAAAACAACTTGCACACACAATGGTGAGTATTATGGTAAGAATCAAAAGAGGAAAAAATAGAAAGATTTTATTACTGACATATAAAGATCATCTGGATAGAAAGAAGAAATAGGTGAGGAGTTTGAGAAACAAATCATAAGCCTGACACAGAGGCATGATATAGTAGTTAAGGGTAATTTCAATCATTCAGATATTTGTTACATTTTTTTCTGTGGAAAAATAGGGCAACCAAGCACTTATTCATGGGTTTTAGGGATTAATTCTATCTTTCAAAAAGTTTACATACCAATAAGAGGAAATTTTATTCTGGATCTGATTCTTGTTAATAGAGAAAAACTGATTATTGTTATGAAAAGAAGGGGCAGCTAGGTGACAGAGTGGATAGAGCACTGGGCCTGGAGTCAAAAAGATTTGAGTTCAAATCCAGCCTCAGACACCTACCAGCTGTGTGACTCTGGGCAAGTCACATAACCCTGTTTGCCTCAGTTTCCTCATCTGCAAAATGACCTAGAGAAGTAGCAAACTGCTCTAGTATCTTTGCCAAGAAACCCGCAAGGGAAGGTATCTGTTACATAAATTGACGAGGCAGATTTGTGTTCTCTTTCTTGGGTGTTACTTCAGCAGGTTGCTATTAAAAGCAGCCAACAGAGCACTCACCCCTTCTATAACCCATATCAGAATCACTTATGTCTTCGCATTAATACTATAGATTAAGGGCTGGTTCTTAACCTGGAATCCACAGGTTCTTGAATAGATTTCAAAGGGATCCATGAATTTGGATGGAGGGAGAAAATTACATCTTCATTTTAATCTAGTTAGTTTTCTTTGTAATCTATTTTTTTTCCTTTAAAAACATTGTTCTGAGAAGGGATCCATAGCCTTCACCAAACTTCCAAAGGAGTCCATGTCATAAAGCAGGATAGGAACCACCTCACTAGTTTCTCTGTCATTGGGTTATGCTGCTTTAATTGCTTGGTTGCCATTTTAAACTGATACAAACTTTTCACATACACTATCAGATGTATTTTTCTTATACGCTTTGGGATGCCTTGGAAAGGTAATTTTCATTTATACAAAGTCAGAACTGAAACTACCATCTTGATTGAATCGGCAGAATGGGAAGAAGGAACTTGGAAAGGACATCTAGGCCATTCTTATCTAGTAAAGAAGCAGTTTACATAAATCTGTTCTCAATCTGCCTTATGCAAAAAGGTTTCACAAATGTTAATGAGCTTTTGTGAAAATTACTCATGAAATAACTGTTAGTTTGATGTGAATAGCCTTGCAATTTGGGATCCAGCCTTGTCGATCAATGCCAAATTAACCAGATAATTTCTCTAACCTCATGACAATTTTTTTCTATATTTCTAGAAGGAGAGGATGGCACTTTGAATGTTCTTTTTACTCCCTCATTGAAGGTTTATTGTATCCCTGTCTAAACAACTACAAACTAGGATGTGATTTTCATAACACATAAATGTAAGCTTACAGTTGAGTCAAACAGCTCACATATTTCTAGGATTTTATACAACTCTGTGTGTGTACAACTCTGTGTATGTGTTTTAACTACTATGACCATGTTTAGAATTAATTTATAGACAACTAAGCAAAACTGCTTCTCTTTTTAAAGTAGGTCACATGCAATGTAACATTGAGATCCAACATTTTCACATATAACTGGAATCAAAACATGCCTGAGATTAGTTGGCAGATATTCACTTAGATAACCAGAGAAAGACAAGAGCATTGGAAGCAAACACCATGTTTTTAATTTTTAGCTAAAAATGAGATTTTTTGCCTTAAATTTTCTTATTACACTTCATATGGACCTCTCCTTTGTCCTTATCACATTCAATCTTGTATTTATTTTAAACATCTTATTTCCCCTATTAGAGCATAAGCACCTCGAAAGCAAGTACTACAACATTTTCTGTGAGATATCTCTACTCCACTTAGAATTAAGTGTTGTTACTTAACAAATGTTTGTTAAATTGAACAACAACAAAAAATGCCTTTTTAAGTGAGAAAAACATGCAATTGCAGGAATCCATTAAATTATGTTCACTTATATTTTTATCTTAATATTTTTATCTAAGCAAATGTGAAGAAATGCATATTATTTTAATACTTTGGTCTGTGGTTTCTCAGGAAAGGTAATTCTACCAATGTCACAGCTCATTTGTGCCTGCTCTCAGTGTTTATGCAACTAAGACTACAAGTTGCATAAAAGGTATTGACCTACACAAGCAAAGTAAGCTTCTTCATCTTGGAATTACCTATACCAATTAAATATTACAGGTCTAATCTCGATCACTATGGATACCTAAATATATATTCATCAAACCAGTTCATAATGACTTGCTGCTTGTATACATACATATATATGTAAATATTTGTGTTTCTCTGTGTGTGAATATATGTATATATATGTATATATGTGTATATATATATGTGTGTGTGTGTATATAGAGAGAGAGAAAAAAATTGAGACAGAGACAGAGAGCTACATTTGGATTTATCACCCATACAAGATGTACTTGGGAATAAAATATTCTTAAAAGGCCAAATTTTCTCTAGACAGTATTAGAAATGGTTTGGGGCTGGCATCTTACTTTAGATCATTATTATTAGTTTATTTTTGTAATTTCCTATCAAATCCACACCAAAAAAATGTCCTGTGGATATCATGAATCAAGTATATTTCCTTAAAAGGTTCACCTGAGACAAAGTAAAATAATGAGGATCAGAAGATCTAGGTTCTAACCTTTTTGTTCATTTTCTGTGTGAGAATTTCAGTCATTATCTCTCAGTGAGTCACTTGACATTTGTGAACCTTTATTTTCCTTATCTGTAAAATGAGAGGGTTAGACTCAATTATTTCATAGACCCCACCCAGATTTAGGATTCCATGTGTGGTCAGGTATCTAGCCCTGTTAAATGCTTCTCAGTTATTTGGGCTAAGAAGAGATAAACACTCCCGGGGGTTCTTTTACTGAAATACAATGTGGTAGTAAGCCCTGGTGGTGTATATGAGCAGTGTGTGGAAATGGAATGTTTCTGTGGGAAATAGCTGCCAAGGCTGAGACAAATTTCCCCATCTCTAATTCTCTATGTGTCCATCTGCCAAGAAAAACTGAACAGCAGCAATGCCAGCTGTTTATGTTGTGCCACAGATTGCAAGAAATGTTTCCTAAATTTACGTCTCACTAACACTCATCCATTGGGTTTAGAAGAGACAGGAACTGAGTTAAGCTGTGACAGTCAGGAGAGGAAGGCAACATTCAAGTCTGATCACAAATTAAGGGATTATCACTAACTTCTAGGAGCTGTCTCTGTAAGGGAAGAATTGTAGGATCTGCCCAGAAATTAACAGAAGATCAATTTGTTGGGCCATAAAGGAAAAGTGAGAGCAGGTATTGGAAAGACTAAACTCGTGTAGTAAAAAGGAAATTGTTCACTCTTTATTTGAATTGCCTACCATAACCAAAAACAAACAGGATTTTAAGCACAATGTACAGTTCCTTTGGTAAATGTTCAATACATATTGATCTTATGCATTGACATCTACTCATGTTAATATGCATCTAAATTAACTTGATTAAATGGTGAAATAGGCTAAATTATGAGTAGGCAGTTTGCAGTTACTATTCATATTTCCTCACGTATCTTTGAAATAATAAATTATATTTCAACTCATTTGCAAAGTTGTGCTTCTGTGCAATCATATATTTGTTTTTCAGGGCAATCAAGAGTTTCAATATATTTGTAATTCACTCTTGCTTAAAGGGGACAATAATAGCCTTACTAGCCCTCATAAAACTGTATTATGGTGTAAAGAGGCCGTGGTGATAATGTGACTGAAGATCTTTCCTACCCATTCAATAGACCTCAGGTGGGGCCAGTTAAAAGAGGCAGGCCCATACCTTCATGATGCCAATCACTAATTAAACATTTCCCACACTCTTTTCCCTATTGGGCATGAATCCCTGGGGCCCTAAACAGAACATATACACCCAGAAGGTAGCTATTGAGAACCCAGAAGTCAGAAGTCAGAAGAGAAGCGAAGCGAAGCCAGACTTCAGAATTCAGCCTAAGGAGAAGGAGTAAGAATTCAGAGTTCATGGAGCTGCAGAAGAGAGTGCTAAGGGCAGAGAGGAGATCAGAGAGCTGCAGACCAGAGGACTGAGTGGGGAGATGACACAGGCAAGCAAACAGTTAGGATTCATGAGTGATCGTTTATGGGAAGGCCCTAGCAGCTGGGGAAGGTTACAGGATGACTTGGCTCTTTGCTGTAATACAGTGTTTTAATCTCCTTGTTGCTACATTGACATGGGCTTACTGGTTCTGGAATTCAATTACTGCTATATTGAATTTGAATTACTGGTTCTGGGATTTGATTCTTTGGTGCCTAAATAAATCTTATACTTCCTCTGCCTTCTACCTAGAGAGTTTTTCATACTTTGCAATTTTGAACCATACAGGCATGTTCATGGTCATCCTCCAGGTCATGAATCTTGCCTTACTGATAAAGAAGCCTGGATTAGGAGTCCATAAACCTAGGTTCGAGGCCCAGATTTATCACTAACCAGCGCTGTGACCTTGGGCAAGTCACTATAAGCTCCTTCTTACCTTTATAGTCTTCTTACACCTTGCTCTTCAAGAACGAAGGACAAAGAACAACAACGCCTTCCTTGCTCAGCTCCACATATTGTGCAATCTAGCAATATTGGGTTCTTAATTATTTCTTGTTACTCCAAAAGTTTTCACTCACTGTTCCCCATGCCTGGAATTCTCTCTGCCCCCCCATCTCCACATCTTAGATTCCCTGGCTTCTTTCAAGTCCTAGATAAAGTCTCACCTTCTACAAGAAACTTTTACTGATCTCCTAATTCTTAGTGCCTTCCTTTGACATTATCCCCAGTTTATCAGAAGGTGAGAGAGACAGTAACAGAGATACAGAGACAGAGAGAGACAAAGAGTGAGATCTGACTTGTACAGTTATTTGCATGCTGTCTCTAATAGAATGTGATCTCCTTGAGAGCAAGGATTGTTTATTGTCTTTCTTTGCATCTTCACTGACTAGCACAATGTCTGGCACATAGTAAGCACTTAATAAATAATAGCTGACTGATTCACTATCTGTAAAATAAGGATATTGCACTAAATAATCTCTAAGGTTCGATTTAGTTCTAAAATTCTATGTTTCTATTAAAATAAAAAATAATAGAATCTAGTTACTAGATAAAGGATAACAGAGGAAACCAATTAAAGGATTAATTCCATATTTTCCCTTGTTATTGTTCAGTCATTTTTCAGTCATGCCCAACTCTTCATTACCCCATTTGGGGTTTTCTTGGTCACTAATAGTTTGCCATTTCCTTCTCCAAGTCATTTTGCAGATGAGGAAATTGATGCAAATAAGTTTAGGTGACTTGTCCAGGATCACACAGCTAGTAAGTGCCTGAAGCTGTATTTGAACTTAGGGAAGAGGAGTCTTCCTGACTTCAAGCCCCACACTCTATCCACTTTACCACCTAGCTGCCCATTATTTTCCCTAAACATCTTAAGATCACAGATCTAGAGGTTGAAGGTACTTGAAAGGCTATCAAGTCCAACCACATTTTACAAATGAGTTACTGAGAACTAGAGAGTTTAAAAAAGACTCATCCAAGACCATACAAGCAGCAAGTGGGAGCTTTTAACCAACATCTGTGCCTCAGCTACTAGCACATCCCTGCAGAGATGACCTCACAGGGCATTAGTACAGAGAGTTCCACATTTTCCCTTAAAGCATGAAGGAAGTTGCCAGGAAAAGAAAGTGCTTCCTATCAGACTGTACATCTGGTTAATGTTCAGATTTCTTCTGTAAGCAGCTTCTTGGTTGTGGACAATAATAGCAGGAAGAACCATCCTAATAGCATTCATAAATTATGGCCCTGATGCTTTAGTTAAGTGGAGAGGTATACTTACTCCACAGTAGAGCACAAATGAAAACTGTGTTAAGAAGAATAACCAACTAAACTACAAAGGATATATGACAACATTATCTGAATTCAGAGAAAGATCTGAAAGCTACATATTATTATATATTAAAAGGAGTAGGAAGGTGTACATAATAGATTTTCAGTTTCATGTACAATCATCTTCTTTCCTATTCTACTATATTAAAGAATTGCCTGTTTATTCTTAAGTTGAGAATAAAATAAAATTTAAAAGAAAACAGTGAAAGGCTTCTTGGTAATTGTGATGGATCCAAGGTTTTTTGAAGATCTGTGTTACCTTCTGTGTCTTATGTTTTCCTAGATGTCGGTCCTCATCCAGAAACAATGGAAACATCATTTACAGCAGAGTCCAGTGACTTCCAATAAACATCTTATGAGAGTAATTTGAATGCAATTGTTTACAATTTTGCTGGCACCTGACTCTTTTTTGTAAGACCCCTCAAGGTCACGGGCATCCAAGAAGAGAACCCCTGCTGATAGTTTCCTTCAAAAATGTCTTTCCATGAGGTCTCTCACCTCACTTTCATCTGCACTTTATTGGGGTCCCATTGCTACTGTTGATCTTTGGTAACACACTTGACAATGGAGGAAGGGCATAAAGAGGTGATGTTAAGGATGTATCTTTCACTGGCCCTGGAATACAAATACTGTCATCCATCCCTTTGTTGTATTCTGCCTAAGGCAGCTATCTACACAGTTAAATGCATCTGATTTTTCTCCAGGACATTCAGGATGAACAGAGATAAGAAAAGAAAGTCACTTAGGTCATCAGAACCCCTAGAGGCATGTTGTTCAACATGGATGAAATATCACCTGGATCTCTTGTGTCTCCTCCAACTGCTGACAATGTTTTCAAAATAATGTTCTTTTTAAAATGTTATTCAATTAAGTTCTATTCTGCCTCTTGAGTTCATCACCTCTCTGTCAGGGGTAGGTGGAATGCATCACCATCATTCCTCTGGAATTGTCATTGGTCATTTGCATTGATCTGAGTTCTTAAGAACCTTGACACCATATTCAATCAGGTAGAGCAAAGGTACATACATAGAGCACATTACTGGAGTGAGACAGCATGTAGAGTGAATACAAATTAAAGCCTTTTATTATTTTCATTACATTCATTACTTCTTCAGCCTTGTTCCCACAAATATTAATTGGAGAAGGCAGGGGATGTAATAAAAGTCCCTCTGTATCCTGGAACATGAGGCTGGGTCCTATATATTCACCACATGTTTATAGTAAGGCCAGAATCTCATTTCTTAACCTATATCCTACTCAATCCTTTCTTACAGAATCCTCCATGACCCAATCAACCCTCTATCTCCCCTCCAATATAGTCCTGAGAAGTACAACTTCCTTCTCAGACATCTCTTGAGGTGCATGCTCACTTCCCCTAAGAAGAATCTGACTTGAGGATCATTGTGTATACATACACACACACACACACACACACCCCTACCTATTCTCCTGGCTTCTTGATAATTCCAGAAAAGCTTCACATTAAAAAGAGAAGTTTATGTATTAATTAGGGTTATTGACAGCTAACCTGTCCTGCCTCCAGGTGTTACTGTCATGACCTGCCTCCTGTCCACACTGGAAATGAACAATGGCTTCAGAATTTTAGAAAATGCTACTCTCTTCTCTTGTAGCTACCCTGCTATTCTCAGCAGGACTGCATACTTTTCCAAATTGAGAGAATCAGTTTTTTTTTTCTTTTTTAAAATTTAATATTTTTTCTGATATATATCAGAATTATAAGTATTCGTTTTGTGTCCTCATTCTCACCCTTGTAACAGATATGTGTCGCTAAGCAAGATACATTCCCACATACATAGAAACTTAGTATAAAAACAAAAGATAAAAATAAAATCTATTTTAAAAATATAATGAAACTCATACATTATCTTGTAGTTCTCCAGTTCTTCTTTCCTTTTATGGGACATTTTCCTTAGAACTTAATACCAGAGCTTCATTTGGAAGAGGAATAATCAAAGTGGCTTTAATTTAATATTTAATAATATTTAATTCTAATTTAATATTTATGTCTATAAGGCATCGTTGCAACAATTCAGCTAGCATCTGCTGTGGGGGTGTAAAACCAACAACAACCAGCTCACAGAATGCTGTAAGCCCAAGTTCTTTTGATCTGCTTTATTAAGGAAAGCAACATTAAGAGGTTAACAATCTTATTTTAATCCAACAAAAAGTATCATTCACTCAGCTCAGGGGGAAAAGCCAGCACCCTGAGCTTCAAAGCAAATACAAAGTACAAACATCAATGGACAGACCCTTGTCTGATTCAAATCTCAGTGCATAGTTACCAGAGTTTAACAAAGTCCAAACATCTGGGTTTACAAGCTGGAAGGTTCTTAACTACATCTGCCCAGAGTCTCCACATCAGCACACCACCAAGTGTGAGAGCCCTAAGCAAATAGCTCTTTTCTCTCTTTTTATGTACTCTTCAGCCATCATCAAATGTCATTTGAGCAACCAGAACTTAAGCTCTTACTATTGGCTCTGGAGTTAGCAACTCCCCTTAGGACCCATGTGACCTAAAATAGTCACAAAAACGCGACTTAAACTCATGTGGTCTAAAAGCCTCTGATGTTACAAACGTGTCACTCAAACCCATGTAAACTAGGCTTTCCCTTGAGGCAAGGAGGTCATCAAGGACTCCTAATTTTATCAAGGATACAAAGGCCAAACTCTTCAAGGGCACTTGGTTGAATAAGTGCTAAGAGCCTGTCTTGATTCCCAATACAGGCATACATTGTAATGATTAAAAAACTCTAAATTTTCTACTTTTAGATTAAGGTGATGTTTGCTTGTGTTCCCTTCAACTCTTCTTCTGCCAGTCTTTTCTCTTTTACTGACGTTTTGTCCACTTACATTTTCTTTCTCTGAGACAATGCTGAAGTAAGATACTCATTAGCAGGATACACATTCAACTCTTAAACTGATTTCCACATTGCATATGTCCAAAAATGTATGTATCACCATGCATTTTGAGTGTGTCATGTCTCTGAAAGGAGATAAGTAACATGCTTCATCTTTAGTCCCCTAGAATCATGGCTAGTGTTTGCATTGCAATTTGCAGAGCAACTTTTCCACAACTTACCTGTGTTTGTTTCTCTACACGGGATCAGGGTGTCCCAAGGTGTAATTCAGCACTTGCTCTGTGGCCCAAGATATACTCCACTGGAATCAGTAAAAATCACTGGGGATCTGTGCATAGTGGCTACTCTTACTTCACAGAAATTTGCCTGGTCTGGTTTGTTGAGATAGTGTTATCCTGCCATTTGAATAAAGTTCAAATGATTTAGTTTTAAAAGCTTGTGTCTTAGATCATAAGATGTATCATTTCCTCTTTCAGTGACCTCAAGCAAAGTACAATTTCTTATTCTTGCTGCAACTCCTAGTTCTGGATGGAAATTCAACTACTCCAAAATAGGGCCCTGACAACATACACCTGGCCTAAGACAATGACGTGATTTAAAAAAAAAAAAAAAAGCCTAAATTGCTTTTGTTTGCATAAGGGAGCTTTATATCCAAAAAATGCAGTAATTACATTCCCTTTCAAATGCATCCCTTATGCTAATTCACCAAACAATCCCTATTTTTACTAATTAAGTCAATATGTTCTTTTGTGATATTTTCTTGAGGATTATAAACAAAAGGGATACTTTATCTGTTTTCTGTCTTAGGGATTCTCAGGCCCAACCACACCCTTTTTTTTTTTTTCACAAAGTCAAGTACTGTAAAGCATATATCATTTATTTCCACCCATATCTAATTGAATTGGGATTTGCCTGTGAGGCTTATGTGATGTTGATTACAATGTTCTAAATTGTCTCATTTTCAGATAAAGATGATACTTGCTTGTGCTGCCTTAAAGCCCCTACCAGTTTTTCTGCCTTCAACTTTAACTCTGCTATTGACATTTTGTTTTTTCTGAGACTATGTTGAAGTTAGAGACACTCATAAGCAGGATGCATATTCAATTCGAAAAACAAAAACAAAAAAACCTTATAGTATTCTCAGCATTATTTTCTAGAAACTCTAAAGAAAAAGATTACTTCAGAGGTCTAATCAGTGTTCTCAGAAAAAATATTAGGATCAAAACTGATTTTCCTTTCTTTTCTGTCTTCCTCCTCACATTTACTCTAGTAGAGAAAAAAGGAATGATTCCATTTAACTCATAAACAATAACTAAGAAGCATTTGAGTGGAAGCTTTGTCTAGTTAAGTAAATCTTTCTAAGAATTTTTTTCTAGTGGCTAGTTTCTCATTTTGATCTACAAATCAGTATCAAAGATTGGCATATTGTTTCTCTTGATTTCAAAGAACTGCTTGCTCATAGATCAGCAGCAGAGGGAACTAGGAAAGATGATAAAGTAACCCGAGTTAAATTCACTTAGGAAATCTATATTCATGTGCCACATTATTCTTTGGAAATTCTTCAAAAGATGATGAGAAGCCAGGCTTTTCATCATAAGAAAAGGATCTTGTTTTCAAACAAAAACTCAAGCACTAGAACAATTTTATATAAATGCTAGGCCACCAGCACAGAATGAAGTGATGATTGATGCAATTATGTAAGTAATTATTTTAACTTGAAACATCAATAAAACAATAAAAGCTAACCCAGGATAGAAGACAGAATTCATCATTGTCATTAATACAGACCTACAATATTCTCTTCTTCCTCAAATTTTAATTTCTGTAACTCATTAACTGTAGTGAGTAGAACTAAAGTATATGTAAACTACTCATTTATCTGTTACTATCATTTTTTCTTTTAAATTGTATAGTACTAATAATGTGACATTCATTATACACACACGCATATACAAATATAGGCATTTCCACAATATTCCCTTCTAATATCATGAGTTGAGTTGGCCTAGCATCCTTGGTTGGCCACTCCTCAGGAGTCTCTATTAAGCAAATTTAAATGTAATGGTTTTATAATGAGGTTTAATTTCCCTATAAACGAAGTTATTTGGGCTCAAAAACAATTCTTGCTCCCTAATTATGAGTGAAAAAATGCCGTATTATAACAAGGCTTCAGTTAAACTGAATCTCAAAGGTTGCAGAAGGTTTTGCTTGAATATTTGGGAAATTGGAAAGGAGTTTTACACTTAAAACCATTGCAATTATCTCTCCTCCAAATGAAGCTCTGGTATTGAGACCTAGCAAGAGTGTTCCATGAAGGGAAAGAACTGGAGAGCTACAATACAATCTAGGAAATTTATTTTATTTTTAAAATAAGTTATATTTTTATCTTGTGTTTTTTACATTGCTTAAGTTTCCCTCTACATCCCTCCTCCCTGACCCTTTCCCTTTCTTGGAGATATGTCGCTTATAAGAAAGAATTTTTTTTTTTTTGGAAAAAGAGTAAAATAAGAGGGAGAATAGAAAAAATGAAGCAAAACTAATCAATATACCTTAAAATCTGACATTCATTTTCAATGTTCTGTACCTATGGACCCTGTCTCTGACCTATGTAAAGGAGTGAAAGGAGATATCTTCTAATATTTCTTTTCTGGGTCAAACTTATTCTTGTAATTTTCCAACATTCATTTTCCTTTTGTGTGTGTGTGTGTGTGTGTGTATTTTCATTCTTGCCAATTACATTGTTGTAGTTGTTATATATATATTGCTTTTCTAGTTTTATTTACTTAACTTTGCATCGTGTTTCCATTCTTCTTTGTGTTCATCTTAGTCATCATTTCTTTCTAAGTTATATATATATATATATACACATTATATATATATATATATACACACATTATATATATATATATATATTTATTTTACAACACTCAGTTCTTTATAATTTTAAGTTCCCAATTTTCTTCCCTCCCTCCCCCTTCCCTCCCCAAGATGGCATGGAATCCCATATAACTTCCACGTATAACTTTGCATTGAATTAATTTACACACTAGTCAGGTTGTGGAGAAGAATTGTGACCAATGGAATGAATCATGAGAAAGAAGAAACAGAACCAAAAAAAAAAACCCAAAAACAAAAACAAAAGAGAGAGAAAAAGGAGGGAAAAAGGCGAGAATGAAGTGTACCTCAATCTGCATTCACACTTCATAGTTCTTTCTCTGGATGTAGATAGTATTCTCCATCGTGAGTACTTTGCAGTTGTCTTTGCACCTTGTGTTGCTGAGAAGAGCAAAGTTTCTCAGGATTAGTCCTCAGAAAATCCATGTATCTGTGGTTGTGTATAATGTTCTCCTGGCTCTGCTCTGCTCACTCGGCATTATGCTGTGTAGGTTTTTCCAGGATGTTATGAAGTCCGTATCATCACCATTACTATTTTTTTTTCTGATTGCAGTATTTTATTTTATTTTATTTCTTTAATATATTTAATTTTCAGCATTAATTTTCACAAGAGTTTGAATTATAAATTTTCTCCCCATTTCTACCCTCCCGCACACTCCAAGATGGTGTATATCCTGGTTGCCCCATTCCCCAGTCAGCCCTATCATCTGTCACCCCACTCCCCTCCCATCCCCTTTTCCCTTCTTCCCTTGTAGGGCAAGATAAATTTCTATGCCCCATTGCCTGTATATCATATTTCCTAGTTGCATAAAAAAACCATTTTTGTTGTTTTTGACCGTCTGTTTTTAAAGTTTGAGTTCCAAATTGTCTTCCCTCTTCCCTCCCCACACACGCTCTCTAAGAAGGCAAGCAATTCAACATAGGCCACATGCATATCATTATGTAAAATCCTTCCACAATACTCATGTTGTGAAAGATTAACCATGTTTTGCTCCTTCCTAACCTATCCCCCTTTATTGAATTTTCTCCCTTGACCCTGTCCCTTTGGGAAAGTTTTTGTTTTTGATTACCTCCTTCCCCTGTCTGCCTGCCCTTCTATCATCTCCCCATTTTATCTTCTTCCTCCTTCTTTCCAGCGGGGTAAGATACCAAATTGAGTGTGTTTGGTATTCCCTCCTCAGGTGAAATCTAATGAGAGCAAGATTCACTCATTCCCCCTCACCTGCCCCCTCTTCACTTTCAATGAACTGCTTTTTCTTGCCATTTTTATATGAGATAATTGACCCCATTCTATCTCTCCCTTTCTCCCTCTCTCAATATATTCCTCTCTTATCCCTTAATTTGATTTTATTTTTTTAGGTATCATCCCTTCATATCCAACTCACCCTGTGCCCTCTGTCTATATATATATATGCATATATATAGATACATATATACATATATATGTATGTATATGTATATATGTATGCATATATATATACACCTACATACATATATACATACACACATATGTATACACACACACACACACACACATATATATATATATATATATATACACACACACACATATATATGCATATTCCTTTCAGCTACTCTTATACTGAGGTCTCATGAATCATACGCATCATCTTTCCATGTAGGAATGTAGACAAAACAGTTTAGTAAGTCCCTTATGATTTCTCTTTCTTCTTTAACTTTTCGTGCTTCTCTTGATTCTTGTGTTTGAAAGTCAAAGTTTCTATTCAGCTCTGGTCTTTTCACTGAGAAAGCTTGAAAGTCCTCTATTTTCTTGAAAATCCATATTTTGCCTTGGAGAATGATACTCAGTTTTGCAGGGTAGATGATTCTTGGTTTTAATCCTAGCTCCATTGACCTCCAGAATATTGTATTCCAAACCCTTCAATCCCTTAATGTGGAAGCTGCTAGATCCTGTGTTATCCTGATTGTTTTTCCACAATACTCAAATTGTTTCTTTCTGGCTGCTTGCAGTATTTTCTCCTTGATCTGGGAGCTCTGGAATTTGACAACAATATTCCTAGAAGTTTACTTTTGGGGATCTTTTTAAGTAGATTGGTGGATTCTTTCAATTTCTATTTTACCCTCTGAATATCAGGGCAGTTCTTGATAATTTCTTGAAAGATGATATCTAGGCTCTTTTTTTAACCATGGCTTTTAGGTAGTTCAATAATTTTTAAATTATCTCTCCTAGATCTATTTTCCAAGTCAGTGTTTTTTCCAATGAGATATTTCACAGTCTTCCACTTTTTCATTCCTTTGGTTTTGTTTTATAATATCTTGATTT
>CM053626.1:142107864-142131464 GCA_028646595.1 Phalanger gymnotis | reverse complement strand
CTTTTGTTCTTTCTTTCTTTCTTTCTTTCTTTCTTTCTTTCTTTCTTTCTTTCTTTCTTTCTTTCTTTCTTTCTTTCTTTCTTTCTTCTTTCACAAAAGCTTAAACCCAGTTGACTCTGAAGCTCATAGATTGGACCACAATAGGTCCCTGCCCAAGCTTCACTTAATGGCTGTATTTTGGGCCCTCCTAGCTTACAGTGAATGTAAACGATAACTGTTTCTCCTTGAAAGAGCAACCCTGATAGTCTTCTCATCCCAGCTTGATTTTTTTTCTTCTTTTTTTTCTAGTTAAAGGGGACATCCTTTGCCTCACTTCTTAAAGAGGACCTTCACTGAATGGGAGTTACCTCACTCTAATTGAACACATGAAATGCCTTAGCCTAAAAGGGCCAGGGTCTCCCGTTGCATCCTGAGACATCTCTAGTCATCCTGATGAATGTCACTGGACCCAGATGGCTCTGGAGGAGAAAGTGAGGCTGGTGACCTTGCACAACCCTCCCTTACTCAAATCAAAGTCAACTGCAAATCATGTCATCATTTCCCTGATGTCACAATCCTCTTGGAAGATAGACAAATACAACAGTCCTCTTGTCCCAGACTTAAGATCAGTTCTTACCTATTCTGTGCTTTTTCTTCCTTTCATAAAGTATCCTATCTTTTCTCTCCTTTTCAGTAGATCTTTCACCTCAATCAGGAGATATTTTTCCCCAGATATGTGTAAAGGCAATCAGTGAATGGGAAGATCTTTCCTGCCCATTCACTGGGCTTCAGGGGTGGGGCTCTCAGGGTCCTGGGAGGAGTGGCTAAGACTGCAGCCGATGGTAGGCACCTGAGTTCTGGTCCACATGATGACATGAAGCCTGTGGTGGGAAGAGCTTGTTGAAGGGTTGGAGTAGAGCTAAGAAGCAGTTGGTGAGGCAATTGGTGAGAGCAGTTAAGAGCTAAAGGAGAGAGGAAGCAGTCAGCTAGCTGGAACACAGCTTGGAGATTGTGGTGGAAGCAGTAGAAGCTGAGGCAACAGTGGCAGGTGCTACAAAAAAGCAGGACTGACCCTCGTGGAGACCAGAGAGTGAGGAGCAGGGGCTCGAGGCCAGTGGGAGGTCTTCTTGTTGGAGGGCCCTGGTATGGGGGGCAGGGGGAAGCACCAGCATGGCTTGGCTTGCTGCCATAATGTTTTTCTGTAGCTATTGTGTCACTATTGTGAGACGGGCATACTGGTTATGGAAGGTTCTTGCCAGGATGTCGAAGTGGGGACACTGGTCCGTGGGTCTGCTGCTTTTGAGTTTCAATAAATGCTTTAACTCCTCTGCCTTCTACTTAGAGAATTCCTTACATCCTGCAATTCTGGACCATTCAGGCATATTTATGGTTCTCTTTGAAGTCACGAATTCTGCCTTAATGATATAATATGTTCATATCCTACAGAACACTTAGCTAAAGCCCTCAGGCTTAATTTTTCTTTGAGCTGAACAACACTTGGTTCTCCATTAGTGAACTCACTCTAGCTTATAGTGACATTCCCTAAGTCTCACTGCCCCCCACACACACACCTTTTTAATTGCTGAAGGCTAGATAACTGGACATCATACATATAAAAGCACTTGCCTAAGGATTGGTCTTTTCCATTTTTTTTTCAACTTCAAATTCCTTCAATTCCCTCATAAAATGCATGGCACAGAAAGGTTAGAAGGATAAGGTCACTTTTTTCTTCCTACTTATAACATGAAGGCAGAATGGATGATTTCAAAGAAAATCATAAATATGCCTGAATGGTTCAGAATTGAAGGATATAAGGAATTCTCTAAGTAGAAAGCAGAGAAATTAAAACATTTATTCAAGCTCCAAAGTAGTGGACCCACAGACCAGTGTCCCCAATTCAATATCATGGCCAAAAGCTTCCAGGCCCAATAAGTGCTCTGCCCCACAATGCTAGGGCCCTCCAGTAAGAAGATTACCCACTGGCCTCAAGCCCTTGCACAGCACTCTCTGGTGTTCACTCGGGGTAGTCCTGCTCTCAGTAGCGCTTACTGCTTCAGCTTCTTCTGCTTCAGCTTCTGCTACTTCTCCTTTTCCTGCCTCTGCCATGTCTCAATCTCCAAGCTGTGTTCTCCCTATATATATATATAGTTAGACATCATCCAATCAAGTAGAACATCATCTGAGTGACCAGAACTTAGGTGCCTACTGTTGGCTCTGGTCTTAGCAATTCTCCTTAGGACCCTGGGGACTTAGCCCCTAGCAGCTAGGGATTTGGGGCCTACTTGCAGACCTCCCCTTATTGGCCCACCTGGGGCCTCACCTGAAGCCTATTCAAATGGGTGGGGAAAGATCTGTTCATTTACTGATTGCCTTAACACTATTTGAGGCACATCCTAGGTCCTTTGTGTACATATATGGCCATCGAATTCCTAAAGGAACTTTTTGGTCACCTTTACAATACAAAGATGGAGATCTAGGGACCAATGTAAGAAGCTGTCACTCCATGGCATTCCATTGAAACATATTTGATACATACCATTTGAGCTAGAATTTTATCAAGGTAGCAAAGTCAAATACAAATTAAAGAATTAAAGATTAGTCATTTTAAAATATTCTCCCAAAGTAAGTGAGATATGGTTAGTTGTAAGAACACGGAATCCCTCACCCTTTATTAGAAAACATATACCTACCAGCACTCCTCCCCTAATTTGCATGAGAAAGCAGATGGTCAATTTACATAGATAAGGCCCATGCAAAGGAGTACCACACAAGGGAAGAGGGGAAACCTTATAGGATCAGGACAATGCAACCTGTTTTTTTAACTCCAGTTTGCTATTTCAGACAAAATCTGAAACTGAGACTGGGACCACATTGTCTCTACATTTATTCATATGACTACCCAGTTGCTACCAGAGTACATTCTAATGAGGAAGAATAGATCTGCATTCTCAATTAGATTATGTAGTAAAATAGAAAGATATGGAGAGGGTGAGTTCACAGCTTAACAAGACGTATGTTCATGACTAAAACCAAAGCAAATTCTTTCAGAGAGAAAGAAGAGCATTGGCAAGTGGAAGGTTAGGTCTTATCTGTAACTTTGTTTCAATTATATTTTAAGTGATTTCATATTAGATATGTTAGAAGAACTTGATATATCAATTGAAAAAGCAATACTCACCTATCTTATTCAAAACTGGTAACGACTTATGTGAAAATGATTCAGCTGCTTGGGAGAAAGTTGATACAGTGGAACATTATAAAGCTGATACTAAGAAAAAGAGCTGGCAGAGGATTCTGGGAAGATGGCAGAGTAGGTAAGAAAATTCCAAGCTCTCAAGATTTTCCCCCACAAAAGAAATGAAATAATGCCTCAGGAAAAACATAGAGAGGTAAACATAAATAAGAGTAGTGGCAGAATAGGCATCCTCTCAGGACAGTCTGAAAAGATCTGAAGAAAAATCTGAGGATGAGGTTTGGTCCCTGTGATTATTCTTCAGGCCAGGTCCTCAGTCACTTAAACGAGTGGCAAGGGCTGGTGTTAGTTGGGTGGAGAGGCTGCCTCAGGGCCAGAGGAACTTTTGCCCCCAGGATAGTGAGGGGAGTTGGGTATCTGAAACAGGGAAGATTGAGAGAACCTCTGCTGACAGGGAATGCCAGATCCAGCTGTTTTGCAGAGACATGGCCTGGGAGCAAAAACAAACCAGTAGATGTCCAGTGAGTGTAGAAGCAGTGGGGCAAGGATACTAAGTGCTGTGGGTACTTACGGGAGTCTGGGCGTTTGGCTTTGGTTCCAGGCCAGAGGGAGAACTGAAGGAGGATCTGAGGCTAGAGGCACCATCTCTCATATGCAAGGACTAAAGGTGATTACAAAACTAAGCTACTACAAATTAAAAAAAAACTGCACAGGCAAAGGAGAAAGAATCCAACTATAGAGAGTCATTATAGAAATAGAAAAAAAACTGTGGTTCATCTTAAGAGGAGGATACTGCAGCAAAGAAACTCTATTCTACTCCCAAAAAATAATGTCAAATGGTCATCTGCCAACAAGAAATCAAGAAGATCTTAAAAAAGACTTTAAAATTCAAATGAGATAGATTGAGGAAAAGCTGAAAAAAATCCAAGAAAAACAAGGTTATGAAAAAAAGTCATTCAATCAGAAAAGGAGATCCAAAATCTTAAGGAAAATATGACTGCTTGAAAATCAGAATTGGGCACCAAGTCTCCAGGTTTTAGTATTACTTGTTCTTCATCACTGTACCCCTACCTGCAAATTGTCACGTTCTTGTTGCCTTGAGGAGGATCTAAGATGCAAGGACCTTTTTTGCTGAGATGAACCAATCTGGATTATCTTAAAGTCCCCACCTTGAAGCCATTGCTCATCTTCAGTGATCAGCCTGTCAACATATTGCTACCTTGATGTATTTATAATAAACTCCTTTTGATTCTCTTTGTCCTGAGTTTTGCCTGATTAATCAAAGAAAAAGTGCAAATGAAGAATTTTCCTTTCAGCAACACATTCTAGAGTCCACCCAAGTTTGCCTTTTTTTCATTTTTCACACACCAGAATCTGTTTCCTCTTTACACTGTCACCTTTACATTCAGTTGTTCCCATTTCTGGAATTCACTTCCTCTTTACTTCTACCTCTTAGAATCCATATTTTCTTCAAAGCCTAATTCAAGTACCACCTTCTGCATGAAGCACCAAACTCAAAGGGTTTATGGTGAGTAAAATGACATTGAGGCAACATATTCTCCATGGCAAGATAAGTTTATTAACAGTGATGCATATAGGTGTTAATAAAATGGGTCAGTTTACCCCCACCCATTCAGTTGGTTCAGCAACCATCAATGGGAATGAAGAGACCATATTTATTGAGGTAAGGGTGAGGTGTAAGGATAATTGAAAAGCCTTATGATTAGTTGTAGCTGAGTGAGGAAAGGGGGTAAGTGCATTGGCCTTCAGGTGTGGCTGATCACCCCCTCTCTGCCAATTAAGGAATGATCATAGTTTTATGGGCCTCAGTTGCCTCTGGTAATTTTGGCCAGACATTAGAATCTCCCCAATCAGGATCCCCCTCCTCCACTGCTGTTAGCTCTCCCCTTGCAGACCAAATCATCCCAATTTTGACAAAGAGAGGCATGGACAGGAGAGCCATCCCCTGGGGAATAGCCCAGCCCAAGCTGATTCTTTGTTTACAGGTAAATGAAGCAAGGTTCCCAGGCTAAACTGATTAGTAAGCAGATGTTCTGAGGGCTAGGGGTCTTCACATTATTTAACTATGCCTTTAGTTCGGACCAGGAGAGACTGTATTTTGAGCCAGATTTGAGAAATGAGGTTTGACAAAATGGGTGATAATTTTCCTCAGGTAGTTAAAAGGCTCAAATGAGATAATGTTTGTAAAGGATTTAGCACAGTTTGTGCTAAATGATGTGCTTGATGAATGCTTATTCCTCAGCTTCCCCAGCTGCAAATGGCTTCTCCTACATCCTCAAAAAATTACCTTGAATATACTTTGTAGCACAGGAGCTTCTAGTCTCCAACCTCTAGCAGGTTCACTCTTGATCCAGGCTGCCAGAAGGATGACAGAAGAGACATGATAAGGGGTTAATTTATTTTATTCTCACATGGGCCAGTGAAAATGGGAGCACCAGTTCCTACAGCATCGCCTAAGCCTTGATGGCAGCAGGTCAAGGTAAGCATAGCTTTCCAGCTTTCACATTCCACAAATCTGCACTTACTGACCAGTCTTATTTGATTTGTAGAAGGCAATTTGCCACCAGTAGCCTCACAGGTTTACATCAACTCTAGCAATATCATGGTGACTTATCATAGCACAGGCCCAGTGGGCAGTTTACAACTTCAGCTCAAATATTTGTGTTATGTATGGTTATATAACTATATACAAGCACAGTGAAATTGTTTTCAAGCTATGATCCTGGGAGCTAGTAGATTGTTTATGGCCGTGGATCCTGGGAACTAGTATCTTAAAACGAAAACAAATCCGCCTTATGTACATATGTATATATTTGCATTTTCCATGTATACATATATGAACATACATATATATCAACACAAATATGTAAAAGCTTTATATATGCATGTAATATGCAAATATAAACATGTACACGCTTACCTATGCACTCAAATGCACAGGCAAACACACACGAACACACACACACACACACGCACGCACAAATGTCCTCTTTGGCCTACTCCCCATACTCATACTCACAATTTGTGTCTCCAGAGGTTTACTACTAATAAGAATTAAATTACTTTGTGGGTCCACACTGTTAAAACTACAACTCATGGGCCCCTACTAGTGCATTTATCTTTAGTAGTAAAACAGTAGAAACATTTACCCAAAGAAAAGGCAGTTACTAAGATAGCATCTTAAAAAAATAATGACCAAACATTCCTCTCATAAATCTGGATGGCACTTTCTTATAGTTATACACAGTATCAGTAGGAAGAATATGAGTATACTTAGAATAAACTAGTAGAAAGGTTCATGAATAGGCAATACATGTGAGTAAGGCAACTTATACTTCCAGAATTGCAAGATCCTCTTTCCCTTCTTATACTAACCTAATGCTACTCTGCTTGGCACAACATCTCTTCTGTCAGGTTGCTCACCTGCATTCCCTGAGCATTTTGTTCTCTACAACTCAATTCCAAACAGCCAGAGGTGGCTCTAATCTTAATTCACAGAGATGAAACTCCTTAAATCAGTCTCCCGCTAAAGAGGGTGTAACAACAATCGGTCTAGCAGCTACTGTGGCTGTGTAAAACCAACAACAACCAGCATACAGAAGGGCTGCTAACACAGGTTCTTTGATCTGCTTTACTGAGGAAAGCAACCTTAAGGGGTTAACAATCACACTTTAATCCAACATACAAATATCATTCACTTAGTTCAGGAGGAAAAGCCAGCAACCTGAACTTCAGAGCAAATACAAACAAATTACAAACATACATTAGAAACAGACCAAATCACAAGTCATAGTTACCAGGAAAGTATCAACATCTGGGTTCACAAGCTGGGAGGCTGTTAGAGCAGCTGCCTAGAGTCCCATGCCCCTCTTCAAGTTTTACACTTAGTTAGCAAAAGAGTGTGTGCCTGGAACTTTTCACCTAGTAAAACTAAATCAAAGACCCTTAATCGATTTTGCATCTAAAACAGTAAAAAAAAAAAAGTTCCACAATACAAACATGATCCACCCCTAGGTCCCAGAAAGTAACAATCTTCTTTAGTAAATACAGAGTGTCCAAGTAAAGTCCTTCTTGAGGTATATCCTTTCACACACACACTGCCATTTCAGGCTTCCTCTCAGTACTCTCAGGCAGTGGCATGCTTTAATTAGCAAAGTCCCAAAGAAAACAAAAAGAAGTCCAAATAAACTTCTCTTGGGGTCTGTTCTCCCCACACTGTTCCAGCACTGGATTCCAAGTCCTGAGGGGTAACTGGGCAATAAAGCCAACAGGGTGGGGCTCCTGGGGGTCCAAGGCACTTCCACCACCCCACCATAGACAAATCCACCCTTCCTTCCTGGGTCCCAAACAGCTCTAGGGGAAGGCAGCAAAAAAAAAAAAAACACACTTAGCACCTTGATGCAAAGTTTTCATCTTGCCCCAGGGCTTTATTCCCACAGGCCTAGCTGGACTCTCCAGGCCTCTGCCATAATCTCAATAGCAATGTAGATGGTTCTCAACCTTTACGCTCACCTCACCAAAGTTCTCACTAAGGCAGTCAGTATGTCAGTAGCCACCATTGGCTTTTTCTCTCTCCTCACTAGCTGCTCCTGCCAAATCTGCAAGAAGGCCATTCTTTGATTTTTCTCTCAAGTCTATAAGAAGGCAGCTCTCTGTTCCTGTTTTAAAAGTCCATGTACAATATGATCTCAAAACATTCACCCTTTCAGCACCATCTGGAGATGCACTTATTAACTCAAGCCCTTGCTCCTGCCATCCACACCTCCCCCAAGCCTCTGCTTGTTTCCCCACTGCCTTTGCTCCAGCCTGTCTACTCCAGAGTGCTAGTGGAGTATGGAGGGGGAAGGAGAGGTTATCTCCCAGGGCCCCTGCTCCTGGCAAACCACTCCCACCATCACTGCTACTTGCCTGTTCTCCTTTAGGCCTATGTTGCTCCTGGGGCTCCACACCATAGCCACCACAAGTACAAAGAGCAACCCAATAACTGGGACAAATCCAACCACCATCTCAGTACCCCCAAATTCCAAACTTTCCTTTTAATCTGCAGATCCTGCCCACTATGCCATTTGTAGCAACAATTTGTCTAGCAGCAGCTACTGGCATGTAAAACCCAACAAGACAAACAACAAAAGCTGCCAGCACAGGTTCTTTTGATCTGCTTTACTAAGGAAAGTAATTGTAAAGGATTAACAATCTTACTTTAATCCAACATACAAATACACTTAGTTCAAGAGGAAAAGCCAGCAACCTGAACTTCAGAGCAAATACAAACAAATTACAAACATACATTAGAAACAGACCAAATCACAATTCATAGTTACCAGGAAACCATCAACATCTGGATTCACAAGCTAGGAGGCTCTTAGAGCAGCTGCCTAGAGTCCCATGCCACTCTACAGAATGCCAACCTTTGAGCTTTTATACTCTGTTCAGGGCTCAAAGGATTGATACCAAATCAGCAAAAGGGCATGAGCCTGGGGCTTTACACTTACTTAGCAAAAGGGTATGTGCTTGGAGCTTTGCACATGGTAAGACTCAATCAAAGACACTTAATTGATTTAGCATTCAGAAACAGTAAAAATGTTGAACTTTAATTACCAATACAGAAGGTCTCCCTTTTTTGAAGGCAGTCAGGGATATGACCTTTGACCTGTTAATATTTAATTTCTTTTTAAGTCTATTTTAATCAGTCTTTCTTCATACATAACAAAGCATAAAACCAACTGTACAGCTTTATTTCAGACCTTAACACATAATTTCTCTTATTTTCCCCTTTATAGTCTATGATTTCACCTATTAGGCAGGGGAGTGATCAATTAGTAAGAATATCCTGATAAGCTTTTCCTCAAAATCCTCATGCACATTGCCTTCCTCAGTACAATTCAAACTCCTTGAAGGCAGAAACTCACTTATTTTTGTCTTCAGATCCCTGGGACCCAGAATACCATCTGGCATTAGGTACTTAATAAATGTTTGTTGATTGACCGACTTGGAAAACTTAATTAAAATAATGAAAGGCTTTAGAAAAGCGTCAAGAAAGAAAATATTTTCTATAAATTCAAAATCAAAATTCAAAAGGCCTAAAATTTGTTTTTAAAATTTTCTCTCACAGTATGTGGCTAAGTCCCATCGCAGAGACACTTCAGATTGGGCAAGGATCTCCACCTATTCATGCTTATTCTCAACTCTGTTTCACCAAAAAGCATTCTTAGGAAATACATAGACTTCCATCATTTTCCTTCCAACACATTGCTTTTCATTTTAATATCTGAAATAAAACAGCACCCAGCGGCTTGTTACACCCCTTAGCAAGATAAATAGCCTGGTCTGGCCAAGTGCTAAGCTGACATTGAGGGCAATTATGTACCTTTCCTGTTGCTTTTATGTAAAGTAGCTCTCTCTGTTGCCTTTATTCTAGCTCCAAGCTCCAAGTCTCTGATAT
The DNA here is from genome assembly GCA_028646595.1 of Phalanger gymnotis. Classification (NCBI taxonomy): domain Eukaryota; kingdom Metazoa; phylum Chordata; class Mammalia; order Diprotodontia; family Phalangeridae; genus Phalanger; species Phalanger gymnotis. The sequence goes on along the minus strand of CM053626.1, from coordinate 142,121,829 downwards.
TAAACATCTCCTGCCCTGAATTTATTTGTTTTTATCCTTGGTTTTAATTCAATCCCAAGTTTACTTAGCACTGACAGTCCTACAACTTTCCTTGTTGTTAATATGATACCAATCATTTACTGTATATTGTCACTGAGTGTAAATTGAATATATTGGTGTTAATGTCACTGAGGATAAACTAACATGGCAAGCTATAAATCAGCAAGTGCTAACACTAGAACCAGAAGGTGGCATATCAGATCTTCCTATCTGGCATGTCATTCTAGGACCTTCATCTGACAACATACCAAAAATCTGTCTTTTCTGGGTTTGCTTCTGTTCTTCATCAGATGGATGAGCCACTGAAAGTATCTCTCTGACATTAAGCCACCTTTGAAGGCCTTGGCACATATTCCATCATTACCTTCTTAAACAATGGAAAACCCTATGCTTGGCATTATTCTAAACAAACTGACAAAGTTTGATTCTGGTTAAAGATTGTTTAATTCTTTTCTTCTTGACACAGCGATATAAGGCAACTCCATCTTGGTAATTAATTCATTTCAAACATTCATTTATCTTTTCAGTCAACAAATGTGTATTAAAACCTTATTTGATGAAAGACACTGTGCTGACACCGTGAGAAATGTATAATCCCTCTCCACCCAGAACCCCACCCCACCACCCAGATAGTTTTAAATCTAGTAGAGGAGATAAATCAGACAAAATAACCATACCAAGAAGAATTTGACAATTCAATGAAAGAAGCATAAACAAAAGACAGAAAGAAAGATCACATCTAGCTAAAGGAATCAAGAAAGACTTCACAGAGATGGAGGAAGATTCATGTAATCATGGTCATCAAAGGTATCTTAACTTGCCAACACACACACACACACACACACACACACACACACACACACACACACACACCAGGCATCTTCTTTTCCCTCACACCCTTTTGAGTTTCCTTGTATGTATTGTCTTCCCCATTGGAATATAAGTTTCTTGAGGGCAGGGACTATCTTTCCTTTTGTTCACACTTGTATTCCCAAGGCTTAATAATATCCCTGGACCTAATAAGTGATTAATAAATGCCTGTTGACTAAAAACAAATCTTTGTTTCTTATGATTTTGTTTTATAAAATCCTTATGATTTTAAAAGTCCATTCAATTAAGGTATTAGTTAACCATTGCATTATTCATCTATGTATTTCAGTATCCGAGTGCAATTTAAAAAGACAACAGACATATAATGCTTGAAAAATAGATTGTTTTATTGTAATGTTTATTTGCCAGGAATATTTTCTCAACTAGAGGCTCAGACATATGCATAAGAGTATTATTGATTCAATTTTACCACTCCCTACTGCAAAGAGAGAAATGTAAACCGAGACTTTTTCTGGACAGAAATAGTGAGCATTTTTGTTTGGAAGAGAGTTTGTTTTGTAACACCCAAATTGAAGCCCACCCTTAATCCCCTTTTAGCCCACCATTAATCCCCTTTATATTTTTGTCTTTGTCCTTGTCCTACACCCTGAAATGACTTGAAACACTTTAAGGCATAGTTCTGGGTAGATTGCCCAAGGCTAGTCCCCTCACCCCCTTTTTCCTGATTCAGCATTCTGCATTCTCTCTACATCAGCATTATGTGCAAGGATCAGTTTCAGGGTAGGGTATGAGATGATCTTAAGGTAGGACCACCCTGTTACCAAACAGGGTCCCCACACCCTGGGTGATGGTGCAATTGTTTTGCTGACCATACTAGGTCAAGCTAGGTCCTTCCGCCCATTCTAGGAAGCTGACCACCCTGTGTCACAGGATGGTTGCACCTCTGTATCCTTGTGCCATATTCCCAAACTAGCCCTGAGCTATGAATCTAACCAATGGCTGATCTTTGCTTCTGTACGTCATTGCTTCTGCTAGCATCCCTCCCTAATTGTGTAATTGTGGTTTTTGCCTTTATGAGCCTGTAAGTCCCTCAGTTCAGGACTGCCTCATTTGAGTGTACTTTGAGTATGAACTCCAGGTAGTCATGCACTTGGCCAATAAATCCACACTTAAATTTACCTTAAACTCAGGTCTCCTCTCACTGTTATTTTCTACACAACATTTTGATGAATTAGGACTAGTATGAGAGGTGTTACAAATTAACCCTTCCAATTGTTTTCCTGTGACCAGTTTGAAAGGAAATTCATTCCTTTAAAGGGAGTGACTAAAGATAAAGTAATAGTCAATGAAAGTAACTAACTACATGACAGGAAAAGAGTTTTACTATTGACTATTACTGGCCAATAAGAGGAAGTGACCAACCCTTTAACAGCATAGCATCCAACTACTACCAGAGCACAGCTTGATCTGGGAAGTACTGTGTTGTGTTTGTCCTTTGTTTTTGAAGAGAACCACGGCATCAAGGAAATGATGACATGACTTGCAATTGACTACGCTTTGAGGGAGGGAGGGCTATCTGCAAAGTATAGGAGTAAAGAGAAAAAGCTACATTTTTTTTGAACACTCTCAGCTTTGCCCTTATGGTCTGGTTTCCCTTGTGTGCTCCTAGACAAGTCAGTGGGAGATCAGCTTTAATGAAGAACTGTTGGATCCAAAATTCCCACTAGAATGTCTGAATCCCTTAAAGATTTCAGAATAGTTCAAGATTGTCAGAAATGAAGGTGAGTCATTCTGAGAGAAAAAAAGCCAAATTAGAAAAAAAAGAATATTGTACAACTTTCCATTATCTTAATATTTTCAAGATGATGTTCCAAACAAAAACTAGCTATGATAAAGATAATTTTTTTCTTACTTAAGCATTTGTCTCTATGGGCATAAATAAAAAGAGAATCTGAAGCCAGACTGCACATCTGGGAACATTTTGTAAACTGGATTAGAGCCTGATGAGGAATCAAAATGTATTATGAGCTTAGTTCAGAATTTCAGCTTAATTAGACTCCTCTTTTCTTTCAAGAAGTCATGTTTCAGGATTGGCCTGCCAGAAGAGGTATTTGGCGAACTAAATGTGTCAGAGAAAGAAAAGGTGGCAGAGAAAACTACGGAAAGAATATGTGCAATTGATAGTGTATACTCATGTACATGTGTTTTAACAAGTTGCCAGCTTTTCACCTTCTCATAGAATCATTTCTGTTTAATGGAGAGGCCCAACTGTGAAGAAATTAGAGTTCAGTGGATGAAACTTTTTATTAGCTGAAAGAACAGATCTTGGTACATCAAATCTCTAATACTTTGCATGGCAGTGTTCACTCTGAGGGTCAAAGGTATAGCTGCATCTCTCATTCTTTATACAAGATTTATAGCTGATGTCTTTATTTTATTATTGGTTTCAGTTGTTGTCAGAAACAAAGCCTGATGTCCAGGCAATATAAGTTTTTAGTTAATGTTAAACAAACAATTCCATATGCTATTCCAAGTCTATTTAAGTGTAGTAGGTGCAAACTCTTGCCATCATTGGCTTCAATTAAATCTCAGTTCAAAACTGGACATTTTAACATTCTTCTGTTGAATTTACATTTAATGTAGGTTCTAAGGACAATGGAAATTGATGTGGAAATTCGAACAATTTCATTCCTTGAATACTTTTGAAAAGAAACTGAAGCCAAGCTAATCATTTCATTGGACATGGGAAACACTTTAAACATGTTGTTCTGTGCCAGTGTCATCATTCTTGTGTCAAAGTGACAAATGTAAGACTTTAAGAACTTTTCTTTAGGAGAATCTTGCAATTGACTTTCTAAGCATAGAAAAAGAAAGAGGTCACTAGAGTTGACACTAGAAAGCAGAAGAAATCTTTAAGACTCTCAATTTCTGGAAAGATATAGTCAGGATTGAACTACAAGACAGGATCATTGAGTATTTCTAATGACTTGAGGAACAACTTTTTCTTTAAGCTTCACTTGAAAACTCTATTATAGGAGCTTATGTAAAGCCAATCAGTAAGTGAAAAGATCTTTCCCACACACTGAATAGGCTTCAGGTGGGGTCAACAAAGTGAGGTCTGATTAAAGAGAGGCCCATATCCTTCAACTAATTAAGGGTGAGGCCAGTTAGCAAACTAGTTAGCTAGTTCAAGAGAGGCAGGAAGCCCTCAGGGCCCTAAGAGGAGTTGCTAAGACCAGAGCCGATGGTATGTGCCTGAGCTCTAGTCAATCAGATGATGTCTAAGGGCTATATAAAAAGAGACAACAGAGCTTGGAAAGGACAGAAGCTGGAGAAGGCGAGAAATTGAGAGCAGCAGAATTCAAGAGCCAAGGGCCAGCTTCCAGAGTGTGCAGAGCAGAGAGTAATGAACACAAGAGGGAGTTTTGGAACTTGGAGTCAGTAGAGCCACAGGAGAGATTGCTGAGAATGGACTTAGGACTTGTGAGTGATCTTCTTATAGGAGGGCCCTAGCATTGAAGGTAAGTGGAAGTATGGTCTGGCTTGCTGCTATAATATTTTGTTGGAACCTCCTTGTTACTATAGTGAGGTGGGCTTATTGGTTTTAGAATATTGTTGCCACGATATCCAACTGGAGGCATTGTTCCTTCGGTCTGATCCTTTGGAGTCTAAATAAATGTTATACTTCCTCTGCCTTCTACCTAGAGAATTCATTATACCCTGTGATTCTGAACTATTCAGGCATGCTCATGGTCCTCTTTGAGGTCATGAATTTTGCCTTAATGATATAACTTACTATAAAAATGTGTCCGGCATGGAATTTGGAGGTAATTAAATTCTAGAAATAACTAAGATGCCATACCAGAAGAGAAGATTATAGATTTAGGGTTAGAAAATTCCTTAGAGACCATCTAGTGCAAGTGTCTCACTTTACAAATGAGAAGGTAATATAAATAATAAATAGCAAAGCTAACATTTGAACCCAGGCCCCTTGACAAAAATAAATTAGCTCTCTTTCCCTAATACCACATTATTACAACATAGCCAAATCTTAAAAATACTATTTATAAATACTCAGTGTTTACTTGGAATAAATTTCCTAAATATTGCCCATTGTTAACAAGAAGAGGTTAGAAGTTGTCCAAGTTATAGGCTATATGTAATTACAATTGTGTATGAATTACTTGATATGTTCCTTGGATAAATTTCTAACTAGTCATCCAACTTAAACTCTTAAAACTTTAGAAAGTGAGTATTTGAGATGGAGATAGGACAAAGAACTAGAATAGTTCCCCACTGAGATGATAACAAGATGCTTTTTATTATCCTCTACCCCACAACCCTGCTCTAGTCAGTCAAGTGGCACAGTGGATAGAGTGCTAGGCCTGAAGACTCGTCTCCTGAGTTCAAAGTTGGCCCCAGACACTTACTAGTTGTGTGACCCTGGGCAAGTCACTTAATCCAATTTACCTCAGTTCCTCATCTGTAAAATGAGATTGAGAAGGAAATGGCAAACCACTCCACTATCTTTGCCCCCCAAATGGGGCCACAAAGAGTCAGAAATAACTGAAAAATGACTGAACAACAACAAAATCCCACCACCCCCACTTATACATTCAAATGTGTATGCTTGTATCTAGCCTTTGGTACTTTATTTCTCTTATTAAATTGATCTGTCTTGCTAACCATGGAAGGCTCTATGAGATTAGTGATAGAAAAAAGTCCAGATTGTTACAGTATAATATTAAAGGAACACAGAAGGAGGAATCAAGAAGAGATCAGCTAGTCAGGTGATCACTTTCCAGGAAGACCACCTCTAGGAAACAGTAAACTATTACTACAGACAGGTAGTAGGCAGCATCAGGGGATAATATGCAATGATTAAGGAAAAGCATCAAATTTCCAGTATAACTTATGAAAACAAGACAAGGCCCCAGCTCAAGAGAATCTAGGATATAGGACAACTACATAAGCAAGATGAAACAAAACAGACCTAATGAGTAGGGTACAAGTTAATACTCACTTTTGTTGAAGGCAAGAGTCCAGTTATGGGAACTTCAGGACAAGATTAGAGTGAGACCAACATGGTGGTTTCAGAAATGTACTGAATTTAGAGTCAGAGGGTGAATGAATGGGCAAGTCACTGCCTCTTTAGTCGTCAGGTTTTTTCATAGGTAAAATGAGGGGGTTGGACTAATTACCTAAAAGCAAACCTGGCATAACACTAAACATCCTGTAAAAGGGGTTCTTATATCTTCCTTTCCAAAGAGCTAGATTGGTTCCAGAATTTGGCAGAGGCCCAAACCAACAGTCGGGAATTAAGTGAACACAGCTGTTACTACATAAGGAAAATGAGGGGAAAGAATAGGGATGAGAGAAGGCAGGGAAGATATCTTGAAATGGTTTACAGACAGTTTAGAATTTGAAGAGCAAATTTAAAGCTGATGAAAAAAAATGTAAAAATGCCTCCTTCCACTCCTCAATGTCAAGCACTTGTCTGATGGTGATATTCTTCCACTTGGCTCAAAGTAACATGATTATTTTTGCTTCTTGGGTAATATAATTAAAAATGAAAACTCAAGTTAATGATTATTGAACTTTGTATTGGACACCAAAGGACTCAAGTGATCACATGGATTTGTAAGCATTCAAAAAGAGTGTGTACAAATGATGAAAAATGTATTCTCTTGGAAAATCTGGCATTGCATATGCATCCATATATTATATAAATCATGTATTTGTATATATGTGTGTGTATACTCTACATTGGCTAATCAACATGTCCGCACTGCCTCCCAATCGCTACCTCTTTGAATCCTTAATCTCCAAAAATTCACGTCAAGTGCCACCTTCTGAATGAAGCCTTTCCTGATCACCTTAACTACTATTGCCCTCCCAAAAATATTAACTTGTATTTATATTATATATATATGTGTGTGTGTATATATATATATTGCATATACTTATTTATTTATATGTGTGTATGTGTTTATGTGTTGTATTCTCCTAATAAAATATATGTTCCTTGAGGTTGAAAATCATTTCATTTTTTTTCTTTGTATTCCTAGAGGTTAGCATAGAACCTGGTACATAATAAGTACTTAATAGATGCTTATCGATTGATTGATATTAACATACAATTGAAATATAAAATAAGAAGCATATACTGCATCTGATCAAGCTTAGAACCTTGGTACATCACACTGATTAAAAAAAAATTAAAGGAATCTAAACTTTCTATTTGAAACTATTTCCAATTCATGTTATATACATGAAAACAGTAGTCTATGTATCTCCCACTCAAATTTAAATAATAGTCCTTTGGCTTGAAGGAAAGTGGCTATTAAAATTTGTTTGATTACAATTTAAATGTGTTTAATGGTTATCAAGAATCTGCTATGGTGAAGTACATGATGAGAATTATCTTTTGACTCTATTAGCATGCCTGGAACTCTGGCCTCTGGTCCTATCCAACATAACTCTATCCTTTGATGATCCAGACAAGCACAGCTTTATTCGCCAGAAATCTACTATTTTCCCATTTGAAGGACTCAGAATAGCTTACTCCAATTGTACTACTCTTATAGAACCATAAGGCCTTTCATGTTGATGGAAATACTTGAAGAGAAAACGGCAATGACACAGTAACAGAAAATCCAGTCATTCCCTTTTATCTTCTCTGTGGGAGCCAGCGTGTGCGATGTGACATGCTTCAAACAAACTCCCCTCTTTGTGAGGGAAGAATGGTCCTAGAAAATGCTCATTCTTCGATATGGTGTGTACTTGACAAAAATCACAAGAAAAATCAAGTCACTGCTTTGAAGAAAAAGTTTATTAGAAATTGGAAGCCCTTAAGTTCACCATGACTTGGAAATGTTGCTGGTGACATGAAACCAAATATGCCACAGTATCGAATTAAAGTCAAGTTGAATATATTGATTTCAGAGTTTCAGCTGACACAATTCTTTCACTTTGTTGCACTGATACCTCAAAAAGTGGCTTGATTTTTTTAGTGCATTTCAAAAATTTCCTCTGCTGCTTTTCATTCTGATACATATATTGACTAATTTTGGTGAAAGGGAGTTTGGGGCACCTGCTCCCTCATTTCATGGTCTCCTAGAGATACCAGTAACCTTGATGGACTCACAATGTACAAAACACTTCATTACGACAATATTTCATATTTACTGTGCCACATAGGACAGTACTATGAACAGTTCTCTTAGCTGGGTTCTCAAAGTTCTCTAAGGAATGAGGTAATTTGCATTCTAACATGAGGTAGAAACCCTTTAAAGCTTCTCCAAAGAATGAAAATTGGGATGGGGGTGGGAGAGGTGGTAACATTACTGAACTATATTAGATGTTTCTACGTCTCTACTACAACTCTGTGAAAGAGTACACACATATTTCAAATGGTAATGCAGAATCATCAATTCCTACAAAAAAACACTTAGCACTTTCAGCTCAAATAATCAATCGGTCAATTAATCTACAAGCATTCATTAAGTATCTGGTATATGCTAGGCACTATGGTAAGTACTAGCGATACAAATATCAAGAATTCCTACTGACAAAGATCTTACATTATAATGAAGATCATCAAAAAGAAGTACGACCTTTAACACATGTCAGAAATGGAACTTTCCCTATACCAAAGGGAAATCTGTGAGACTGTATTTGAAGGGGCTACTATATCATCATCCTAACCTGTATACTCATTTAGAAGGCTGTAAATTTTGGACTGGACCTGTCTCAGGCTAATATGGTAGTAAAGCATCAAGACTAGAACGAAATGAGACTTTTGTAAACAATCTAACACTTAAATAAAGGAAGCTTACTTGATAGCATAGAAAAAAATCAGCGAAGGGATTCAGTTTAGCTTAACTCCACTGAATCTTCATTTGCCATTGTGGCAACAGTCAGTAAATATTTACTAGCTGCCCAGTATGTGTGAGGTTCTCTCTTAAGTGTTTGGAATATAGAGAAAGGTAAAAAACAGTCCATGCTCTAAGGGAGTTCACCATCTAATAGGAAAAATAACAAGGAAAACTGATATATCAATTCAACAGCATTTGTTAAGATTGAAGAACCACCAACTCATTGTGTATGAGACTTTTGTACTTGGGGAACCAGTATAACCAGTCAATAGCTCATTCTTTATATCATGGAATGAGGATAATTTTTAGGAGGGGGTGGGGAGGCCACTGGCCTGGACTAAAACAAAACAGGGACCTTGCTAGATATTTCTTTACAACATCCTACCTTTCAAAGGTCCTTTAGAAAAACTTCTAGCACTTAAATGGTCTTAGAGCGATTAGTGCTACAGTCTTAGAGAAACCAAGCATAAGCAAAACTAGAAGAAAAGCTTAGCTAAGGTAAAATTAAAAAGCACAAGCAGAGAAGCATCAAAAAGAAAAAATCAATGTCCCCCCAAGGAGTGACCTGACATATAGCAGAACAAAGACAAGAAATCTCAGGCTTTGATTCCTTACTTTTAGAAACTAATTCCTGGATCTTAATGAACTGAATGGGTGAATCTTTCTCTCATCAGATTTGCCTTAAGGAGGGCATAACATACATACTCAGTTGGTTATCTTGCCCTACAGGAAAGTAGGGTGGAAGCGGATAAGAGGGGCAGAACAATAGAAGGGAAGCCAGAGTGGGAGAGGAGGTAGTCAAAAGCAAACACTTTTGTAAAAGGACAGGGTCAAAGGAGAAAACCGAATAAAGGGTGACAGGAAAGAATGTAGGGAAATGTAGTTAGTCTTTCACAACATAACTATTATGGAAGTATTTTACATAACAATACATCTATAACTTATAAGGAATTGCTTGCTTTCTCAAAGAGGGTGGTTGGGGAGGGAAGAAGAGAGAGAATTTGCAACTCGAATTTCTAAAACAAATGTTGGAGGGCAGAGCAAAGATGGCAGCTGGAAAGCAGGGACTTGCTTAAGCTCTCCCCCAGGTCCCTCCAAACACCTGTAAAAAATGGCTCTTAACAAATTCTAGAACTGCACAACCCACAAAATAGCAGAGGGAAGCAGGGCTCCAGCCCAAGAAAGCCTGGATGGTCACTGGGAAGGGTCTATCACACAGAGCTGGGAGTGGAGCAGAGCCCAGTATGGACCACTCCAGAACCAACCAGACTGAGCCATATAGAACAGGCTACAGGGCCATGAATCATTGAGCTGTGGCAGTTACCAGACTTCTCAACCCACAAACGCCAAAGACAACAGAGCAGGTTAGTGGAAAAACTTCTGAAAAGGAGTGGAAGGAGTGTGCAGTTGACTCCAGCCCCAGGGGTGGTGGAAGTAGTCAGGTCTGGGGCTGCTTCCAGAGCTCCAACTGCAGTTGCTTCTGGCCCTAAGCCCACCTAGTGGGAGAAATTAAGCCGAGGATCAGACTGGCAGTACAGAGGCTACTTGGATCTGGGTCCCAGCACTGGTTGGTGGTTCTTGGGGGAGGAGGAGCACTGGTGTTGCAGAGCTTCCTGTGTAGAAGTAGCTCTGAAAACAGCAGCATATCCCCTCAATCTTGGGATAAAGTACTCTCTACTCTACAAGCAGTCATACCCTGACAAAAAGCTCGAGGGTCAAGTAGTTGGTTGGGAACTTGAGCAGGCAGTGAAAATGGACTCAGATTCAGTCTCAGACTTTAGAATCTTTTTTTGGTGACAAAGAAGATCAAAACATACAGCCAGAAGAAGTCAACAAAGTCAAAGAGCCTACATCAAAAGCCTCCAAGAAAAATATGAATTAGTCTTTGGCCATGAAAGAGTTCAAAAAGGATTTGGAAAAGCAAGTTAGAGAAGTAGAGGAAAAATTGGGAAGAGAAATCAGAGTGATGCAAGAAAACCATGAAGAACAATTCAATGACTTGCTAAAGAGACCCAAAAAATACTGAAGAAAATAACACCTTAAAAAATAGACTAACTCAAATGGCAAAAGAGCTCTAAAAAGCCAATGAGAAGAATGCCTTGAAAGGCAGAATTAGCCAAATGAAAAAGGAGGTCCAAAAAACCAGTGAAGAAAATACTAACTTAAAAATTAGATTGGAGCAAGTGGAAGCTAGTGACTTTATGAGAAAGCAAGATATTATAAAACAGAACCAAAGGCATGAAAAAATGGAAGACAATGTGAAATATCTCATAGGAAGAACCACCGACCTGGAAAATAAATCCAGGAGAGATAATTTAAAAATTATTTAATTTAAAAATTAAAAATTATTATCTGTTTGTATTTGCTCTGAAGTTCACAGTGCTGGCTTTTTCCCCTGAACTAAGCGAATGGTATTTGTATGCTGAATTAAAGTGAGATTGCCAACTCCTTAACTTTGCTTTCCTTAGTAAAGCAGATCAAAATAACCTGGGCTTTGGCAGAGTTCTTGTTGTTCGGTTTGTGTTGGTCTTTCACCCCCACAACAGCTGCTAGCCAGATTGTGAAACAAATGGCGTAACTCAGCAGGATCTGGATTTTAAAAGGGAATTATGGCATTTTTGGGTACTGGGGTGGCTGAATGTTTCCCAGTTTTGTATTGCTGTTTGTACTTGGGGTGGCTATGGTTCTATGGAGCCCCAGGATCAACAAAGGCCTGAAGGGAAACAGGCCAGTGGAAGTTCTGGGAGTGGTTTCCCAGGGGCCTAGAGCAAGGTTCCTGGGAGATAATCCCTTCTTCTGAGGGCTTGAGCTGATAAGCTTGGCTCTGAAAGACTGTGCTGAAAGAGTGAATGCCTTGAGATGGTATTGTATGACAAGTTTTGAAACAGGAGTGGAGAATAACCCTCCTGCAGAATCAACAGGAGCAGGAATCCCTGGTGAGGAGAGAGAAGAAGCAGAAGATGGTGGCAAGGAAAACTGCCTACATGAAGAAGTTTGGAAAGGTGAAAGCTGTGAGCTGCCCACAACAGAATTCCAGCAGAAGCCAAGAGGGGCTAGCTGGAGCTGGAGGACCAGGAACCTAGGAGCTTGGAGTTCAGTCCTGGGGCAAGATGGAAATTTTGCAATAAGGTGCTGAGTGTGCTTTTTCCCTGCCTTCTCCAGCTGGAGCAGAGAACTTTGAGGTGAGCAGAAAAGGTGGAGAATCACCTACATCTCAACTGAGATACCAGCAGAAGCCAGAAGAGGCCAGTTGGAGCTAGACAACCAGGAACCCAGGGACTTGGAATTCAGTCCTGAGGCAAGACAGAAACGTTGCAGCAAGGGGCTAAGTATGCCCTTCTGCTGCCTTCCCCTTGGGCTGTTTGGGACCCAGGAGGGAGATGTGGATTTCTTTATGGCAGGGTGGGGAAAATGCCTTGGACCCCCAGGAACCTGACCATGTTGGCTTTATCACCCAGCTGCCCCTCAGGACTTGGAACCAGGGGCTGGAACATAATGGGGGGAACAGACCCCAACAGAACTGTGTTTGGACCTTGGGTGCCAAATGGAAACCTGCAACAGCAGTTTGGGGAGAAGGAGACATCCCCAAGAAGAAACTTATTTGTTTTTTTTGTTTGTTTGTTTGCTTTAGGACTTTACTAACTAAAGCATGCTTGTGCCTGATGGTACTGGAAAAAGCCTGCAATGGCAGCGTGATGCTTAAGAAGTACTTTATGAGTATGAGCTAAAGAGATTAACTTCCTTTGACCTAGGGGTGGACATTTGAATTGTAAACAAATATTTTGTAATGGCACTGAATGATATGTTTTGCTTTGTTGTGAATGATATGTTTTAGTTTCCTGCGTGATTGGAACACAATGTATAATGTCTCTATTTTGTTCCAGGATCCATGGCTATTTAGATTATGTATCCTTGAACAGGGGTGGAGTGTGTTGGTAATCATAATGGGCTCTTAGCACTCAGTTCAACCAAGTGCCCTTGAAAAGTTTGGCCTTTGTTCAGTTTGGGAGTCTTTGGTGACCTCCTTGCCTCAGGGGAGGGCCTATTTTACATGGGTTTGAGTGGCATTTTTGGAACATCAGAGGGTTTTAGACCACGTGGGTTTAAGTCACCTCTTTGTGACGATTTTAGGTTATGTGGGTGAGTTGCATTCATGACTCACCATTGACCCTGAAAAAGATATAAACCCAGGGGTTAGTTTTCTCTTTTTTGGAGCTCTCACCCACAGCCGTGGTGGCATGCATGACTCTGGGCTAGCCCTTGTTATGTGCTCGCGGGCTGAACCTAGATGTTGGTAACTATGAATTGTATTTGGTCTGTCTGTCAATGTTTGTAATTTGTTTGTATTTGCTCCAAAGTCCAGGGTGCTGGCTTTTTCCCCTGATCTAAGTCAATGGTATTTGTATGCTGAATTAAAGTAATCTTGTCAACCCCTTAACTTTGCTTTCCTTAGTAAAACAGATTAAAAGAACCTGGCTTTGGCAGCATTCTTGTTGCTGGGTTTGTGTTGGTCTTTCACCCCCACAACAGCTGCTAGCCAGATTGTTGAAACAAATGGCATAACTCAGCAGGATCTACATGTTAAAAGGAAAAGTATGGTATTTTTGGGTACTAGGATGGCTGAATGTTTCCCAGTTTTTGTATTGCTGTTTGTACTTAAGGTGGCTATGGTTCTATGGAACCCCAGGAGCAACAAAAGCCTGAAGGAAAACAGGCTGGTGGAAGTGCAGGGAGTAGTTTTCCAGGGGCCTAGACATCATCTTTCAAGAAATCATCAAGGAAAACTACCCTGATATTCTAGAGCCAGTGAGTAAAATAGAAATTGAAAGAATCCACCAATCTCCTCTTGAAAAAGATCCTAAACGGAAAACTCCTAGGAATATTGTTGCCAAAATCCAGAGTTCCAAGCTCAAGGAGAAAATGCTGCAAGCAGACAGAAAGAAACAATTTGAGTATTGTGGAAACACAATCAGGATAACACAAGATCTAGCAACTTCTACATTAAGGGATCAAAGGGCTTGGAATATGATATTCTGGAGGTCAAAGGAGTTAGGATTAAAACCAAGAATCACCTACCCAGTAAAACTGAATATAATGCTCCAAAGCAAAATACAGATTTTCAATAAAATAGAGGACTTTCAAGTTTTCTCAGTGAAAAGACCAGAGCTGAATAGAAAATTTGACTTTAAAATACAAGAGTCAAAAGAAGCATCAAAAG
>CM053626.1:142092248-142107364 GCA_028646595.1 Phalanger gymnotis | reverse complement strand
ATATAATGGTGTAAATTATCTTGCATAAAAGTGGCAAGAAACAGCAGTTCTCTTGGGAGGGAAGAGGGGCAGGTGACGGGGAATGAAGGAATCTTGCTCTGATCAGATTTGACTTGAGGAGGGAATAACATACACACTCAATTGGGTATCTTGCCCCACAGGAAGAAAGGAGGAAGGAGATAAAAATGGGGGGATGATAGAAGGGATGGCAGATAGAAGGAGGAGGTAATCAAAAGCAAACATTATCAAAAAGGGACAGGGTCAAGGGAAAAAATTGAATAAAGGGGGATAGGATAGTAGGAGCAAAATATAGTTAGTCTTTTACAACATGAGTATTGTGGAAGGGTTTTGCATAATGATACATGTGTGACCTATGTTGAATTGCTTGCCTTCTTCAGGTGGGTGGGTGGGGAGGGACAACAGGAGAGAATTTGGAACTCAAAGTTTTAAAAGAAGATGGTTAAAAGAAGAGTTTTTGCATGCAACTAGGAAATAAGATATGCAGGCAATGGGGCATAGAAATTTATCTTGCCCTATAAGAAAGTAAGGGAAAAGGGGGTGGGGGGGAGTAGGGTGACAAAAAGGAGGGCTGACTGTGGAACAGGGCAACCAGAATATATGCCGTCTTGGAGTGGGTGGGAGGGTAGAAATGGGGAGAAAATTTATAATTCAAACTCTTGTGAAAATTAGTGCTGAAAACTAAAATATTAAAAAAATTTTAAAAAGAAAAATGCTCTAAATCACTATCGATTAGAGAAATGCAAATCACAACAACTCTGAGGTACCACATCTCTCCTGTCAGATTGGCTAACATGACAAAACAAGACAATGATAAATGCTGGAGAAGATGGGGGGAAATTGGAACACTATTGCATTCTCGGTGGAGTTGTGAACTCATCCAACCATTCTGGAGAAAAATTTGGAACTATGCCCAAAGGGCTATAAAAATGAGCATGCCCTTTGACCCAGAAATGCCACTTCTAGGGCTGTATCCCAAAGCAATCATACAAGAGGAGAAAGGATCCATATATATAAAAATATTTGTAGCAGCCCTTTTTTGTGGTGGCAAAGGATTGGAAATCGAGGGGATGACCATCAATTGAGGAATGGCTAAACAAAGTATGGTATATGAATGTAAAGGAATACTTTTGTGACCTAAGAAATGAGGAGCAGATGGATTTCATAAGAACCTGGAGAGTCTTATATGATCTGATGATGCATGAAGGGAGCAGAACCAGGAGAACATTTGTACACAACCACTGAGACATTGCTTCTGTGATGATTAACGTTGATAGACTTGGTTCTTCTCAACAATGCAAGTTTCAAAGACAGCTCCAAAAGACTCATGATGGAAAAAAAACAATCTATTTACAAAGAAAGAATTATGGAGTCTGAACATAGATTGAGGCAAACTATTTGCTCTCCTTTTTTCATCTTTCTTTTTTGGTTTTGTTTCTTCTTTCTCATGTTTCATTCCATTGGTTATAATCTTTCTTTACAATTTGACTATTATGTAAATAAGTTCAGTGCAAAGGTATACATAGAACTTATATCAAATTACTTGCTTTCTTGGTGGGGGAGGGAGAGGAGAAGGACAGGGAGAAAATTTGGAATTAATAAACTTGTGAAATTGAGTGTTATAAAGAAAAAAAACATTAATTAATAAACAACAACAAAATAAACCTCCAGGTATTTATCACATGAACTATTATGCATTTTTTTTTCTATCAGTTGATTTACTTTTTGAACATTGAATGAAGTACTTTCCACTTATCCCTATTACATTCTGCCTTACTAGATTTTGTTTGTCAAGGCCCTTTGGGATTCCAATTCTGTCACCCAACATATTAAAACTCCTTCCAATGTTTGTACCATTCTAAAATTTGGTAAACTTGCTATTTATCCCTTATTCAAGTCATTAATAAAAAAAAATTCTGAATCAAACACAGAAAAACGATGCAGCAGAAAGAGATCAGTAGAGTTCCTATCAGAGGACTGTGTGTTTGAGGATATTTATGTTCCTTCTGAGATACAATGTGCTTTGAATTCCTGGGCCACTGTATTACTATTCTTTTTTTTTCCAATGCTTTTGGAGGTACTTGATCATATCAACAAATTACTATGCATTACTCCCCATCAGTTATTTTAAAAGAACTTTAGAAATAAGATTGTCAAAATCATTAAGTCCTCTTTTACTTAGTACTCACTGAGTACAAGGAAAAGCGATAAGCCCCTACTTCCATTTTTTTTCTATTCCATTGATTCTTTTCCTCTTATTTCCATGAAATAAGCTCCCTGCTAAAGCCAATTACCATCTTAGGTTCTTAGGACTCCCCAGGAGGTCTGCCAACCAAATATAATTCCAACCAAAACTACTTTTTTGAACCATATCTGCCAAGCTAAGAAAGCTAGTTAGTTTCGTAACTAGGGAAATCCAAAAGAACTACAGGGAGCAGGTACACTCAATAAATTACAACAACTTTCTGGTGGAATGCAGAGTAGCATTAAGCTGGAGGACATTAAAAGGAGGGCAGTCACTTACCTTGCTGTTACCTCGGGGAAGGATAGACTGACAGCAGAGAGAGGTAATGACGTAGACAAGCTATCAGAGCTCTGGAAAACTATGTAAGCATCCAACAAATCTTCCCTTATATGGACATTTTCTGTGTGTGCCACTACTGAGACCAACCAATAGGAATGGGAACATAGGGAGAAGCAATTGTGGTGTGTCTTTTTCTCCTTTTCCTCTTTTTCACTCCTACTTCCATAATCTTGGCATTTATGTTCTACAATTAGGTTTTATACCAGATCCAAAGCAAGGAATTAATTAATTATTCAGCGAACTAAGAAAATGTGGCAATATTAATAATCCAGCATTCTCTGAGTTTGGCATAAAACAGAAGTTTGTCTTTACTAATGTTAACCAAGCTCAATCTCAGGGCATGCCTATGCATTTAGTCTATGCTCCAAAATATTTATAGGTATAGCAGATAATAAAAAATCAAGTCTATGAAGTTGGGATAATTCAGATCTATCACAGGTTTCATTCTGTAAAGGTAGTTGGTCTGAGAAAGAACCTCATGGAAGGCAGAGGCAATGCAAAGGAGTTAACCTAGAAATTATTAACTACACAATTTTGTGCAATTCGAATATATCTTCCTTGTAATTCGGCTGGTGCTACTTTTTAGTACTATATTTTACTTTTTGCCTTATCTCTGCACTTCTTATACTTGTTTTGGTTTTTTGTTTGTTTCATTTTATAAATAATCACCTACTATCTGCCTTTGCTTGGTTCTCTGTGTCACCTGTTTCCTCCCAAGGCATCTGAAGAATCCAAATTATCAATACTCTATCTAACCTCTACGAGGAAAACCAGCTATGATTTGCTGTGATGGCATTTTTATTACATTCTGTGCTTGTTTTTCCCCAATTCTTCCCCATACAGTAGCAATGTATCATGTGGTATCCAAGTAAAGAAAGATTTTATTATGACAGTGTTCATGATAATGAAATAAAAAGTCATTAAAATGAATTTATTTAAAACATGCTACTTTTAGCTGAAAAGGAAATGAAAAGAGATTCTAAAACCAACACTCCAGTATGTAAAACCTAGCTTATCTTAACAAGAAATGAATGAAGTGAGTGTTAATAGATGGATCTAATTTATAAGGTACTGGACAGGTATTATCAGGAGGAAAATAGATAATTAATCTTCAGATATAACAATGAAAAATCAGCTGTGGTATTATTTTGGTATCACATTCCAAGGCTTTGGAGGTGCTTTGCCTTCCAATATATTAATCAAAGGTTGTCCATAATTAGGATGTTTAATTATTTGGAAGGATCCTCTGTATTTTCTATCTCTGCAGGAAGCTGCTGATTAGAGCATGGAAAAACTTTCTATGTCTAATCATCCACTGAACTGAGAAGATACAGCAATATTAATAATCTAGCATTCTCAGAATTTGGCAGAGAACAAAAGTTTATATTCGCTAATGTTGACCAACTTTAGTCTCAGCAAGGTATGCCTATGAATTTAGTCTATGCTTCAAAATTTTTTACTGATGTTGTTGTTTAGTCATTTTTCCATCATATCCAACTCTTCATGACCCCTTTTGGGGTTTTCTTGCCAAAGATCCTCAAGTGATTTGCCATTACTTTCTCCAATACATTTTCCAGATGAAGAAACTGAGGTAAACAGGATTAAATGACTTGCCCAGGGTCACACAGATAGTAAATATCTGAGGATGGATTTGAACTCAGATCTTCTTGACTCTAGACTTGGCATTCTATCCATTGCACCACCTAGTTGCCATTTATAGTCATAGCAAACGCTAATGATGGGTTTTTATGTTGGTCTAGATGAGAGGTTCTACTGATAGAATAAATTTAAGAGTTAAAATATGGGTAAAACAGAAGCCAGATGTTTCAAAGGCTGCAGAAATTATAGCACATCAGAAAGACAATACTGTAACAGTAGTCTTACCCAGGAGAAAATGATTATGAAATTGTATCTTTGACTCATGTAGTCTGTCACGAATGAGGCTATGATAGTTTCTTTGTTTCTTTTTGGATTTTTGTCTCTTAAATTTGTTTGTGAGATTTGTTTCCTGCAGGTTCAGTACCATCCACGGGCAGATGCCTCATTGCTTAAGCCAAATGTCACCCTCTGGTATATTCAGATGTCATTTCTGGACCTGTCCATGACTATGATGTATCATTCCTGGACCTGGAGTCAACTGAGTCTCAGATGTCAGCTTGCTAAAGAACTGACCTCTCAAATAGGACTCTCAATCTCTTGGGGCAGGGAAGGCTCTACATCCAATTTCAGCAGGAAGAAGTTTTGGAGGATGAGACCTTCTCCCCTTACCCCAAGATTTTGAGCCCCATTTGTTCGAGGGGGGAATAATGGCATTGTTTTATATACTTATCTTATGTTATCCCTGTTATATTGTTGTGTAAACTTCTATTGACACAGTTATCCCAGAATTTCAATTGCCCTATATAATGGATAGGAAAGATCTTGGGGCCGAATGTAGTACCAATTTGGATTTGAAGATCTTTACCACCCATTGGTGGCCCATGTGACCTGCTTACATCACAGGAGGCCCAAGACACATGTGGCGGGAGGAGCTTTCTGATAGGGAAAAGTAGATTATGTCACAGGAAATGCTGAGAGAGACAGGTGTTATGACTGCTACTAAGGTCTCTTAGTAAATGGGTTATAGGCTACTGCTTTCCAGTGTCTTTTATGGCCCAAATATTTAACAGTCCTGTCAGTAAACCATGCATGTTTCTTCTGTTCTTCAGTCAGTCCATCATAGCCCTCATTCCATTTTACCAAGGACTGTACCAACTGATGCCTTGGTTCAGAGTGGTTGTCATTTCCATCAGTGTCAATGCTTGTGATAGATTCGTGTAGAGCAGAAACTCTACTTTTGCCTGTTTTTGATCTACTCTGAATATACCATTTCAATTTAATTATGCTAGCCTCTTTCACATGTCCAATTCTGTGAGATGCTCATTACCCAAGGCATAATCAGGATTCCAGGCCTTAGTATCACTTCATTGCACAGAGTCAGTTGTTAAGTCTCTAACAACCATGAGGGCGGCCATGAGAAGCCAGTAGCTAGAATAGAATATGTGAGAGATGAGACTTGAACCTGCCATTCTGACTCCATAGAGTTTCCTAAACCCTAAACCATACTGCCTCTATTGACTTGCTTATCTTAATCAGTTTATTGGAAGCACTTAGTTTAAGGTCACACATTTGATTCTTAACAACACAGACCCCCTAGTCCCAACCAGCTTTCTCACAGATGTGTTCTATTTGCACATAGCTCAGAAGGGATGAAATTAAAAAAAAAAAAAGATCAATGTAACCAATTGTTGGGGGTGGAAGTTGGGGGGGAGTGAATTCAGAGATGTAAGGAAGTAACATTGTAACCCTGAGGTAGTTTCATCTTCAGTTATAGAGGAAGATGTTCATTTACAGACCTGTTCCTTTTACATAATAACAATTCACAATCCAAGATGCACAGAATTTTAAAGTTGTTATGGGACTTCCGTGCCCATCTAGTCTAATACACACCCCAAAGAATCCCCAGCAAGTGGTTATTGAGCTCTTGTTCAATGACCTCTAGTGAGAGAGACCAAACTACCTCTCAAGGAAGTTCTTTACATTTTGGGAAAGCTCTAATTGTTCAGATGTTTAAGCCTAAATTTGCTTCTTTGCTCCCTCTACCTATTGCTCTTAACTTTACCCTCTGAAGACAAAAAAGGATTTTAATTTCTTTTCTACATGTAACTTTTCACATACTTGAAGACAATGATCATGTCCTGTTCTCCTTCCTCCCCCCAGCCAACCCCTCTCCAAATAAATATCCCCAATTCCTTCCACTAATTTGCATGTGATATGTACTCATTTCATCATTTCTTGTTGCCCTCCTAAGGAGGCTTTCCAACTTATCAAAATCTTTTGTAAATGAAATGAAATATTTTTCAACAGCCCAAAGGGCTACTCTATATATGGACATCACCAAATGGCCAATATAGAAGTCACACTGATTACATAAATTTGCAGCCAAAGGTTGAGAAGTTCTACATAGTCAGTTAAAACAAACCTGGAGCTGACAGTAGCTCAGATCATGAGCTTCTTATTGCAAAATTTAGACTTTAATTGAAAAACATAGAAAAAACCATCAGACTGCATAGGTATGATTTAAATAACACCCCGTATGAATAAGAAGTAGAACTGATGAACAGATTTAAGGAATTAGATCTGGTAAATAGAGTGCTTGAAGAACTATGGACAAAGGTTTGCAATATTGTACAAGAAACAGTACCAAAAAAGCATTCCAAAGAAAAAGAAGATCAAGAAAGCAAAATGACTGTCAGATGAGGCTTTACAAATAGCTGAGGAAAGAAGAAAAGTGAAAATTCAAGAGTAGCAAGAAGATATAAGAAGAATGTCTTAAATGAGCAATGCAAAGATATAGGGGAAAACAATATAATGAGAAAGATGAGAATTGTCTTCAAGAAAATTAGATATGTCGACTTTCAGGAGCCAAGATGTCTGAGTAAACAATAAGTTGCTCTCATTCTCCCTTATTTACCTATAAAAACCAGGAAAATATCACCTTAGGAAAAATTCTCAAAAGGCAGAGCCAGCAGAAAGATGGAATGTGGCGATCATTGAGCCTGCAAGGCTTGCGGGATTAACAGTAAAGTTCCCTCTTGCTCTGGTAGAAGGAGAAAATAATCCAGTATGGGACATGTCTTAGGAAGCCAGCAGCAAGCGTCATCCCAGCAAACTGGAGGGAGTTCCTGAGCCCCAGGTGGTGCAGCAGGGAAGTACCAGCACCAGGACCCCTGCATCCTTTGGCATAGCCAGGGGAACAGGTAATCTTCAGCTTGGAGAACTGCCAGGAGCACAGGTGGGCAGGCATCCTCCAGGTGCTGAACCTCCCTGTGCTTCACCCTGTGAGCTTCAGTGTAACTCTTGAGGAAACTCAGAAAGACTTCACTGGACCTCAAACTTGGCATACACAAGTCAGCTCCAGCTCAGAACCAGGTGAGCTGCAGCAGTATATAGCTTCTAGCTGACAAAACCTGAGGCCACAGCACAAAAAGCCAATAACCAGTTCCCTGGATCCCAACACAAAAGTCTTGGGACAGAGCCCCCAGGGCCCAAGAATTAGAGATCCACTTTAAAAGCCAGGAAAGAGACAAACATCATGAAGAAGCAAATTAGAAAAGTTAAAAGACCATCGAATTGTATTATAGGGACAGAGAAGATCAAAATACAAATTCAGAAGAGGATAGCATTGACACTATAACCATATGGGAACATGATCTGGTCTCAAGACAAAAAATGATTCCTGAAAGAGCTCAAAGAGGATTTTAAAAGCCAAATTCAAAAGGTAAAAGAAATTATAGAACCTAACAGGAGAAAATGAATCCTTGAAAAGTAAAAATCAGAACACTGTTACATTGGTGGTGGAGTTGTGAACTGATCCAGCCACTCTCGAGAACAATTTGTAACTATACCAAAAGGGCTAAAAAATATGCATACCCTTTGACCTAGTAATACTACTTCTAGGGCTATATCCATATGAGAACAGTCAATTGGGGAAGGGACCCATTTTAAAAAATGAGTGTTAAAAAAATTAGAATTAGGCATGTGGAAGCCAATGACTCCATGAGACATGAAAAATCAGTCAAACAAAATCAAAAGAATGAAAAAGTAGAAGAAAATGTAAAATATCTCTTTGGAATAACAACTGACCTAGAAAATAGATCCAGGAGAGATAATTTAAGAATTATTGGTCTACCTGAAAGCTGTGATCAGAAAAAGAGCCAGGATAGTGTCTTTAAAGAAATTATCAAGGAAAACTGACCTAAAGTACTAGAACCAGAGGCTAAGAGAGTCATCAAAAGAGTCCATTGATCATGTGAAAGAGATTCCAAATTGAAAATGCCAAGGAATATCATAGTCAAATTCCAGAATTATCAGGTCAAGCCAGAAAGAAACAATTTTGTTTGGTTCCACAGTCAAGATTACACAGGACCTTGCAGCTTCTACATTAATAGGTCAGGGGTCATGGAACATGACATTCTGGAAGGCAAAAGAACTTGGATTACCACCATGAAACAACTATCCAGAAAAACTGAGCATAATCTTTCAGGGGAGGAGATGGATATTCAATGAAAGAGAGGACTTCCAAATTTTCCTGGTGAAAAATCGAGATTTCCTCCACAAATAGACAGAAAGTCTCCATGAAATGAATGTAGAACAGCAAAAATAAAAGAGGTAAATCAGTTTTCCTCCTAAGATAACTTGAGAGGATGTCAGAAAAAACAGGACCTCCAGGAGCTGAGGTTTGGCCTGAGTGAAGTGTAGACACCTACAGGCTCTACTGAATCAACTAACAGCAGGCCCTGGAGCAACTCTGTCAGGAAGCAGACTAGGCCTCAAGAAATTTCACCTAGTGAGCTTTCACCTCAAAGCCCCAGGAACTTTCACCTCATGAACTTTTAACTCACAAAGTTAACAAAGTTTAACTCACAAAAAAAAACTAAGGAACAGGAGACAGCTGAGTGGGGAAAGATTGAATGCCTCCCCTTCCCTGTTTCTAAATCACTCGATATTTAAAGAAATTAATTCAGGCTATTCACTGGAAGGTCACATACTAAAGCTAAAGCTTAAATACTTTGACCATATAATGAGGAGATGGGACTCACTGAAAAAAACCCTGATATTGGGAAATACTAAAGGAAAAAAGGGATGGCAGATGATGAGATGGATAGATAGTGTCATAGGAGCAATGAACATGAACTTGGACAGACTTCAAGATGGTGGAGGATAGAAGGTTGTGGCATGCTGAGGTCCATACTTTATCCAACACTAAGGCTTGTCAGCCATCTCTGTTTCTTAAAGGCACTGCAAGGGGTTCAGCCAATTCAAAAGCTCAAGAAAACAAAGTATGGAGAGAGTCGATGGTTTATGGAAATACTCTAGTGGAAATTAACATTATAATGGGATTAGAATTTTCAGCCTATTGCTTGACCAATTGAGCTGTGCTAAACCAAATGAGCCCTTTATGCCATTCCAAAGGGACCAAGAAAAAGTAAATGCTACAGACTATAACCTCAAGTGAGTTACATTATACCCTACAGACTTTGCCTCTTTTTGCAACACACTATGATTGTTTACTTTCAGTGTGTGAGCATTCATTGTTCAAGGTTATATAACAATTATAAGTGAAAGCATCTGTACTCAGCATTTGTTTTTAAAAGACATGTTTTAAGGTCATCCATAAAATTATTTATAAAATGTTTGTAATTTGGTCTTTTTCCGGAGCTACTACTTGTTCAAAGTGCATTTCATCCCTCTTGGATTAGATAAGAGGAATATGTATTCTGGGACATTTGAGCATAAAGACCCTGTGGGGACATAGGTCTTAGGAACAGCTGTTTTTCTGGGATTGACTTCTTGTAAATATTAAATCTAATTTTTCCCTATTACAGGCCAGCACATGTGGATGTAATATAAGTTGGGGCATCTCATTTTAAAATATCAATATGGTTAATATATTGAAGTTCACTTAAAGTTTAGAGTCCTAAAATATAAGGATAAGTATTCGTACTTTGGGAGTCATCTAGTTGGCAAACAGCCAAGTCAGATAATTCAGTTCGTTGCTGTTATGACCAAAACAAGTATTGTAACCAAGTTTTTGCTGTTGCTAAATATCAGAAAATAGGGATTTATTCTATAATTGCCACTCTTAAGAACCTGTTAAATGACAGGAGAGCATTTTTGTTCATTTATTCCACCAATATAGAAAGCTCAACCACATGTTACTTTAATTATTTTAATTTTAATTTAAATGCAGTATGTTGCTATCCCCTCCCACTTTTTTTTCCTGTTATATGCACAGAATTGAAAATCAAGCCATGAAGAAATGAAAATTCTTAAGCATTGTATCAATTTTGAGTTTGTAGAGTTTGTTTTTTTCTTAACAGTCGTATTGATAATGCTTATTTAAACTGCTGACCTTTTAAAATACGATTCTTGAATTATAAAGTAAAAACTATATATCACCAAACTGCATTATATATGTATGCAATAGTTTGTAAGGAAAAACCCAGCTTCATTGGGTTAACAGATACCTGTTTTATGAAAGTAACAATTCAATCACTCCATAATTTTGGAGATGCTGATAGGTAGGTCTATTGGTTTGGTAAGCTTCCCTGCTGGGGGTAAAAAAAAAAAAAGGCAAAGCAACACTTGCAATCAGTCAGATCTACTCACTGTGAAAGTTATTTCCAGCTGAGAAATACATCACTTCAAGTGTCTTTAGATCTTCCTGAACACTAGGACATCATTTAATAATTGTTTTTCTACTCCTGTAAACAATGACCTAGAGTTCTAAAAGAGATAACAAAACCACAAAATGGACAGCCTATCAGTTGAGTAAGTTATGCAAGGAGAAAATTAGTATTGAGCTTGATTATCCCACAGTTGGTATAAGGGTTCAAATGAGGGCAAATATATATATATGTGTGTGTGTGTGTGTGTGTGTGTGTGTGTACACATATATTTACATGTATGTATATATATTAATTTACATACATACTACATAAATGGTTTGATATATATACACATATGCATGTATCCCATTAGAACTTTATAGATATTCATGCATTTTTCTGCTTTGGTTTATATAATTACTCTGAGGTGATTATTCTTCAAAATGTGGGATTAAAACTGAGTATTTCTAAAATATATAAGCATGATTCTGAAACTATGGATGCAACAATAAACTCGTAGAACCAAGGTATTAGAGGGAAGTTCTTGAAGAGTAAAGGAAAATAAACTTCAGAAAGGAAGAGATGTGTACGCCCTATACTGTCTGTGCAGTGACTATCTATGATAGTTATTGTTGTTGTTGCTGTTGCAGTTGTTCTTTCCACTTAACTATTTCATTTTTATTACTGACCATGTCACCCCTCTCCTTAATAGGATCCTATATAAAGTCCTTTATCTTTCTTTCAATGTTCTTCATACCCTGGTTCCTTCCTACTTTTCCACTTTCCTAACCCTATATTTCCCTGTATTCATTCTACAATCCCACAAAACTAATCTTCTATTCCTCACACATGACACTCCATCTCTCAGCTGCATGCCTTTTCACTGGTTTTTTCACTGGTTTTCTCCCATGCCTGGAATGCTCTGTCTCCTTGCCTTTGCATCCTGGTTTCCTGGTTTCCTTCAATTCCCAATTGAAATCCTACCTCAGGCAAGAGGCCAGTTCTAATTCTTCCCACTCTTGGACGCCTCCCCCACTTTCCCTTACATTGCCTTCCCTTAGAAATTATCTTCTGTTTACATAACATATATATATGTATATATGTATATACATATACATATGTATATATATATATATATATATATAAAATACCTACATAATTGTTTGCATTATTACCTTCCTCATTAGAATGTGAGCTTTTTGAAGGAAGGGACATCTTATTTTTAACACAGAGCCTGGAACACAGTAAATAATTAATAAAGAGTCGTAGACTCTCAACTGCCTGAATACTCATTGTCTCCCAAAACTGCAAGGATGAATCTCATTTTGGGAGATATATTTCTTAAAGTAGAAGACATTTTAGTATTGTGTGGGGTTTTTTTTTTTTGCAATTTTCTTCTTTGTATATTGAGTTTTCATTGAACCTACACTCATAAATTTGCTAGTCAAAAGTACATTTGTTTTCTTTTCTTCTAACTTCTGCAAAAGGCTTTGTCTAACCTGCCCTCACCCCACCTGCTCTAAGAAAACATTAACTTCTGTGAAGTTCATTCTTAGGATGTTTTCAGTTTCCAAGCAGATCAGACTGCTCAACCTCCAACATCACTAATTGTATATCATCTCTAGTTTATTGGGGAAAACTGACTTACCACAGTTTCTCCTCAGACAATAGGGTAGATGTCCACATGTAAGGCCACTGAGTCTTAAATACCTTCCAAGGACAAGTTGCTTGAATTGTAAGTTTGGAAAAGACTATCATGATCTGTGCTCACGTGCTTGTATTGGTAATTAAGATGGGCTTTTAGCACTTATTCAATCAAGTGCCCTTGAAGAGTTGGACCTTTGTTTCCTTGATTAAATTAGGAGTCCTTGATGACCTCCTTGCCTCAAGAGAAAGCCTAGTTTACATGGGTTTGAGTAACATATTTGTGACATCAGAGGGGTTTAGACCATGTGGGTTTAAGTGGCATTTTTGTGATGCTTTTAGGTCACATGGGTGAGTTGCATGTGTGATTCACCTTTGACCCTGAACAAGATATATAATCCCAGAGGTTGGCATGCTCCCTTGAGGCTCTCACCCTTGGTGTGGGACTCTGGGCAGCCGCTGTAAGAGCCTCCCGGCTCACGCAGATGTTGATGGTTTCTTGGTAACTATGAATTCTATTTGGTCTGTTTATTATCTATGTTTGTAATTTGTATTTGCTCTGAAATTCAGGATGCCGGCTTTTTCCCTATACTAAGTGAATGGTATTTGTTAGTTGGATTGAAATAAGATTGTTACCCACCTAATATTACTTTCCTTATTAAAGCAGATAAAAAGAATCTGTGCTGGCAGTGTTCTTGTTGTTAGGCTTGTGTTGGTCTTTCACCCCCTGACAGCAGGTGCTAGCAGATTGTTGCAACAGTGCCCTTGCCAATTAGCATTCAGAAAAGATTATCCATGAGCTCAGGCACACAATTTGGCCAGTTGGTGCTTTTACATCTTCAAGAACATTAGAAAATCTGAGAATGGCACATACCTATAATCCTTTCCCCTAAGAGAGGCTGAAACTGGCATCTCTTCTACTTGAGAGTTTAGAGCTTCAATAGGATAAGCCTATCAAGTGTCCACACTAAGTTTGGAATTAATATGGTGAGCCTTCCACTCCTCCCTGCCTTGTGAATGAGGGATTACTAGGTTGTCTATGGAGGGGAGAAACAGCCTAAGTGGGAGCAGGTCAAAGATTCCATGCCTATCAGCCTGAGTCCAGCCCCATAAGAAACTTCTGCCCTTCCAGCATGGCCAAGTTGGGGAGACCCAGTCTTAATAAAATAAAAAAAGAACAGTTAAAGAGTTATGTGCTGAGTAGGGATGGGAAGAGAAGAGAAGGGAGCAGGACTCATCATGAAGAACTATTGTCAGAAGTAGAGCTTTTTTCCAAATATAGGCAGAAACAATCCAGGCTCAAATTGCTTTACTACCAAAGACTCTTCTTGTTTCTTGCTCTGAACAAAACTAGTGAGGGACCAGAAGAAACTACAGGTCCAGGACTACACTCTTCGCCTGGAAGTACCCAAGAGGACTGACTGTTGGCAGCTTTGGCACTCCTTGTACTCCATCCATCTGAGTCTCTGAGAAGCTATAATACACATCCCTTAATAAATCCAACCCAAGAATGTATGTGAATTGTGTACTGGGTTTTGCTTTCAGCTTTTGGTGGTTTGGGGAAAATATTTACCATATAATAATTCATTTAGAGAGCATTAGCTGCTGAGTACTGGGGAATGTTCAAGGAAATGAGATTCCTCCTCCAAACTTTATAATTATCCCTGGGACCTAGGACAGGGCACAGCTCTGAGAAACTCCTAGTCATTTCTTATGAATGTGCATCTCATTTCAACTGGGCAGTATCATGAGCTTACACCAGGCAAGGGGCCACTGTGAAGCAGGACCCTATGCTGATGGGAAAGGTACTGATCAAGGATCTTCATATTTCCATGGTGACAAAAGAAAAGGAAAAGTCAGGTTTGAAGGCTCATGAATGACAGAAGGAAGAGATCATGTCTGTCTTTTATTCCAATCAAAGTTATTCCTAAAATTTCATAGCTTTGCCTTTCCTAAAATATCTCTATAAAGTAATATGCACCACTTCCCATAAGCTATCTATGGAATATATTCATGCTCCTTGTACCAATACATATAGATCTTACTTAGCTACCCCTCTTACCACTGGAAGAAGAAGGTTGGATTTTTCCCATAGTCCTGAAACCCGCCTTACTTCTCTCCATTGATTAAGAACGTCTTTTATGCCTGGAAAATAGTAATTTTAATAACATTCAATTTTATATTTCTAATATAAATACAAATGTGTAAAGGTATTCATTCCCTATAATTGAGCAAATAAAACTCTATTGATTTTATAAAGTCTGTGTTCAAATCCTGTCTCAGACTCTGACTAGTTGTTTGATCCTAGGAAATTCATTAATCTCTTTCAGTCTGTTTTGTTATCTATTAAAACAGCCCAGCCTGCCCCTCAGGATTGTTGTGAGGATCAAATGAGATAACCCACACAAAGCATTTTGAAAAGCTTAAAGAGCTATATGAATGCTAACTAGTACTATTAATAGCTATCATGTTCTTGAGAATTATATCCCCGAAAGCAGTAAAATGACTACTTATACTTGGATATGTACCTACAAGACAAGCAGTGTGAGGGGCAGAGCCAAGATGGAGGCCAGGAAGCAGTGACTGGCGTGAGCTCCCCACCAAGTTCCTCCAAAAACCTATAAAACAATGGCTCTGAACCAATTTTACAGCTGCAGAAC
>CM053626.1:142062866-142091748 GCA_028646595.1 Phalanger gymnotis | reverse complement strand
TGAAAAATTGGGAGTCAAAAACTGGTGTTAAGACCTCAGATGGGACTTATGGGAGTCAAGATGGTGGAGTAAGCAGTAAATAGCTTTAGCTCTCCCATATTCATCTTTATAAATGACCATAAAATAACACCCTAGAACAAATCATGGAACAGTGTAGCCAGCACACAGATGGGTTGGAGCAGTCTTTTAGCCTAGGAAATGTGGAAGATTGGCAAGAAAAGTCCATATCTCTCAGGTAAAAAGGAAGCAAAGTCTAAGACAGGAAGCATCCCAGCAAGCCAGCAGCAAGCCCCACCTCAGGAAATCAATGGGAGATCTTGAGCCCCAGTGTAGTGAAGCAGGCAAATGCCAACACTAGGACCTCTCACATACCTTAGAATAACCAAGGGAACCAGCAGACCCCAGCTCTGACCATGAGCTTCAGTGAATTCCCAGGTGGACAACTATTTTCCAGTGTCCAGACCTCCACACACTTCAGCACAGCCCAAGTCAGACAGACATCTTCCAGCTGCTGGACCTCCCTGTGCATTGGCACCGCCCAAGGAGGTGGAGAATCTTCCAACTGCTGGACTTCAGGGTGCTTCACTACAGCCCAGGAAAAACAGGCATCCTCTAGGACCAGACCTCAACGTGCTTCAGTGTAGCCCTGGGGAAATACAGAAATATCCTATCTGGCCTCAGCACATGCCAGACACCACCATTAGGACCCTAGCTCAGCAGCAGGTAAGGTGTCAGACCCCTACAACCTCCAGCTGCCAGCACAAGGCCCCAACCCACAAAGCCAGTGACAAAGATCCTGGCCCCCAGCACAAGAAGCTTACAAGAGTGTCCCCTGTGCTCCAGCAAGAGAGCTCAAATTTAAAAGCCATTAAGAAGGCCAAAAACTGAGCAAGAAACAAAAATGAACATTGACCATAAAAACAGTATGGTGACAGAAGAGATCAAAGCACAAACTCAGAAGAGGAAAGATTGTGCTTTATCCTTTGTTCTTAAAGAATATCATGACATCAGGGAGATAATAACATGACTTACAGTTGAGTTTGATTTGAGTGAGGGAGGGCTATGCATAGTTACCAGCTTCAATTTCTCCTCCAGAGCCATTTGGGTCCAGTGGCCAGATATTCATCAGGACAACTGGAAATGAACCTCAAAGGGGAATATGAATTGGTCTCAAGCCCAAAAAGCCTTCTTGGAAGAACTTAAGAAGGATTTTAAAATTAAATAAAAGCAATAGAAGAAAAATTGGAGAAAGAAATGAGAGGTATGTAAGAGAGACTTATGAGCTAGGAAAAGGAAGGACAAAATTGACTGAAGAAAACAATTCCTTAAAAAAATACAATTGCCCAAATTGGTGGGGGCAGGGAGAGGAATCCACTTAAGAAAACAACTCCTTAAAAAGCATAATGGCCAAATGGAAAAGGAGGTACAAAAGCTAACTGAAGAAGATGATTCCTTAAAAAATAGAATTGGGCAAGTAGAAGCTAATTACTCTTTGAGACATCAAAAATCAGTCAAATAAACTCAAAAGAATAGAAACAAAGAATGTAAAATGCCTCATTTGGAAAAGAACTGACCTGGAAAGTAGATAAAGGAGAGATAATTTAAGAATTATTGGTCCACCTGAAAGCCATGATTAAAAAAAGGGCTTGGAGAGCAACTTTCAAGAAATTATCAAGGAAAATTGTCCTAATATCCTAGAACCAGAAAGTAAAATAGTTACTGAAAGAACCTATTTCCTCAAAAAGATCCCAAAACAAAAACTCCAAAGAATATTGTAGCCAAATTCCAGAATTATCAGGTCAATAAGAAAATACTGCATGAAACAAAGAAACAATTTAAGTATCATGGAACCACAATTAGGATTATGCAGGGATTAGCAGCTTCTACGTTAAAGGATTGGAGGGATTGAATATGATATTCTAGAAGGTAAGGGAGCCTGGATTAAAACCAAGAATCAACTACCCAGCAAAATTGAGCATAATGTTTCAGGGAGAAATATGGATACTCAATGAAATAGAGGACTTTTAATCATTACTGATGGAAAAACCAGAACTAAATAGAAAATTTGATCTTCAAATACAAGACTCAAGAGAAGCATAAAAAAGGCAAACAGGAAAGAAAAAATATAAAATATTATTCAATAAGGTTAAACTGTTCACATCTCTACATGAGAAGATGACACTTCTAACTCTTGAGAACTGTATCTTCGTTACAGCATTTAGAAGGGGTATACATAGATAGAGGATGTAGGTGTAAATTTTTTTAATGTGAAGACAAAAAGTAACTAAGGGGTAAAAAAAAGAATTGTACTAGGAGAGGGGGAAAGGTGGAAGTAGAATAGGATGAAGTGTATCACATGAAGAGGTTCAAAGTGCTATTACAATAGAGGGAAAGAAGGGGGAGGACAACCATTTGAATCTTACTCTAATCAGATTTGGCTCAAAGAGGGAATAACATACATATTCAGTTGGGTATAGAAATCAATTTTATACTACAGTGAAGTAGAAGAAGAAAGGGGAAATAAAAAGGAAAGGGGGACAGACTAAGTGAGGTGGTGATCAGAAGAAAAACACTAGTGAGGAGGGAAAGGGTAAAATAAGAGCAAAAAGTATGAATGGGGGCTGGGGACAATAGGGTGAAAAGAAAGACACAGTTAGGAATAATAACTAAATGTGAATGGGAAGAATTCTCCCATTAAATGGAATTAGATAGCAGTGTATTAAAAACCAGAATCCAAAAATATATTGTTTACAAGAAACATTTGACACAGATTGATACACACAGAGTAAAGGTAAAGGGCTGGAGCAGAATAGATTATGCTTCAGCTGAAGTTAAAAAAAAAAACAGGGGTAGCAATTCTGATATCAGACAAAGGAAAAGCAAAAACAGATCTAATTAAAAGAGATAAGGAAGGAAACTACATCTCGCTAAAAGGTATCATAGATGATTAAGTAATATCAATACTAAATATATACATGCCAAATGGTATGGCATCCAGATTCTTAGAGGAGAAGTTAAGTAAGTTACAGGAAGAAACAAACAGCAAAATTATACTAGGGGGAACCTCAATCTACATGATTTAGACATAAAGGGTGATACCATAAGCAAATTAGGAGAGCAAGGAACAGTTTACGTGTCAAATATTTGGAGAAGAGAAATATTTATGACCAAAAAAGAGATGGAGAACATTATGAAATGCAAAATGGATAATTTTATTACATGAAATTGAAAAGCTTTTGCACAAAGCCATTAGAACCAAGATTAGAAGGACAACGGAGACCTAGGAAACAATATTTACTGCCAGTGCCTCATTTCTAAAATATGTAGAAAACTGAGTCAAATTTGTAAGAATGCAAGTCATTCCCCAATTATTAAATGGTTAAATGATATTGATAGGAAGTTTTCAGATGAAGAAATGAAAGCTGCCTATAGTCATATAAAAAAAATGCTCTAAATTGCTAAATTGCTATTGATTATAGAAATGCAAATTAAAACAAATCTGAGATACCACCTCACTCCTGTCAGATTGCCTGATATCACAAAACAGAAAAATGACAAAAATGAAAAATGTTGGAGAAGATGGGGGCTGTGAACTGATCCAACTATTCTGGAGAGCAGCTCAGAACTATGTCCATGGGTTTATAAAACTATAGCTGTTTATCCAGCAATACTACTACTAGGTCTGTATCCCAAAGAGATCAAAAAAAAAGGGAAAAAGGACTTACATGCACAAAAATATTTATAGCAGCTTTTTTATGCTGGGAAAGAATTGGGAATGAAGAGAATGCCCATCAACTGGGGAGTGGCTGAATAAGTTCTAGTATGTGAATGTAATGGAATATTATTGTGCTATAAGAAATTATGAGCTGGCTGATTTCAAGAAAACCTGGAGAGACTTAACACGAACTTATGCTGACTGAAGTGAATAGAACCAAGACAACATTGTGCACAGTAACAGCAACATTATATGACCAACTTTGTTAGACTCAGCTCTCCTCAGCAATACAATGATCTAAGACAATTCTAAAAGACTCAATGGAAAATTCTATCTATGTACCGAGAAAGAACTATGTAGTCTGACTGCAGACCGAAGCATACTATTTTCTTATTTTTTTTCTTTCTCATGGTTTTCCCTTTTGTTCTAATTCTTCTTTCACAATATGGTTAATGTAGGAATATGTTTAATATAATTCTACATGTATAGTCCATATAAGATTGTTTACTGTCTTGGGGAGAGGAAAGGAAATGGAGGCGAGAGGAGAAAGAGGAAAATTGGAACTCAAAATCTTAGAAAAGTGAATGTTGAAAACTATCTTTATATGTTATTTAAATAAATAAAATACTATATGGGGAAATTTTTTAAAAAGAAACTTTAAAAAAAAAGAAAATTTTTAAAGAGACCTAAGCAACTTGTTTTTTAAGTTTCTCAAGATTTTCTGTCAGAGACAGTCATCTTAGCTGCCACTTACAAATAATAGACAAGGAAGAGGGCCAACCCTTTCCAATATAAGAAGACATTACCAAAACATCAGCAGAATTAGTCAAAGTGTTGCTTTGACAAGATAACACAAATTCCACCTTTTTATCCCTTGTATTGTCTACTAAGGGCCTCCTGTTATCTGAGGCTCATGGAGTCTGCCTTTGCTTCTGCCCTTCAGTTCAATAACCTTCAGTCTTTGATCACACAGTTCTTCATGTGGTAGTCAATTCCAATTTTAAAAAGCTCTAGTTGTTAGAAAATTCCTTCATTCTGGAAATCAAGTCCTGAATCCACTTCTCTCTAAATTAGTTATCTCAGGGACCCAAATCAAATAATTCTAATTTCCCTTACAAGTGACAAACCTTCAAATATTTCAAAATAGAAGTTCTGTCTTCATCTACCTTCATATTATCTTCTCCATGGTAAAGATCCTGAATTCATTCAACCTTATCACAAAATTTAAGCCTCCCTGTTTGCTTTTCCTCCTACTATCCTGTTTGTTCATCTCTGATTGCATAGAAGCTCAGTTTATTAAGTATTCTAGGAAAGAGAATAAGAAGGAAAAGCTAGAAGCATTTCCAATAAGAACTTGGGTGAAACAAGGATGTCCATTATCACCACTGTTATCCAATATTGGACTAGAAATGTTAGCTTTAGCAATAAGAGAAGAAAAAGAAATTAAAGGAATTAGAATAGTCTAGGAAGAAACAAAGCCATCACTCTTTGCAGATGATATGATACTATACTTAGAAAATCCTAGAGAATCAAGTAAAAAATTTCTAGAAATAATAAACAAATTTAGCAAAGTTGCAGGATATAAAATAAACCCACAGAAATCACCAACATTTCTACCTATCTATCTATCTATCTATCTTTCTATCTATCTGTCTGTCTGTCTATCTCTCTCTATGTCTACATCTATAGCTATCTATCTATAGACATAGATAGATAGATAGATAGATATAGCAAAGCTCAACAGCAAGAGATAGAAAGAAAAACTCCATTTAAAGTAACTGTAAACATTATAAAACATTTGGGAGCCTACCTACCAAAACAAACCCAGGAACTATATGAACACAATGACAAAACACTTTTCACACAAATAAAGTCATATCTAAACAATTTTAAAAAATCAGTTGCTCATGGCCAGGCCAAGCTAATAAAATAAAAATGACAATTCTACCTAAATCAAATTATTTATCCAGTGCCATACCAATTAAACTACCAAAAAATATTTTTAGAGCTAGAAAAAACAGCAGCAAAATTCATCTGGAAGAACAAAAGCTCCAGAATACAAAGGGGTTAATGAAAAGAAATGCAAGGGAAGCTGGCCTAGCTGTACCAGATCTTAAATTGTATTATAAAGTGGCAATCATCAAAATTATTTCATACTGTCTAAGAAATAGAGTTGTGGATCAGTGGAATAAGTTAGGTACACAAGACATAACAGTCAATGACTATAGTAATCTACTATTTAATAACCCCAAAGACTCTAGTTTCTGGCATAAGAACTCACTACTTTAAAAAACTACTAGGAAAACTGGAAAAACTAGTATGGCAGAAACCAGGAATAGACCAACATGTTACACCTTATGCCAAAATAAAGTCAAAATGGATATGTGATTTAGATAAAAAGATGGATACTAGGAAAGCAAGGAATAGTTTACTTGTCAGATGTATGGAAAGGAGAAGACTTTATGATCAAACAAGAGATAGAGAACATTATGACATGCAAAATGGATGATTTTGATTACAATTAAATTGAAAAGTTTTACAGAAATGAAGCCAACACAACTAAAATTAGAAGGAAAGCAGAAAGCTGGGAAACAATTTCTATAGCTGGTATCTCTGATGAAGGTCTCATCTCTAAAATATATAGAGAACTGAGTTGAATTTATAAAAATACAAGTATTTTTCCAATTGATAAATGGTCAAAGGATATGAACAGGCAGTTGTCAGAGGAAGAAATGAAAACTATCATTAGTCTTATGAAAAAAAATGCTCTAAATCACTATTGATTAGAGAAATGAAAATCAAAACGACTCTGTGATACCACATCATACCTATCAGATTGGCTAACATGACACAACAAGAAAACAGTAGATGTTGGAGATGTGGGGAAATTGGAACATAATGCATTGTTGGTGGAGTTGTGAATTGTTCTACCCATTCTGGAGAATTTGGAAATGTGGCTCAATGACTATGAAAATGTGCATGTCCAGAAATACCACTTCTAGGTCTATATCACAAAGAGATCATACAAGTGAGAAAAGAACCCACATGTACAAAAATATTCATAGCAGTTCTTTTTTTGGTGACCAAGGATCGGAAATTGAAGGAATGTACATCAATTGTGGAATGGCTGAACAAGTTGTGGTATATGAATATAATGGAATACTATTGGGCTATGAGAAATGATGAGCAGGCAGACTTCAGAAAAACCTGGAAAGACTTACATGAACTGATGCTAAGTGAAGTGAGCATAATCAGGAGAACATTGTACACAGTAACAGCCATGTTGTGCAATGACTGACCTTGACAGACTTAGCCCTTCACAGCAAAGCAAGGATCTAAGACAACTCCAAAAGACTCATGATGGAGAGAGGTCTTTTCAGAGAAAGAACGTTGGAGTCTGAATTCAGATGGAAGGATACTATTTGCTCTCCTTTTCATCTTTTGTTTTGTTTCCTCTTTGTTGTGGTTCCTCCTATTAGTTTTTACTCATCTTTGCATCATGACTAATGTGAAAATATGAATGTATATGTAGAGCCTATCTCAGATTGCATGTTGTCTTGGGGAAAGGGGGGAAACTTTAAAACTCAAAATCTTATGGAAATGAATGTTTGAAAACAAAAAATAAATTATTTTTTAAAAAAAGAAAGAGAAATGGTCTATGGAAACATAAGTGGTGACACAAGGCATGGATTGAATGAGCTGTGCTCCTGGATAAATCCTAGACCTGTCAAATAGCTATGAAAATTTGGCATAGCATTGATTGACAGTCACCCATGGCCTTGGTACTGACTACTCATGGAGACCTGTGGTGCTATTCCTCTCTATATCATGCTTGTTATAATCCTAAAATGCAACAAAAATAACTTACTACAATGTTATAGATGTAATCTAACTAGAACGGGGAGTATAATGGTACTCCCATCTCTCTCATTCAAGGTGATATATTTCTATTAAAGCAGCCTAATATGTGATTGTCATGTATTATTATGATGATTGTTGTCTACTAAAGCATGTATGTCTTTTTTTTACACATGTGTAATGTCTTTGATTGAGCCTTATTAGGTGCTAAGCCCCAGGCCCAAACCCCTATCTATTAGGTGCTAAGTCTGTGAGGGCATGAAGCCCCCAGAGTCCTAAGGGGAGTTGCTAAGACCAGAACCAATAGTAAGAGCTTCTGGTCACTCAGATGACACTTGATGATGGCTAACAAGTGCATAAAAAGAGAGATCAGAGTTATTTTGGGAGGGCTTTCACTCTTGAAGGGGTGCTGATGTGGAGACTCTAGGCAGCTGTAGTTAAGAGCCCTCCAGCTTGTAAACCTGGATGTTCAGACTTTGTTAAACTCTGGTAACTATGAATTGAGATTTGAATCAGACAAGGTCTGTGTGTTGATGTTTGTAATTTGTTTGTATTTGTTCTGAAGTTCAGGGTGCTGGCTTTTTCCCCTGCACTAAGTGAATGATATTTGTATGCTGTATTGTTAACCCGTTAACATTGCTTTCCTTAGTAAAGCTAAGAACCTGTGTTGGCAGCTTTCTGTGTGCTGGTTGTCGGTGGGTCTTACACCCCTTCAGCAGCTGCTAGCAGATTGTTGCAACAACATACTGCTTCTATACTGCATTTTTTTGAAATTGATTGTGGGGAATTTGTTTAATACCTCCAATATATTATTAATTGAATTTCATCCAATTAAATCTGATCCAAACAAAATTGTAAGTGATCCTCAGTTGTCACAGTACCTTTTGGATTCTGTCAATTAAAAATTGGAATAAGTTAGTAGGAATATGAGAACTTCGGTTCTGAAGACACTTTTAGAAACACCATCACATTTTTTTTATCTTCACAATAAGAGACAGGAATTGGGATATATTTTTAAAATTTTTGTTGAGTCCTTATCTATATATGTTGTTGTTCAGTCATTTCAGTCATGTCCGACTCTTTATGACCTCATTTGTGGTATTCTTGGCAAAGGTACCAGAGCAGTTTTCCATTTCCTTCTCCAGTTCATTTTATAGATGAGGAAATTGAGGCAAGCAGTTAATGACTTGCCCAGGATCCCACAGCTAGTATATGTCTAAGGCCAGATTTGAAATCAGGAAGTTGAACCTTCCTGACTCATAGCCCAGCACTCTATCCAGTGCACCACCTACCTGCCTTTTATCTATATAGAAGCTCTGACTTAATGCAAGGTCAATTAGTTGGTTTAAATCCTTTCTAGAACTTAGAACTAGAATCCTTTCTAGATCTTAGGAATTTTTCATATACATCAATAGAGGTATATAGAATCATATAGAGTCATTTAATATCATATGGGATTTTCCTCTACCAAAATAGATTTGCATAGATATGAAAATGAATCCAATGCTAGATAATTTATTTATCTTCACAATTAAATATAGGAATTGTGGAGTACCAAGTATATTTTGAAGTCCTTTTCTATATAAGCCAAAGTTAACAGAAGTTTGATCAGTTAGTTTAAATCTATTCTAGAGTTAAACTATTATAAAAGTCATTCTAAAAACTTGTGTTCTCTTATACTTCACTCTGGTTAGTACCATAGAGATTTTAAGACCAGGTAAGATTTCTTTCTTCTGCTAAAATAAGTTAGTGGAGTGATAGTACTTCTCATGGAGAGCCTGGACAGCTCTGGATATAAAGAAGTAGTTCCATTCAAATAACTCTCATGAGCTGTCTTTAGGCTGTTTATTTTTTTCTCTTTGGTGGGGACCTTTAATATCATACTCCATTGGATTCTCAAGAACTCTAAATGTACATGTGACCACCTTGTCCTGAGGATAGTCATTTTAAATCAAGGGCTATCTGAATGGTAGATCCATTTGAGAGGCCTCTGAGTAAATAATAGGGGAAAAAAGATATCAGAGGTTTTTAAATAAAGGCTGGATAGCCACTTGTTGGGGATGTTGGGAAGAGCTTTTAGTCAAGTAGAGATTGTACTGAATAACAACTGTGGTCCCCTTCCCATTCTGAAATTCTGAGATTTTCTCATGATTGGGGTACAAGCTAGCCCACCAAGCTGCCCTTTTTAAAATTATACTTCCTATATTTCTCTACTCCCAAAGTAATATAAAAATTAAAGAGTAAAATTATAATATGTATTTTAAAATTAAGCATGTGAAAGCAAATAGTAGCCATCAAAACAGAAGGCAAACACGGGACTTTTTTTTTTGAAAAAAAAAAAACTTTCATTAGCAGATTTGTTTTCTGATGATGAAAAATGCAGTTTCTTGGACATGTTAATTTCATTTCTAACCCAATCTCAGAAAAGG
Source organism: Phalanger gymnotis (assembly GCA_028646595.1). Lineage (NCBI taxonomy): Eukaryota > Metazoa > Chordata > Mammalia > Diprotodontia > Phalangeridae > Phalanger > Phalanger gymnotis. The sequence continues at coordinate 142,081,746 of CM053626.1, read as the reverse complement.
AAATATGACCAGGAGCAAAGGATCTACCAAAACAATAGTGGTGATGACAACAACAATAATAACAAATCCTGTTTGTATATCAGAATTTTATCATTCTTTTAAAGAATAATTAGTATAAATACTTATTGAGAAAGAAACCATCCTACCAGGTTCTTTTTGTGAGAAAAAATAGTCCTGCTATTTAAACCAGGGAAGAATAAAACACAAAAGAGAACTATAGGTCAATAATATTAATGGATACCAAATTTAAAAATTTAACTAAAATCCTATTACACATAATATAGTCATTCATCTGAGAAATCTATTCTTTATGACCAAATTGGATTCATGCCAGAAATGCAACAGAACTAATCAAAATAAAAAATTCAAATCCACTTAATTATTTCAATACAGAAAAGGCCTTTGACAAACTACAACACTCATTTATGCTTAAAAATAAACCTTACAAAAATATACATAAAGGAACCTTTTTTAAACTATCATAACATTATCTAAAACCAAAAGCAAGCACTATATGAAACAGGGATGTACTAGAACCTTTCTCAAAAATTATAAGAGTAAATCGAGGGTACTCAATCTCTTTACTCTTACTTTATATAGTTCTGGAAATCCTAGTCATTTCGATAAAAAAGAGGAACAAATTAAAGGCACAAAGATAAGTAAGGAGTTCTTCCCATTTGCTGATGATATGATGGTTTACTTGGAAAATCCTGGAGTATCGACAAAAATATTAATCAAGACAATAAATATCTTTAGAAATGTTGCAGGCTACAAAATAAACCCCTCAAAATCAACTACATTCCTGTATAATAGTAATAAATTCAAGAGGCAATGATGGAAAGTTAACTCCCATTCAAAATAATTACAAAAATGCATACAATATCTGGGGACCAATGACCAAAGCACACAAAATACTTGCATAGACCTCAATTAGGAAGTGCTCCTTAAAGAAATAAAAACAACTTAAAATAGCTGGAGTAATACTCAGTCATAAAACTATCTGGTATTAGTTAAAATAAAATAGAGAGGTAAATCAATGGAACAGACTTACACCAGAGAGACTAAGTAAGAATGGAAATCAATAGCCCAGTCTCTGATAACCTAGGAAACCTACATTTGCTAGGAAAGAACTTGTACCTTGAACATATTTTCACACTTTTTCAATATAGTGATCACTTATGTTGATTTTTTTTTTACCTTTTTCTTTTTCTTTTTTTGGTTTTAAAAATGCTGTTTGTGAATTGGGATTTTTTTTTTTTCTGGAAGGGGAGAGAGAAGGATACTGGGAAGGGGGGAAATTACAATGATATAAAAAGACATCAATAAAACTTAAAAAAACAAGTATATTACAATATAAATATACAAATAGGACAAAATTTAAAGTCATACTATAATTAGAGATTAGTCAAATTATATATGTTTAACAACTACATGTAGAAAAGAACTCAATCAGACATGAGATAGATAAAAATAATTTTAAAAATTATAATAATTATAGCTAACATTTATATAGAATTTAAGGTTTGCAAAGCACTTTTAATGTAATTTGATTCACAAAATAGCCCTTTGATGTATGCACCATCATCATCCCAATTTTACAGATGAGGAAACTAAGACCGAGAGGTTAAATGATCTTTTTTAGGCAGAATTTAAACTCATATTGTCGTAACTCCAAGGCTGGAAAAAAATAGACACTCTTAGTTACATATAATGAAATATCTTTTGTATAAACATGATCAGCATAGCTAGAATCAGAAGAAAGTGAAAAACTTTGAAAAATAAGCTACTTCAGATATCTTAATCTATAGAAAATCAACACAATCAATTAGATTAAGATCCTTTCCCCAGTAGAAAAGTGGCCAAAGGGTGTGAATATATAGCATTCAAAAGAAGTACAAACTATTGACAGTGATCTGAAATATTGTCCAAAATCATTAAAAATGAGAGAAATGCAAATCCAAACAACTTAGAGGTGTCATATCACACACAAAATTAACAAAGGTAGAAAAATATGTAAAAATGTATATCTTAAAACTACTTGGAATTATGCAAGTACCTTCATTTTTGTTGACTCTAATTCTATACTATATTCCAAGAAGGCTTAAGAAAAGATGGACATGTACAAAAATATTCATTGGAGCATCATTTGTGAAAACAATTAACTGGAAATAAAATATGTATCCAACATTTGAAGCATGACCAAACAAATCATGGTTTATGAATAGAGAGAAATGTTATTATACCACAAAGGATATGAATAATTCAGAGAAACATAGGAAAATTCCTGTGAAATGATGAAAAATGAAAAAATAGAAAACTCCCAATATATTCAATGACTATAACAATAGAAATTAATTGAACATGAAACACAATAGATCTCAGGTCAAATACAGTGGACAATGTTGGCACCAAATTACCAGTGTCCTTTCTAGTTTCATTTGATAAATTATAAAAGTTGAGAGTAGGGGCTTAATTATATTATGCCTAATGCCCCTTCTGGCTCTAAAGCTATTATCTTATTTATGTCTTATTCTCCATTATTATCCATGTAGTCACTATTATATAAATGTGAACTGTCTTAAAGTGTGTTTTTTAATAGTAAGGGGAAAAGTCTCTAGATTTGTTTTAATGGCTTTGAATAATGCATACTATCAGCCTGTATTGCGTTTCTGATTGAAACTTCTCTATGACTTAAATATATCATTTTTGTCAGCAAAAGAAAAGAATATATATGAGCAAAACTTTTGACAAATATCTCATACTACTTTGTGGACAAATTGAATATCTGTATTAAATAATTGCATAGGCTTGTGGATTTGGAATTGTTTGAGTGACCAGACACCAAAAGCAGTCATTAATAGGTTGATGTCAACTTGTATGGAGTATTTAGTGAAGTCACCCCAAAATCTATACTGTGATGCCTAACATTTTGATTTTTGACCTAGGGAACCCATACATATTATGCCTATCAAATTAGTAGATTACCAAAACAAAAAAAAAAGCTGTTGGGAATAGCTAACAAATTGAATCATAGAATCCTAAAAGATCTTTTCAGGTTAGAAATTTGTTAATTTTAATAAGCTGAAATTTAATTAAATATGAAGTCCTATGTTTAGATTTAAAATATCAACTTCTGAAGTATAGGATGAAGGAGGTATAATTAGAAAAATGTGCATATGAAAGTAACCTAATGTTTTTAGTGTGACAAAAAATGTAAAATGCATCCACAGTATCCCAACACTATCAAAATAGGTCATTTCTTCTTAGACTGTGTTAAGAGATGTATAGTGCCCAAATGATGGGATTGATGCTTTGATCATGTCATACCTGGAGTATTATGTTTTGTCTTGAACAACGTGTTTTAGAAAGAATATCAATAAACTAGATTTTGTACAAATGACAGAGAACAGGTGGGTTGAGAGGACTGGAAATAAGTATGTTTATCCTAAAGAAGAAAAGACTTAGAAAAACTATGATAGCTATATTCAAATATTTGAAATCCTGTTCTTCAGAAGAAGGATTAAACTTATTCTTGACACTACTTGACTGTACAGGACTGAACTGGCAACAACAGGTAGAAATAGTAAAAAGTCAAATTCACACTTAATGAAATGAAATGCTTCCTGAGGATTGAGCCATTGAAAAGCTTCCATGGGATATAACGGGTTCCCCGAGGTCTTCAAGAAATTACTTAAATAGCCATTTCATTTGTCCAGGATATTAGAGGGAATTTTTGTTCTAGTACAGATGAAACTTTGTAGATTCTAAGTTCTAATTCTGAAATGATTTGATTTTGTAATACTGGGATTTTAGGTCATTTAGAAGAAGGTAACCTCCTATAAGAATGTTGCTTCTTTTTACACTATTTTTGTGTACCTATGTGTCAAGGTAGGGCTTGAGATGAACCGTTCATTAAAGTCATTAAAGATGCCCTCAGTCTCTGGTATCTACTGAAAATACTTAGGGTGCTTCATTATATTGATTAAAGATTTTATCAAGGCATCGAAATCAGAGGTAAATTTGTAGTAATCTCATGAGGCTGAGGAACCATCGAACATTTTTCACAGAAGGCTTGCTACTTCAGTACAGCATCCATCTTGCAATGATGATCCTTATGGATCCCTACTACCCTGTTCATTATATACCTGACCTGAACTCCTCCTTCTCACATTGGTAAATTTCTCCAGTTTGGTAAATAGCTGATTCAGACATAGACACTGGAAGATGACTCAGGATACTTCATTGTGTTAGGTATTATCCTACAAGTAGAAAAAGATAACTGAGACAAATCACCAACTGGGGCCCAGGGAATTTCAAAATATAAAAAGGGTATGGCCCTGGGGCCTCACATCTAGTTAGGAAAAGGGTGTGGGTCTTTCTATAAACAAGCTTCCCCTAATCAAACTTCCCTTAACTAGCTCCACCTAAGGCCTATTAAAAAGGCAGGGAAGATCTTTAATCATATTAACGCCACATATGGTATGTTATATCATGAGATAAAAAAATTTGGTATTTTGACATCAGTAAATCCTCAATACAATATGGACATTAGATTTTAATTTTTTTAGAGAATTCTTTCAGTTCAGAACTTCAGTGTATAAAAGAAAAGTTAACTGTAGGTATCAGAGAGAAATTTTAATTATACAACATTCTCAGTGAATAACTGAGAAGTTACCTATGCTTTCCTATGTCAGCCTGACTGCCACAGATGGAAATGATCTTTAGATGGTAATGTTCTTAGACTGAACATAGTATTTTATAGCTTCTTATGCTCTTACTATATTCTGTTCTGCTTTAGGTCTTGTATATTTATTGCATAATTTTGTATATCTGTTCCTGAATGTCACTTCCATAGTTTGTTAAATTATAAACACCATGAGAGTAAAATCATGTGTTAAGCATAAAAAATCTATTTTTTCAATTAGCAAAAACCTGTTTTCCTCCTTCTCACTTCCTCCACTACAGTGGAAAAACAATAACAAAACTCCTGTAATAAGTACACATAGTTGAGCAAAACAAATTCTTGCATTGGTTACATTAAAAATAAGTCTTATTTGGCATCTTGAGTGCATTAGCACTGTTAGGACATTCTTTGGCACTGGTCCTCTTGAAACATGGTAAGTCATTATATTGATCAGAGTTCTTAAGTCTTTCAAAGTTATTTACCTTAACAATGTTGTTATTGCATAGGCTTATTCTATAGGCTGTTTTTTCCGTTTCTGCTTGTTTCACTCTGCATCAGTTCATACATGTCTTCCCATATTTCTCTTAAACTATCCCTTTCTTCATTACCTAAGGTACAATAGTATACCATTATATTCATATACCATAATTTGTTCAATCATTCCCCAATTGACAGCTGGGGATTTTAGTTTTGTTACCTTTCTCTACTTTTTCCTCTTTCTCCACTCTTCATCTTCAAATAGCACAAGCAGTGATGCTGGGATTTATTGCAAATTTAAATTTGTGAAATAAAAAAGGCCCCCACAAAAAATACAGCAAAATATTAATGACAATAAGGGAAGGTAGAAATAACCCATCATATTACTTTTTAACAGGAAAAAAACTAAAGACCGGTTCACTGCTATGCTATTCCTAGTGCTCACATTTCCAGCTCTTCCTCCTACAGGCCAGTGCTTCTTAAACTGTGGGTTGGCACAAGAAAAAATTGTCAACAGTAAAAGGTTTTTATGAATGAACAATGACCAAAAATTAATTAAAATCAAACATGTAATAAATATGAGGTGTTTCTGGAAGTGCTTGCATGTTGCATCATGCAACTTCAACACAGTCTTGACTTTAAACACAAAGCATACTCACTTTGCATCGTACATGCCCTCAGGTCATACGACACCGACTAATGGCTGCCAGAAACTCAAAAAGGGGTTAGAATGGAAAAAAACTTTAAGAAGCCTGCTATAGGCACAGCCCTAGTAACCTGTGGTTCCAAAGTCTCCTTAGTGCTGGTAGTTTTAGACATTAGCTTTTAGAGTTAACTCCTTGGCATTTTGCAAGGGAGCCTCTTTCTTAGGCAAATAAACCAAATGAATTTAAGATTGGACATGGTGATAGAAATAGGAGGGAGACAGTGTGATGAGGTGAATAGAAATCTGACCTCCAGAGCCAGGAAGACCTGGTTCCAGACTTGGGCTAAAATTCTATTTCTGACAAATCTTAGCTATGTGACCTTGGGCAAGTTAGTTAACCTCTCACAGTTCATGCAGCTCTTTGAGACTGCTTGTTGCAAAGAAAGTACTGATCTGAATTTGTACAAGAAGTTTTCTCTCCCTGAAGTTCCTATATGGACAGAATTGTAGGCCTAGTCCTTACCTTGATGGGAATAGGTGGAAAAAAATACATAATCTGGTTAGCATAAAAAACTGCAGAGACAAAGCAATAACTTAGAAGTACAAAAGAGGTTATTAAATAAAACACAAACTACAATATAACTAAGTATGAAAGTAATCAATTCTCAAAGAAAAAATACACTTTGTGTAAGAAATACATTAAAAACACAGACATAATGAAAATGAACAGGTAAAATAAAGTCCATTATCTTTCAGGCGACTCTAAGAATGGGAGGAGTTGTGATCATGACTTCAAATCATATAACAATAAAAAGTAATTTTGTCAAGAAAGACAGACAGTGGAGGTACATTATGCCTAAAAGCACCACAGAAAAAAATTAAATGACATTAGTTAAGATACATATGAATCAAATAACATAGCCTCTAAAAATTCTTAAAAGAAAAGTTAGGAAATTTCAAAAAGATTTTAAGAGAATAACATAGAAGTAGAAATTAATATTCCTTTTTCAGAACTAGATAAATGCAATAGGAAAAAATAAACAGGGAGAAAAATATAGAACATAAAAGACTTTTTGAAAAAAAATAGATTTGAATGACCTGTGGCTATTTCTGAATGAGAATATTTATGTGCCTCCTACTCTACCTTTATAGAAATAAATCATGTACTAAGGCAAAAAGGAATCATAAATAAATGCAAAATGGTTAAAATAACTACCTGTATTATAGACTATAATACAATAACCATTTAAAAAATAAAAATACAGTTCCACATGAAGACAGAATGACAACATCTTGATCATAAAAGCAATGAATAATTAGGTTAAAAAGAATAAGAATGAAATAGCATACTAAAACTCATGAGATACAGCCAAAGAAGTGCTCAAAAGAAAGTCTCTCTCTAAAAACTAATAGTAACATGGAAATAGCAATCACATACAATCTTGTGTGCCAATTATGAAGTATTTTTACATTTTTTTTAAATTTTTGAGAAAATGAATTTATCCATGACACAAATAACAATCATTGTTGTTGTTTTGTTTGTGGTTTAATTTTTATTGCTCTCTTTGGTATAATTAGGTTTCTCGTTTGATTCATGACATGAAACACAAAACAGACTTTTCAAAATTTCAGTTTAAGTATGATCATCTTTTCTTCAAGATAATTTTAGGCACTGGTATTGATTCTTTCTATTTATTCCATTATTAGGTAGTTTCTGGAATTTGCATTTATGTGAAGACTTTCAATGACCTCAAGTTCTTTCATTTTTCACTCTTTTTTACATTTTTGTAGTTCTTTAATTTCAGCTATTATTTCATCTAACTTGGGCCCCATGCTAAAGTTATTTCTTATGATCATCTGAATTGGATCTTGTGATGTTTCAAGTATACCCATCTGAGTCATATTGTTTTGTGACTTGGAGGGTAGGGCATTTTAGTGCTTGTTTTACCTTTACTGCGATTCATCTAAAAATATCAGAATCAATAATACATAATGATGAATTGGACCCAATAACAATTTCATTAAAGAAAGGTATGCCACATGATTCTCTCTGTCATCCACAATGATACTCATCTCAGGTCCCTATTACAGAGCCAGCAAAAAGAAAAGGTCTTATCAGGTTCCTTTCTTTGTGGTTATGTTTATTCTTTTTAAATACATAAGTTGATTGGGTGTTTATCAAAACAGAGTTCATATGACTTAGGGCTTCATATCTTTCCCACCTCTACCATTTTGGGGACTTGTTTTTATAATTGTTTTCCCCTGTTTTGTTTTCCTTCACCCATCCAGTTAAGTTTTTACTTAAATGTCCATCACCCTTGGAGTACTTCCTCATTCTAGGTCTATGTACAGTAGTTGTGGTCTTAATGGGGGTCAAAGCAAGGCTTGTCCAAAACCCTGTAGAGCAATATCTATTAAAAAATAAATTTTTATGGCACAATGTTACATTTGGGCAATTTTAGATAACATAAACATCAGTGATAATAAACCAATTCTAAAACTATATATGTAGTAGGAGAATTTATCTGTCTGTTTATGAAAAATGAGCATAATTATGCATGATTATGACCCATCAAGTCATGTAATATGCTATAAGTTTATAGTCCATGGGCATAAAGCATAATGTGTTACATAGGCTCCAACATTTCCCTGAATAATCTGCACTGATCACAAAATCTGGCTTCTTAAGGTTTCTGTAATATCTGGTGGCAATGGCTTGATTGTGAATAGCCATTACAAATTCCTTTGTCCACAAATAAATTTTCGTGGATTAGCCATTTCTCTGTTATTTCTTTGTTAGCCTGTTATTGGCTGAATTCATGTGGATATCACCCATTCTTTTTGAGTTTGCTCTTGGATTTTAGTAATTTATTATGCACTGCCTCTATATAAGGTGTTTTAGATTATGTTTGATAACAACGATATTTAACTATCATCATTCTTAACTATTATATGGTGAAGTAACGTCCGCTTATTCCAAAAGTATTCCAAAAGTATTTCTGAAGGTGTTCAACCTATTTATAATGTGCTCTAAAATATTAATTAATCCTCTTTTTGGCAAAGAAGTATTCATCTTTGTGTAAGTGCCTTATAGAGACAGGCTCTATATTTTTTTTTAAAAATTGCTTAGAATACATCTGTTATGAACTATTTAGCAATTCAGGAGGTATAGATAAAGACTGGTATTGAATAGGTATCATTATCATTAGTATTTCCTACTCCAAATTTCTGATCCTATGGCCTAGTGATTGACATCATTAAATATGTGTTTTATAGGTGATGACAGGGAGGTTGTAAAATAATGACATGAGAAAGTAATAATAATTTTGTTGTATCCAACTAAATTTAAAAGTTTGGGGAAGAATTTTTAGACAAACAGAACAAAAATCATTAACCAAAGTCATTGGTTTTCTTTGCTGTTTTTCTTCATTTAAGTAGTTTATTTGGTCTTTTCATATATATATATATATATATATATATGCTACCAGAATTCCTATTTTACCATACTGAAGAAAATAAAGATCTCTTTCCCTTAATGGGAATAAAAATCTATTGACATTAACAGGAACAAAAATATCTTTGCAGTTATGGGAATAAAAGTTCATTTTCAGTTATGGGAATAAAAGGTTACTCTCCTGAACTGGCATTCCTTAAACAAAGTGGGGAGGGGTAAGAGAGGAAGAGAATGAATAGAAAGGGTAGAGAGTGATTATTTTTTTCAAATTAAGCACAAATCTCTGCTTCTCTAATGGTAGAAATATTCACAGAATCCATATTGACTTGCATTACAGTTGACAAGCAGTCTTGCCTTGCCATCATTTAATCCTCAGGGGTCTTATGTCTCAAAGTCTTATCTCACCAGCTCAGCATCAGTTGCTCTGAGTCTGGCAGAGAGTACTCTTTGAGAATGTCAAAAAGAAAGCCAAGGGGAAAACTGAAAACCCATGAAATGACTTGGTAGTCTCTGTTTGCTGTGTAACATATTAGATACCAAAGCACAAAATCATTTTAACTCATTACTACCAGCATCTATTTTTAAAGGAAAAGGAATATAACCTCCCTACTATAATGATCATCTATCTACAAGAGGGTTAAAGGACACTTAGCGATTATTTCAGTGAACTTTCATTATTAACTTTTTTTTCAGTCCAAACCTGTGATTTCATTATGCAAGGAACTCCCAATGAGGAAATTCCCTCTACCAATACTGATCATGATCTGGTCTACAATTTATAATCTTAGAGAGTCCCTAGGACAACTGAAAAAATTATCTTAGCTTTATAGCTTTATATATAGCTTTATAGCTATGGTTATAGTTTTTTGTTGTTGTTTTTCAAGTTTTCTCCTGTAGCTTTAGTTGTTGATATAGTAGGGTCCATTCTGCAAGTATTCAGAGAATTCAACCATGATGAGTGATTTAAGAAATGCCTGACAAACTCTGAATCCAAATAGAATTCCTCTATTTTTGTTATTTAATCACTCTGACTCTTATCTCAATCATAAACAGATGCTCTTGAATACCACCTCATGTCCCTACTGCTGTCATATATATATATATATATATATATATATATATATGTATATATATATATGTATGTATGTATATATATACATATATATGTATGTATGTATATATATATATATACATATATATGTATGTATGTATCAGGTGCATTCTTTCTTCACAGAAAAATTTACTGAAAGCTTAGAATTCTGTCATTCACATATAGAATATCTGACAAAATTCTTTCCTTATTGATTGGATTCCTTTCTTTTATTAAATTTATTTTTTTAATTTTAGTTTACAATACCCAGTTCCACAAGCTTTTGAGCTCCAAACTTTTCCCACTCCCCCCTCAAAAGGCATGTAATCTGACATAGGTTCTAAATGTACCTTCCCATTAAACTTATTTTCACAATAGCTAAGTTGTAAAGAAGAATTATGTCCAATTGAATGAATTATAAGAAAGAAGTAACAATACCAAAAAAGAAAAAAAAAAGAGGGGGAGAGCAAATAGTTTGCTTCAGTCTGTATTCAGACTCCATAATTCTTTCTCTGGATGCGGATTGGTTTTTCCATCATGAGTCTTTTGGAGCTGTCTTAGAACTTTGCATTGCTGAGAAGAGCCAAGGCTATCAGAGTTAGTCATCACAGATACTGCGTATCTGTAATCATGTATAATGTTCTCTTGATTCTGATCCCCTCACTCAACATCAGATCACATAAGTCTTTCCAGGTTATTATGAACTCAGTCTGCTCCTCATTTCTTATACCACAAGCATATTCCATTACTTTCATATACCAAAACTTGTTTAGCAATCTGCAATTGATGGCCATCCCCTTGATTTCTAATTCTTTGCCACCACAAAAAAGCTGCTATAAATATATATATTTTACATTTGGGTTCTTTTCCCACTTCTATGATCTCTTTGGGATACAGCCCTAGAAGTGGTATTGCTGGGTCAAAGGGTATGCACATTTTATAGCCCTTTGGGAAGAGTTCCAAATTGCGCTCCACCATGGTTGGATCAGTTCACAACTCCACCAACGATGCAACAGTGTTGCAATTTTCCCAAATCTTCTCCAAGATTGATCATTTTCTATTTTGTCATGTTAGGCAATCAGACAGGAGAGGTGTGGTACCTAAGAGTTCTTTTGATTTGCATTTCTCTAATCAATAGTGATTTAGACCATTTTGTCATATGACTATAGATATCTTTAATTTCTTCCTCTGAAAATTGCCTGTTCATATTCTTTGACCATTTATCAAGTGGGGAATGACTTGTATTCATATGAATTTGACTCAGTTCCCTGGATATTTTAGAAATGAGGCCTTTATCAGAGATACTGATTGTCAAAATTCCCAATTTTCTCCTTCCTTCCTAATCATGGTTGCATTGGCTTTGCTTATATAAAAACTCTTCAATTTAATATAATCAAAATTATCCATTTTGCAGTTTATAACACTGTCTGTCTCTTGTTTGGTCATAAATTCTTCCCTTCTCCATAAATCTGACTGGTAAACTATTCCTTGCTCTCCAAAACTGCTTATAAAAGCAGCCTTTATATCTAAATTATGAACCCCTTTTGACTTTGTTTTTGTATATTGTATTGTAAGGCCAATCTATAAGTGAAAAATCTTTCCCATCCCCTGAATGGACCTCGGGTGGGGCCAACAAAGGGAGGCCTGATTAGAGGGAGGCCCACAACCTTTCATAGGTGTGAGGCCCCAGGCCCCACACCTTTTTGCTAAGTATGCTCTGAGCCCTCAGGGCCCTGAACAGGGTGTAAGAGCTCTGAGGTTGGTGTTTTGCCTTTGGAGGCACACTCATTGAAAGAGTGTTAGTGAGGAAACCCTGGGTAGATGCTGTTAAGAGCCTCCCACCCCCACCCCCAGCTTTGAAAATCCAGATATTGATGCTTCTCTGGTAATTATGTATTGTTATTTGGTTAGACAGAAATGTTGATCTGTTTATATTGTCTCAGTTTCTAATTTCTGTTTTTACTTGCTCTGAAGTTCAGGGTGCTGGCTTTTCCCCCTGAACTAAGTGAATGCTATATGTATGTTTTATTAAAGTGAGATCGTTAGCTCTTTAAATTTGCCTAGAAAAGTAGATCAAAGGACCTGTGCTAACAGCCCTTCTGTGTGACGGTCTTGTTTATCTTATGTCCCAACAGCAGCTGCTGGCAACATTGTTGTTACAGGTGTAAGATATTCTTCTATGCCCAGTTTCTGCCATACTATTTTCCAGTTTTCCTAGCAGTTTTCGTCAAATAGTGAGTTTTTAACCCAGAAGCTAGACTCTTTGGGTTTATCAAAGAGTAGATTCCTGTAGTGGTTAACTATGGTGTCTTGCACACCTAACCTATTCCACTGATCCACCACTTCATTTCTTAGCCAGTACCAAGTAGTTTTGATGATTGCTACTTTATAATACAGTTTAATATCTGGTATGGCTAGGCCACCTCCCTTAGCATTTATTTTCATTAATTCCCTTGATATTCTGGATTGTTCTGGATTGTTCTTCCATGTGAATTTTGTTATTATTTTATCCAGCATTGTAAAATAATTTTGGTAGTTTGATTGGTATGGCACTGAATAAGTAAATTAATTTATGGTAAAATAGTCATTTTTATTATATTAGCTCAGCCTAGCCATGAGCAACTGATATTTTTCCATTTATTTAGATCTGATTTATTTGTGTGAAAAGTGTCTTGTAATTGTGTTCACATAGTTCTTGGGTCTGTCTAGGAAGATAGAATTCCAAATATTTTGTGGTGTCTACAATCCATTTAAATGCAATTTCTCTTTCTATCTCTTGCTGTTGGACTTTGTTAGTAATATATAGGAATGCAGAGGATTTATTTGGTTTTGTTTTATATCCTGCAACTTTTCTAAAGTTATTTATTATTTCTAGTATTTTTTTTATTTGATTCTCTAAGGAAATCATCATATCATCAGCAAGAATTATAATTTAGTTTCTTTTTTGCATATTCCAATTCCTTCAATTCCTTTTTCTTCTCTTATTGCTAAAGCGAATATTTCTAATAACAAATTGAATAATAGGGGTGATAATGGACATCCTTGTTTCACCCCTGATCTTGTGGGAAATGGATCTATCTTATCTCTATTACATATAATGTTTGCTGATGGTGTTAAGTAGATGCTACTTATCATTTTAATGAAGGTTCCATTTATTCCTGTGCTATTTAGTGTTTTTAACAGGAATGGATCCTGTATTTTGTCAAAGGCTTTTTCTGCATCTGTTGAGACATTCATATTGTTTCTGCTACTTTTATTGTTGACATGATCAGTTATGTTGATAGCGTTCCTAATATTGAACCAGCCTTGAATTTCTGGAATAAACCTACCCAGTCATAGTATATTATTCTTAGGCTAAGTTGCTGTAATATTTTTGGTAGTATTTGTTACAATCTTGCTAGCAGCTATTGTGGCTGTGTAAAGGCAAATACAACCAGCACACAGAAGGCCACTACTACAAGTTCTTTGATCTGCTTTCCTAAGGAAAGTAACTTTAAGGGGTTAACAATCTTATTTTAATCACACATACAAACATCATTCACTCAGTTTAGGAGGAAAAGCCAGCAACCTGAACTTCAGAGAAAATACAAATTACAAACATCAATAGACTGAACTTGTCTGATTCACAACACAATTCATAGTTACCAGGAAGGCATCAACATCTGGGTTTACAAGCTGGGGGAGGGGGCTCTTAACAGTGACTGCCCAAAGTCTCTTCAAGTCACACAACACTCTTCCAGTGAGTAAGAGCCCCAAAAGTCAAACAAAGTCTAACCTTAGATCTTATATACCAGTCTCAGGGCCCTGAGGCACTTGATTACCTCAGTGCTGAGAAGCACACAAACAAAGAACAGTGAAAAATCCCATTTTGATGGCCATTACATTTGAAAGGCAAGAATCATTAAAGGCACTCAAGAGAAGAACAGCAAAAAAGACCATGCAAATTACAATTAAAATATTCTATTTAAAATGTCTGCATTTGTATTCATTAGGGAAATTGGTCTATCATTTCCTTTCTCTGTTTCAACTCTTCTTGGTTTAGGTGTTAGTACCATATTTGTGTCATTAAAAGAATTTGGTGGGACTCTTTCTTTGCCTGTTTTCCCAAATAGTCTATAAAGAATTGTAATTAAATATTCTGTTTGATAGAATCTGCTTGTAAATCCATTTGGCCCTGGAGATTTTTTCCTAGGGAGTTCATTGATGGCTTGTTCAATTTCTTTTTCTGAGATGGGGTTACATAAGTATTTTACTTCTTCAGTTACTCTGGGCAATTTATATTTTTGTAAATACTCATCCATTTCCCTCAGATTATCAAATTTATGGGCACAGAATTGGGCAAAAATATTCCTAATTATTGTTTTAATTTCCTCTTCATTGGAGGTGAATTCGCCTAATTCATTTTTGATAGTAATTTCATTTTCTTCTTTCTTTTTTTTTAAATAAAATTGACCAAAGGTTTATCGAATTTATTGTATTTTTTCATAAAACCAGCTCTTGGTTTTATTTATTAGTTCAATAGTTTTCTTGATTTCAATTTTATTAATTTCTCCTTGGGTTTTCAGTCTTTCTAACTTGGTATTTAATTGGGGATTTTCAATTTGTTCTTCTTCTAGCTTTTTCAGTTGCATGCCCAATTCGTTGAGCTCTTTTTTTTTCTTTGTTTTATTCATGTAAGTATTCAGAGATATAAAACTTCCCATAAGAACCACTTTTGCTGCATTCCATATGTTTTGGTATGTTGTCTCATTATTTCATTTTCTTGAATGAAGTTATTGATTGTTTCTATGATTTGTTGTTTGACCCACTCATTCTTAGTATTAGATTATTTAGTTTCCAATTAACATGTAGTCTATCTTTCCATGGTCCTTTACTACAAATAATTTTTATTGCATGATGATCTGAAAAAGGATGCATTGACTGTTTCTGCATTTCTGCACTGGATTGTGACATTTTTATGCCCTAGTATATGGCCAATTTTTGTGGATGTACCATGTACCACTGAGAAAAAGGTGTATTCTCTTCTATCTTCATTCTGTTTTCTCCAGAGGTCTATCATATCTATGTTTTCTACAATTCTATTCACCCCCTTAACTTCTTTCTTGTTTATTTTGAGGTTATATTCATCAAGTTTAAAGAGGGGGGAGGTCAAGGTTCCCTACTAGTATAGTTTTGCTGTGTGTTTCTTCCTGTAATTCCCTCACCTTCCCCTCTAAGAATCTGGATGCTATGCCACTTGGTCCATAGATGTTATATAATAACATCACTTCATTGTCTATGGTGTCTTTTAGAAGAATTTAGTTTCCTTCCTTATCTCTTTTAATTAGATCTATCTTTGGTTTTGCTTTGTCTGAGATAAGCATTGCTACCATTGCTTTTTGTTTTTATACTTCAGCTGAAGCATAATATATTCTGTTCCAGCCTTTTACCTTTACCCAGCATGTAGTGCTCTTTTTCAGATGTGTTTCTTGTAAACAACATGTTGCAGGATTTTGGTTTTTAAACCTTTCTGCTATCCACCTCTTTTTTATGGGTGAGTTCATCCTATTCACATTTACAGTTACAATTATTATCTGTGTCATTTTCTCCATCCTATTCCCCACCCCACCTCCATTTATACTTTTGTTTCTCCCTTCTCCCTTCCCCTCCTCAAAAGAGTTTTGCTTTGGAATATTGACTCCCTCCACATTCCCTCCCTGTCAGCCCCCCTCCCTTATCTTACCCTTTTCCCTTACTACTTCTTCCCCACCCTTCTAACCACCAACCACCCTTTTCTTTCCCATTTCCCCTCCTACTGCTTGTAGGCCAAGTTTAATTTCCATACTTAACAGGGTATATTATTCCCTCCTTGAATGAAATCTGATGAGAGTAAAGCTCAAACACTGCTCTTCCCCCCTCCCTTCTTTCCTTCTACTATAATATGTTTTTATTCCTCTTCATGTGATGTAATTTACCCTTTTCTGCCTCCTCCTTAACTCTTCTCTGATTACAGTGCCTTTGCACATCTTAATTATGATTTTTTAATCATCACATCAGATAATCAATACCCATACCCTCTGTCTTTGTACATCCCTTTTAAATGTCATAATAACTATACCATTCTCAAGATTAACAAGTATCATCCTCCCACATAGGGATGTAAACAATTTGCCCTTATTGAATAGTAAAGTTTTTTGTTCCACTCTTTACCTTTTTATGCCTTTCTTGAGTCTTGTATTTGAAGATCAAATTTTACATTGAGTTCTGGTCTTTTCATCAGGAAGTTCTGTGATTCCCTAATTTTATGGAATGTCCATCTCCTTGTCAGAAAGATTATGCTCAATTTTGCTGGGTAGTGGATCCTTGGTTGTAGTCCAAGCTCTTTGGCCTTTTGATATATCATATTCCAATCCCCCTGATCTTTTAATGTAGAAACTGCAAGGTCCTGTGTGATCCTGACTGCAGTTCCACAGTATTCGAATTGTTTCTTTCTGGCTGCTTGGAGTATTTTCTCCTTGACCTGAAAGTTCTGGATTTGGCTATAATATTCCATGGAAGTTTCAATTTGGGATCCCTTTCAGGGGGGTGATCTGTAGATTCTTTTGATAACTATTTTACCCTCTAGTTCTAGGACCTTGGGGCAATTTTCCTTGATTATTTTTGGAAGATACTGTCCAGGCTTTTTTTTCATCATGGCTTTCTGGAAGACCAATAATTCTTAGATCATCTCTCCTGGATCTATTTTCCAGGTCAGTTGTTTTTGCAATGAGATATATTCTTCTATTTTTTTTTTGATTCTTTAGATTGTTTTGAAGGATTCTTGATGCCACATAGAGTCATTCACTTCTACTTGCCCAATTCCAACTTTTAGCAAATTGTTTTCTTCATATAGCTTATGTACTTATCTTTCCATTTGGCCAATTTTACTTTTGAAGGAATTATTTTCTCTTGTTAGGTTCTGTATCTCCTTATCCATTTTACTTTTTACAGATTAGTACTCATAAGAGATTTTTTTTTCATTTTTTCTTTTGTTTCTCCAATTTGGCTTTGAAGGCTGAACCAAGATGGTGGCTACAAAGCAGGAAGTTGCCTAGGACTCTCAAGACACTGATAAAAAATGGCTCTGAACAAATTCTAGAACTGCAGAACCCACAAAATAGCAGAGGGAAGCAGGGTTCCAGCCCAGGAGAGCCTGGATGGTCGCTGGGTAAGGTCTATCTTGCACAGAGCTGGGAGCAGAGCAGAGCCCAGCATCCGGACCAACCAGACTGGGAGTCTACCAGAGCAGGCCTTAGGGCCATGAATCATTGAGCTGTGGCAGTTACCAGACTTCTCAAACCACAAACACCAAAGACAACAGAGAAGGTTAGTGGGAAAAACTGCAGGGCAGAGAGTGAAGGGAGTTTGAAGTTTGGCTACAGAACTACAGCTGCAGGTGCCTGTGGCCCCAGGCCCACCTGGAGGGAAGAATTAAGTGGCAGATCAGAGCAGGAGTGCAGAGCATGCTTAAGATCTGAATCCAGTCAGGGTTGGTGGTTCTTGGGGGAGGAGGAGCACTGGTGTGGCAGAGCTTGCTATGTAGAAATAGCTCTGAAAACAACAGCATATCCCCTCAAGCTTGCAACAAAATACTCTCTACTCTACAAGCAGTCATACCCAGATGAAAAATTCATGGGTCAAGTAGTTGACTGGAAACACGGCCAGACAGCTAAAATGCTTTCAGATTCAGACTTGGACTTTGGAATCTTTCTTTGATGACAAAGAAGACCAAAACATACAGCCAGAAGAACTCAACAAAGTCAGAGAGCCTATACCCAAAGCCTCCAAGAAAAACATGAACTGGTCTCAGGCCATGGAAGAGCTCAAAAAAGGATTTGGAAAACAAAGAGAAGTACAGGAAAAATTGGAAAGAGAAATGAGAACGATGCAAGAAAACCATGAAAAACAATCAATGACTTGCTAAAGAAGACCCCCAAAATACTGAAGAAAACAACACCTTAAAAATACACTAGCTCAAATGGCAAAAGAGCTCCAAAAAGCCAATGAGGAGAAAAATGCCTTGAAAGGCAGAATTAGCCAAATGGAAAAGGAGGTTCAAAAGGCCACTGAAGAAAATACTACTTTAAAAATTAGATTGGAGCAAATGGAAGCTAGTGACTTGATGAGAAATCAAGATATTATTAAACAGAACCAAAGGAATGAAAAAGTGGAAGACAATGTAAAATATCTCACTGGAAAAACCAGTGACATGCAAAACAGATCCAGGAGAGATAATTTAAAATTATTGGACTACCTGAAAGCCATGATCAATAAAAGAGCCTAGACATCATCTTTCAAGAAATTATCAAGGAGAACTGCCCTGATATTCTAGATCCAGAAGGTAAAATAGAAGTGGAAAGAATCCACTGGTCACCTCCTCAAAAAGATCCCAAAAAGAAAACTCTTAGGAATATTGTTGCCAAATTCCCGAGCTCCCAGGTCAAGGAGAAAATACTGCAAGCAGCCAGAAAGAAATAAGTTGAGTATTGTGGAAACAAAATCAGAATAACA
>CM053626.1:142033785-142053106 GCA_028646595.1 Phalanger gymnotis | reverse complement strand
TCTTTGTCACCAAAAGAGGAATCTAGAGTTTGAATCTGAGTCTGAATTTGAGTCTAAGTTTGTTTTCGCTGCCTGTATATGTTCCCAGACAACCTCTTGACTCTTAAGCTTTTTGTCAGGGTATGACTGCTTGTAGAGTAGAGAGTACTTTGTACCAAGCTTTAGGGACCAAGCACTGCTGTTTTCAGAGCTACTTGTACTCCATTATCACTGTGGACTCAGTCACAGCAGCACTCCTCCTCCCCCAAGTACTGCCAACCAGGAACACAATGCAGATCCAAGCAGGGCACAGCAAGAGAAAGCACTCCTTGCGCTCCCGCTCTGATTAGCTAGATTCCTCCCACCATGTGAGCCAGGGACTAGGGAAGCAGCTGACGCTGGAGCTCTGGAAGCAGTCTCAGGTGCTTCCTGCTGCTGCCACTGCCACCATTGCACCACCTCTGCCACCCTCCGGGATGGGGCCAGACAGCTGTCACCTCTATCTCACAGTTTCCCACTAACCTGCTCTTTGGAGTTTGTGGGTTGAGAAGTCTGGCAACGGCCACAGTTCAATGATTCATGGCCATAAGGCCTGTTACAGCTGACTGACTCCCAGTCTGGTCTGTCCTGGCATGGCCCACCACTGTGCTCTGCTCCCAGCACCATGCCATAGACCCTTCTCAGTGACCATCCAGGCTCTCCAGGGCTGGAGACCTGTTTTCCTCTGCTTTTTCATGGGTTCTGCAACTCTAGAATTTGTTCAGAGCCCTTTTTTACAGATGTTTGGAGGGATTTGCGGAAGAGCTTAAGCAAGTCCCTGCTTTCTAGTCCCCATCTTGGCTCCGCCTCCTGAAAAGAGTATTCATTAAGGGCATTTATTTATAGTGAACATGAAGTACTATAGAATCACAGCTGACTTTGCGCAAAGAGGCAGCTAGCATAGTAGAAAGAAATCTAGCCTTGGAATTTGGAATCTTGATTAAAATACTGACACGATATGTTTCCTTCTGAACAAGTTGTCACAATTTCTCAGTGACTCGGGCAACTCCCCAAGAATGTAAATAATAGATAAATAACCAATCTGCACCAGTGTGAGTTTCTATACCCCACCTTGATGAAATGCAGGTTAACCTAAAAGAGGATGGGTTGTTGCAGAAAATGACAAAGAGGTTGTTGTTAGTGGTGAAAAGAGATGGAAAAGCCAGAAATTAATGATCAGCTACAGAAAAAGCATATTGACATGGCAAATTCAGTAACATAGAAGGGACATAAATATGGTCTCTACTGAAAACCTAGACTGGGGCTAATTTGTGGGAATTTGCATGGCTGGTGTTTGTTTTTCATGTCTACATGATACATAGTTGTAAGCTTAACTTCCTCACTTGTTACTGTTTGATTTTAAAATGCTAGAACATAAATTTCATGATATTTATTTGTTTCAGTAATGCACAATGACAGAACATTTCCAGGAATTATTTCAACTGCTGTTTTCTTTTTTTCTTGGACATTTTTTTATTTTTAGTTTCCAACACTCAGTTCCACATCATTTTGAGTTCCCGATTTTCTTCCCCCCATGCCCCCCTCCCTCCCCAAGACGGCATGGAATCCAATATATTTTCTACATATAATTTCGCATTGAACTTATTTATACAATAGTCAAGTTGTAAAGAAGAATTAAAACCAATGGAACGAATCATGAGAAACAAGAAACAAAACCAAAAAGAAAATTTAAAAAAGCCAAAAACGAAAGAAAAAAAAGAAAGGAAAAAAAAAAGGCGAGCATAAAGTGTGCCTCAATATGCATTCAGAATCCATAGTTCCCTCTCTGGATGTAGATAGCTCTCTCCAACATGTGTCCTTTGGAGTTGTCTTTGCACCTTGTATTGCTGAGAAGAACTAAGCCTATCATCACAGAATCCATGTGTTGGTAAGCAAAATGGGCTCTTAGCACTTAATTGGCTTTTGTCTTCTTTGAGTAATTCAGTGTATTTCATTGAGCCTTAATAGGTGCTAAGCCCCAGGCCCAAACCCCTATTAGGTGTAAAACCTACGTGGGTGTGGATTGGTAACTAAGGTGGGGCCCAAGGTAGGGCTAACTCAGGGGAGGCCTAGTTTTACATATGAGTTTGAGTGATAGGTTTGGTTCAGCAGAGGCTTTTAGACCACGTGGGTTTAAGTCCACCTCTTTGTGACCATTTTAAGTCACATGGGTGAGTCGCATGTGCAACTCACCCCTGATGCTGAAAAAGATATGAAACCAGGGGTTGGCTTTCTCTTCTTTGGAGCTCTTACCCACAGCAGAGGTGGCACAAGTGACTCTGGGCCAGCCCTTGTTCTGAACTCCCGGGCTGAATCTAGATGTTGGTAACTATGAATCTGTATTTGGTCTGTCTGTTGATGTTTGTAATTTGTTTGTATTTTGTTCTGAAGTTCAGGGTGCTGGCTTTTTCCCCTGAACTAAGTGAATACTGTTTGTGTGCTGGATTAAAGTAAACTTGTCAACCCCTTAAACGTTGCTTTCCTTAGTTAAGCAGATCAAAAGAACATGTGCTTTTGCAGCATGCTGGTAGTGTGCTTGTTGTTGGGCTTCTGTTGGTCTTTCAACCCCACAAGAGCTGCTAGCCAGATTGTTGAAACACTATGTAACTGTGGTCGTGTATAATGTTTTCCTGGTTCTGCTACACGCGCTCAGCATTATATCATGTAGGTTTTTCCAAGTTATTATGAAGTCTGTATGATCCCCATTTCTTATAGCACGATAGTATGCCATTACCTTCATATACCACAACTTATTCAGCAATTCCTCAATTGATGGGCATCCCCTTGTTTTCTAATTCTTTCTTACTACAAAATAAAAAAAGCCAATGCAACAAAGATTAGGAGGGAAGCAGAAAATTGGGAGAAAATCTTTGCAACTAGTGTCACTGATAAAGGCCTCATCTCTAAAATATACAGGGAACTGAGCCAAATTTATAGGAATACAAGTCATTCCCAAATTGAGAAATGGTCAAAGGATATGAACAGGCAGCTTTCAGAGGAAGAAATTGAAGATATCTATAGGCATATGAAAAAATGCTCGAAGTTGCTACTGATTAGAGAAATGCAAATCAAAATAACTCTTAGGTACCACATCTCTCCTGTCAGATTGGCTAAAATGACAAAACAGGAAAATGATAAATGCTGGAGAAGATGTGGGAAAATTGGAACATTTTTACATTGCTGGTGGAGTTACGACCTGATCCAGCCATTCTGGAGAGCAATTTGGAACTATGCCCAAAGGGCTATAAAATTTGTATACCCTTTGACCCAGAAATACCACTTCTAGGGCTGTATCCCAAAGAGATCATACAAATAGGAAAGGGACCCATATGTACAAAAATATTTATAGCTGCTCTTTTTGTGGTAGCAAAGAATTGGAAATCAAGGGGATGCCCATCAATTGAGGAATGGATGAACAAGTTGTGGTATATGAAGGTAATGGAATACTATTGTGCTATAAGAAATGTGGAAGATATGGACTTCATAATAACCTAGAAAAACCTGTACGATATAATGTTGAGCAAGTGGAACAGAACCAGGAGAATATTATATTGATTATGTGATGACTAACTTTGATAGACTTGGCTTTTCTCAGCAATACAAGGTTCAAAGACAACTCCAAAGGACTCATGATTGAGAGAGCTATCTACATCCAGAGAAAGAACTATAGAGTCTGAATGCAGATTGAAGCAAACTATTTGCTCTCCTTTTGTTTTTCTTTTTTTTTGTTTTGTTTCTTCTTTCTCATGATTCATTCCATTGGTCATAATTCTTCTTTACAACTTGACTATTGTGTAAATAAGTTTAATGCAAAGTTATATTGGATATATAGAAGATATATTGGATTCCATGCCATCTTGGGGAGCAAGGGGGGAAAGGGAGGGAAGAAAATCTGGAACTCAAAATCACGTACAACTGAGCGTTGTTAACTAAAAATAAAAAATATTAATTACCAAAACTATTCTGGCTCCATGTTGCCAATATATCAAACCCAATCTCCTCCGCCTGACTTTCAAGCTTCTCAATAACCTGACTACATTCTATCACAGTATAGTGAAGAATGCTGAACTCATAAATTGGAAAGATGTCACTTCAGATCCCAGCTCTGATACTAGCTGTTTAACCCTAGACAAATCATTTAGCATCTCTTGCCCTGCTTCCTAGCCTATAAAATAGGAATAATAATTGTACTACCTACCACACAGGGTTGTTGTGAGGAAAGCACTTATAAACCTTAAAATTCTACTTTTAAAATGAGTTATTATTATTATTTTTTGCCGAGATCTTCAAGTGCTTTTGTGGAAGGACTCCCAATATGGAAACTCCCTCCACTAATGAAGATTAGTGACTCCTAGTAAAGAGCACTTTAAGTTTTACAAAGAATTTTACACATATTATCTCATTTGATCCTGACAACAATTCATGGAGTTATATACTGTTGTTATCTTTATTTTACAGATAAAGAAACTGAGACTGAGAGAGCTTAAGTGACTTGACTTAGTCACATTTGTAATTTCTTTTCTTAGAGAGTTACCTGGGCTATTGTGAGATTAATTAACTTGCTCATGGTTACACATGTGGTACTTTTTGGAAGCAGAACTTGAATCCACACCTTCATGACTCCAAGGACCAACCTTCTTCTAGCATATGATGCTGCCTCTCAAGTTATTGGTAGTGCCAAGGGAAAGAATATTTATTCCTTGTTACTTCCTAATATAGACCATCCACACTAGCCTTTGAGCAAGCTGGCTTCCATGTCTGGAATGAACTCCATCCTCAACTATGCCTCTTCCTCCAAGGTATATCTTAAGCACCACCTTTGACAGGATGCCTTTCAGATCCCCTCCAGCTATGTGGCCTTCCTCTCGAACTAATTAGTATTTACTCTGTCTCCCACACTAAAACGTAAGCTCTTTGCTAGTAAAGATTGTTTCATTCATATTTACATCCTCAACACCTACCTCAATGTCTGGCACCCAATAACTACATAATAATTACTTGTGTTGATAGGTGGGCTGCTCTTTTCACTTTATAGAGGGTAACCTGTGCTCCTTCTCTCTCCTTGTTTCTGCTATCTACTCACATACAATAACTACCCTATACTCTGTGCCTAACCAATTTGAATGAATAAGGCATTTATTAAGCACTTATGATATGTGAAGCATCATGTTAAGGGCCAGGATACAAAAAGAAAGGACAGACCCTGATTTCAAATAGTTAATAACATTCCAGTGGAGGAGATAACACACATGGAAGATTTCAGCTACAAGTCAGATGGAGAGGTCCTATGGTCCTTAGGGTACAGATATAAAATTTATGGTAATGAAAGTCTCTTCTTTAATGCCATTTCCACTGAAAAAATCATACTGGTTTCTGATATGTACCATACAGTACCAAAATTCTTGTTAACACTTTTCTAGGTTTTCACTAGATATGGCAGTAGCACCTACAGGAACAGTGACCAAGCTGCATCTCCACAGGGTGGTGGAGAATGTCCCAGGATGACGTGTGAAGTATCTCTATTCTCAAAGCTCTTGTGTTCAGGAAGCTGAGCTTTCTCTCTAAGGTATGAAGTGAAATTATAGTCAAAGTGCCTGGTACATACTGCCTCCTTTCTCTTCTTCTGGGTGCTTTTTTTTTTTAACAAGTTCTATACATTGTTTATTACCTGGCTCTTACTTCATCTACTCTATGAAGTTAAGAGATACTTATTGATATCTCCCTTCCCTAAACTCTTAGCACACTTGTATGGCCAGGTTTGATATTCAATCATATGAAAGTAGACTGATGGCCTCAGAACTTTGTAACCATGTGTACTGTTCACTAATGATTTCAATGAGCTTGCCATACTTTACCTCCTTATAAATTGCACTTAACATAGTATATGCCAAGTTGTAGCTTCTCAAAAACCCCTTGTCAGTTATCCCTGTGCTCACTGATTTGATGAAATTGCGTCATTAGAATAGTTCTTGCTTGTTTGGTCATTGTGTAGGCAGTAAGATGGCACAATGAATGGAGTGCTGGCCTAGAGTCAGGAAGGCTCATCTTCCTGGATTCAAATCTGGCCTCAGATATGTACTAGCTGTGCAACCCTGGACAAATCAATTAACCCTGTTTGCTTCAGTTTCTTCATCTGTAAAATGAGCTGGAGAAGGAATGGCAAAGCACTCTAGTACCTTTAACCTCAAATGGGATCATGAACAGTTGGACACTGTTCAAAACTATGACAAAGTAGACACAGCCTACAGCTCTCTCTTAGTCTGCCTTACTTGCCTTTATAAGTATACAGACATACCTCATTGTATTGCACTTCACAGATATTATGAATTTTGGGTTTTTGTTTTGTTTTGTTTTGCAAATTAAAGTTTTGAGGCAACACTTCATCAAGCAAGTCTATCAGCACCATTTCACCAAAAGCAGGTGCTCATGTTCATGTCTCTGTTTTACATTTTGGTAATTCTTGCACTATTTAAAACTTTTTCGTTATTATTATACCTGTTATGGTGATCTGTGATCACTGATCTTTGATGTTATTATTGTAATTGTTTTGGGGCACCAGGAACTGCACCCATATAAGACAGCAAATTTAATCAACAAATGTGTGTGTTCTGACTGATCCACCAACTAGCTATTCTAGTCTCTCTGCCTCTCCTTGGGCCTCCCTATTCCCTGAGTTACCACTATTTTGAAATTAGACCAGTTGACAACCCTACAATGGCTTCTAAGTGTTCAAGTTAAAAGAAGAGTCAATTGATACAGCAAACTTCATTGTCCTTTTATTTTAAGAAATTGCCACAGTGTTTCAACAATGTGGCTAGCAGCTGTTGTGTGGGGGAAAGACCAACACAAGCCCAACAACAAGCATGCTGCCAGCCTGCTGCAGAAGCCCAGGTTCTTTTGATTTGCTTTAGTAAGGAAAGCAACGTTAAGGGGTTGACAAGCTTACTTCAATTCAGCATACAAATACCATTCAATTAGTTCCAGGGAAAAAGCCAGCACCCTAAACTTTGGACTCACCCTTGACTCTGAAAAAGATATAAAACCAGGGGTTGGCTTTCTCTTTTTCGGAGCTCTTATCCACAGCAGTGGTGACACGCGTGACTCTGGGCCAGCCCTTGTTATGAGCTCCCAGGATGAACTTAGATGTTGGTAACTATGAAGTATATTTGGTCTGTCTGTTGATGTCTGTAATTTGTTTGTATTTGCACCGAAGTTCAAGGTGCTGGCTTTTTCCCCTGAACAACAGCTGCCAGCCACATTGTTGAAACACACAGCTACCCCAACCTTCAGCAACCACCCCCTTGATCAGTCAGCACTTATCAACATTAAGGCAAGACCCTCTCCCAGCAAAAAAACAAAATTACAGCTCACTGAAGATGAAGATGATGGTTAGCATTTTTAACAATATAGTATTTTTAATTAAGGTGTGTACATTTTTAATAGACTACAGTATAGTATGAACATAACTTTTATACATACTGAGAAACCAAAAAATTAATGTAACTCACTTTAGTGCAATATTTGCTTTATTGTCAGGCCCGGGAACCAAACCCACAATATTTCTGAGGTATATCTATAATTTAAAAGTGTAAGTATGTGTAAGCCTTAGTCTCTCTTTCTTTCCTTGACAGGTATATAAAACTATTCAGAAAAATCTTTAAGATTGCTTTGTATATTGTGGGCAAGATATATAATGAAGATAATATCTACTGTCTTTAGAATATAAGCTCCTTGAAGGCCGGCACTATGTAATTTTGTCTTTCATTATTACTCCAGTACTTAACACAGTGCCTGACACACGGTAAGCACCTCATGTTGCTTGTTGACTGACTTTTTATGACTATGTCTATTTGTAATCATTGTTAGAAAAATATGTATACAATCTATGCACATGTTTTCATTTGCCAGGGTTTTTGCTTTTTCACTGAGAAAATGTGAGTAACTCTATTAGATAGAGTTGGGTAAGTCTGATTTAGCATTATCTCAGAGTGTTACTTAGCAACAGTAAAATCATTATCACCTGAAGAAAATAGAATGGAATTGAGGAAAAATATATTACTTCTCCACCTGCTGGGTTCCCTTCTACCCAATCAGAGTTGCCCTACTTTCACCTGACCAGTGTTTTCCTACCTAACCATCTGTGACACCACCATAAGCAAACAGAGAAGATGATCAATTTCTACCTGAGAGAGAGAAGATAGATGTGGCTCATGCCATATCTTTTCCTCTGCATCCTGGCAATACTCAGTACCAAAATCCGGATTGTTGCCGTAATCAATTACTTCTATCAACATTAGAAGCTGGGCCCTGCTGATGGGTGAATGTGGCAACAAAAGTGAAATACAACTCATTGTTTTAGCTGAGTGTCTGATGGAAAGCGAGCCCTTATGTAAACAATCTGCCATCACTATTATTTTGACTCATCAGGGGAAATCAGGAACAGAATGAGTCTTAGTACTTGATGTGACTTTTCCTAGGGTATGATTATCAAAGTAGCAGGTAATGCAGTTTGCTGAGTCTGATGGAAGGAAACCCTTAGAGCCACTAGCCTATTAACCCCTGGAACAAATTATGGATTCCGGTATTTGGAATTGTCAAACTGATACCACTTATCAATGCTGAACTGACTTTAAAAATAAATAAAATTCAACCAAAATCCTTCTTCAGAAACTTGTAATAAAGGTGACTTGCTCTAAAGCTCATCTTGGTTTTTAGATTGATAAAGAAAGGCTCCAAGTCCCCTTAATACTCTAAAGACTACACCTCATTTCAGAGTTAGAAAATCCCAAGGAGTTGATAAACTTGGTATTGATCGCAAACACTAGAGGTGTTTGTTCTCTGATTTTTCAATTTTCAAGAAGGGTGTTTGAAATCCACATCTCTCTTAAAGAGCACAGACTGTAGTTCTGAAGGCCAGAGTTTATGTGACTGGGGCTCATTTTGAGGAGAATAATTTATATTGACATGAATAAATAATAGCATGGAGTTCTAACTGTCCCAATCTGAGACAGAATATTGTAGGAAAGAAAAAAAAAGTCTCCCCCATTGTAATGACTGATTACCGTCTTTTGGGTTCCAAGCAACTGCAGTAACTAAATCATTTGAAAATAACTGACACTCTCAGGTTTGTTCAAGCAAAGCAACATTTGTTAAACTGCATCTTTGAATCAGATTGAGAGTGTGCAGCTTACTGTCATAATCACTGGTCTCTTTTGCCCTAGGCTTTCATGAAGAACCTGGAAGCAGGTGATTTACAATGAACTCCAGGGTGACATTCAATCTTTTTATCAATATTCTCCTCATGTAAAAGGAATAGAGAAGCAGTTAAAACCCTATTGAACTTAGGCAAGTTCTTAGGTGGGGTAAGGGACAGAATTCTCCTCTTCTAATTTCATTTGTAGCTGGGAAAACCTCTACACCTATTCTAAATTTGGCCTCACTTAATGCTCCTGCTAGATATATGTCTAACAAGGTCATATGGGTTTTTTCCCCCTTGTTCCCATTAAATCTTAACTGAAACAGCTCCGTTTAATTTACCAGTAGTGGAATGGTACACGAAAGCTTCCTTCTTTCTCTTTACCCTGTTTCCCATATCAACTTTTGGCAGTTTAAATATGATATATGTGTGTATGTGTATATACACATATATACGTTAACATATTTAATCTGGAAATGATGACATTACCCACACTGATGTGCTAAGTTCTATAAAACACAACTCGAGGACAGCTAAAATAAACTTTGTAATTCTGTAGGCACCAAACAAATGAGGGGTAAAGTAGTGTGATGGGAAGAACCCCAAAGGGAAGGAAGGAAATAAGCATTTATTAAGTGCCTACTACTTACCAGGCACTGTGTTAAGTGCTTTACAAATGTGATCTCATTTGATGCTCAAAATAACTCTGAGATGTAGATACTGTTATTATCCCCATTTTAAAGTTGAGGAAGCTGAACTAGACAGAAGTTAAGTGACTTGCCCAGGGTTACACAGCTAGTAAGTGTCTGAGCCCAAATTTGAACTCAGCTCTTCTTGTCTCCAGGTCTAGCACTCTATCCATTCTGCCACCAGCTTCCCGGAAATCAAGAAACCTGTATTCAAGTCCTGCTTATGACATTTATTAGTTTTATGATAAGAAAAAGTCATAACTTCAAAAATCCTCGTTCTCCTTGACTTCTCTGTAGTACTTGACTCCATTGACTGCCCTTCCTTCTGAATATGTTCTTAACCCTTAGGTTCCTGAGTACTACATGTTTTGAGTTTTGCAATGATTCCTTCTCTATCTACTCCATTCTGTCTGCTCTACTAGTTCCTTGTCATCTTCTCATCCCTTTAGGTTACAGATATTCCCTAAAGCTTAGTACTGGGTCCTCTTCTCTTTTCTCCTTTCATTATCTCCCTTGGCCATCAAATTCCCTCTCCCACAGTTTCAGGTGTGGTATCTACATAGATGACAAGCAAATCAATGTATCTAGATCTGACATCTTTCTCCACTTCACTATAGAATGCTTCCACATAGACATCTAAGTGGTACATTGGATAGATCACTAGGCTTAAAGTTAAAAAGGCCTAAGTTCAAATCTGGCATCAGACATCTACTAGCTGAGTGCCCCTGAGTGCATCACTTAACCACTGTTTGCCTCCATTGCCTCAACTGTAAGGGGATAATAATAACATCTACCCCCCAGGGTTATTGTGAGGATCACATGAAATCGTATTTGTAAAGGGCTTAGTACTATGAGCAAATAGTAGGTGCTTAATAAATGCTTGTTCCTTTCTCCCTGCCTGAATGTCCTCCAAACTCATCTCAGACCAAGCTTATCATCTTTCCCACCCCCCAAAAAAATCCTCTCTTCCTTATTAGACAGATGTGAGTGTAGTTTAGAAAAAGAAGAGAAAAGTTAACAAGAGGGAAGTACATGCAACTTTTGCATGTGTGGAGCCTGATAGGGACCCAGACACAGGAAAGGAAGATGAAGCAAATTCAAATGAGGAGGCTTCTAGAAATGTGGATGCTCGTCCAATACTATGAAGGAACCAGGAGAACCCGGGGTGCCACACAGTGTTTAAGGAAGTAACTGAGGATTTTACTCAGCAGGAGGTCACAGATATTTGAAGTCGATTCACCCAAAAAATGGGAGAATCATTAGTATCTTGGATGGTGAGAATCAGTGACAAAGGGGCTGTAAGAGAAGGGGTAGATAACATCAACTGTTTGAGATTCATAGGTGTTAGTCAGAATCTCTCTGTACAACAAGCTTTTAGGGATTACCATATTCAAGGAGGTAACAAAAGGACTAATCTTACTGCAAAGGGATGCAGCAAAAAGTATCCCACTGACTCTATGTGGCCCAGTGGAGATACACCCTGGTATTCACTTAGAGACTGTATGGTAAAGTTAAAGAAAGAGGTAATGAAAACTGAAATAATGGTTGGAGACTTTGACGCTTATCATAGTACTCCTTTAACAGTTCGTCATAGAAATATAATAGCGAAGATGGCTCCTCCGGCTTATAAGCACATAATTCTGACTCTATTAATTGGGGAAATAGGGCACCCTCTTTCAGAGGTGTTGGATAAGATTTCACAGTTCACAGGGGACTTAGAGGAAGGGGGAAAAGATAAATTTCCTCAAGAGAGAAGAGCCAGCACATTCAAAGTCAGAATAGTTTAACGAGGAGAGAATTATTTACTGCTTTACTGAAAGCAGGGACAGATTATGGAAGAATAGATGGTATTACAACTAATGAGCTATATAAAATATACTGTGAAAAGGGAATTAATATTAGATGAAATAGGGAAGTAAGAACTGCCCCTACAGATCATCCTGAACCATTGTATCCAAGTTTATCACACCTTCAGGGAGAATAGCAAATTGGCCAAGCTCCAGCTCAGATTAAAGAAATACACAGATGGGATTACAAACCTCATATTAGTGTAACCACATGCAGGGAAAATGGATCAACTACTGTAACTAGAGCTAATAGATATGGGGGCAGAGGCCTCTCTTATATATGGAAACCCCAATAAATTTAAACATGGAACTCCTATTACCAACATAGGACTGAGTACTAAAATATCAGCCATACAAGTTAAACTAACGATGAAAATTGGACAACTACTAAGAAAGAACATAAGGTGGTAATTGTACCTGTTCCTGAATACATCATTGGGATAAATATATTGAGAAGTATGACTTTAAATTTACCTAAGGGGAGATACCAGTTTATAGTGAGGAAGATAGAAATTAATGCAGTTTTAGTGAGTAAAATAAAAAAAATGGAGCCAATCACTTTACCTGAAACTTCTGAAGTAATTACTTTAAAGCAGTATCACATGCTAGGTGGACGAGATGAAATTACCAATACTATAAGGAATATGTTGAGACAGGAGTGTTAGTCCCTACAACCACTAGATGGAATAATCCTGTCTGGCCAGCATGAAAGTCAGAAAGGACATGGAGAATGACCGTGGATTATAGACAATTGAATAAATTGACACACACACACACATACACACACCCTTGTATGCTGCTGTTCCAGATATTGTTACCTTAATAGAAAAGATCCAGAAATATGATGAGATTTGGTATGTAGTTATTGTTTTAGCCAATGCTTTCTTTACTATCCCAATAGATTCTAAACAGTGGGACCAGTTTGTTTTCACTTGGCAGGGCAGACAATATTCTTTTACCCACTTGCCGCAAGGATATCTGTATAGTCCTACTCTTTGTCATAGGATTGTGGCTGAGCATTTAGATGAATTTGAACTGCCAGGTATACAGCTTACCGACTACATAGATGATATTATGATACAAGGAAAAAATGTAGAAGAAGTGGAGAAGAGTTTGATACTTTTTACTGAGTATATGAAAAGTGAAGGGTGGGAAGTTAACCCTGCAGAGATTCAAGGACCAGCTCAAACAGTAAAATTCTTAGACATACAGTGGAATAGGGGGCTGCAAGAGATTCTCCCACAGGCCCAACAAAAGATTCAGGATTTTCCTATCTCCACCAATAAGATAGAGGCCCAAAAGTTTGTAGGATTATTTGGATATTAGAGACATCATATACAACATTTAGGGCAGATTTTGAAACCCTTATATAAGGTTACTAGGAAGAAATATGAATTTGATTGGGGACTTGTATCAGTAAGGCAAGGATAACAATATGGATGATAATTGTCAAAATGCCTGTGTGGTTCTATATCACAAAATATAGGAGACTCTCCACATAGAAGGCAGAAGTAAACCATTTATTCTGACACCAGAGAACCATATCCTATAAGCCATCTGCCCAATCCATCAGAGGAGCAAAGCATTTGATACATAATTTCACAGCATGGAGCCTTGCTATCCCAAAACCTCTCTGCCCCCTGCTGGGGCTTTCTCACAAAACAGTCAAAACTTACGGCTATCACAGGTCGACTTTCTTTACCTCAGCTCTATCATGATGGCCATTAACAGCCATAACTGCTCTTTCTCTCTCTCTCTCTCAGCCTTTCCTGTGATACAACTTCCTTTTTCTCTCAGTAAGATCCTCCCACCATGTATGACTTAGGCTTCCTGTGACAGAAACAGGTCACATGGCCTATTAATGGGAAGGAAAGATCTTCAGATCTAAATTGCTATTTCATGACTTAAGCAGAGTAATGCTTTTGAAGAAGCTAAGGCTGCTATGCAGTTGGACCTAAATCTATGGCTTATGCAAAGTGGCCCAGTGGAATTACAAGTGACTGTTGAGGATGAATATGGGAACTGGAGTTCATGGCAAAAATAGCAGAGCCTAAATGTACCCTTAGGATTTTGGTCTAGGAAACTCCTTTCATTTGGAGTTCAATATACTCCTTTGGAAAGCCGTTGTTAGCTGCATATTGGGCCTTGGTAGAGACTGAACAATCGACTCTGGGCCATGAAGTAATGTTAAGGCCTGGAATCCCAATTATGACCTAGGTAATGAGTACCCCAGGTTCCCACAGAATTAGACCTCCATGAGAGCTTAGTAAAATTAAATGAAAATGGTACATTCAAAACAGTGCTAAATCAGGCAAAAGTGGAGTTTCTGCTTTACATGAATCTATAGCAATATTATATACTTAGGGAAATGAACCTCCTGAGCCAAAGCAACAGCTGGTACAGTCTTTGGTAAAATGGAATGATGGATACAATGGATTAACTGAAGAACAAAAGAAACATGCATGGTTTACTGATGGGACAGCAAAGCATTTGGGCCATAAAAGACATTAGAAAGCAGTAGCCTATAATCTATGTATTAGATGGACTTTGGAAAGTACTGGGACAGGTGGAAGTAGTCAATATGCTGAACTTATGGCAATTTATTAAGCTATTAAAACAAAATAAGGAGGATAGTGTCATACATTTACTGATTGATGGGTGGTAGCTAATAGGTTAGCTACACGGATGTCCACATGGAAAAATCAAAATTGGGAAATTCAGGGTAAACAAGTCTGGGGACAAAGAATTATGGGAAGATATACAGGACATGTCTTTGGTTACTAATTGGTCAGTTTTTTCATGTAGATTCTCACACGGCTCTCACTACTCCAGAACATGAGTACAGTGTACATGCTGATCAACTAGCAAAGATTTCAACTCAACTTATTGTCCATACTCTGAAATCAATTGATGATCTGGTACTAGCAAAATGGGTCCATCAAGTGGCCAGCCATTTAGGGGTCCAGGCCACACACAGGTGGGCACAAGATCGAGGCATTCAATTGTCAAAACAGGCAACAGAGGAATGTCATGTATGTCAACTGGAAAAGGAACAAACTGTTCCTCAGGTAGTAACTAGACAGATAGGAAGGGGAAAAGTCCCAGCCCAAATCTGGCAAATAGATTACTTCAAGATAAAGGATGGAAATTTATGTATACTTGTCTTGACACCTATTCAGGTATACTAGTAGTTTGTCTTTATGAGACATGTTACATTATAAGAATGTAACTCAGGGGCAGCTAAGTGGTGCAGCGAGTAGCCCTGCCTTTCCCTTTAAAAAAAGGACTGCAACTCAGAAAAATACCTGTAAAACGCTAGACATCATAAGTCTATAGTATGGAACCTCAATGCAGATTCAAAGTGACAATGGATGACATTTCAAAGGTAATGAAATGAAGAGATATTGTATATTAAACAATATAAAATGGATATATCATATTCTGTATTATGCATAAGTGCCTTGGTTAATTGAAAGAATGAATGGTTTATTGAAAGAACAGTTAAGGAAGTTCAGTTGTAATAATTTTTATCAACATTGGAAAGATCATTTGTTTACTGCTCTATGTAATTTGAATAATAAACCACTGGGAGAAAATGTACCTCTAGCCAGAATGATGACCCCAAGTCTGCAAATTAGAAAACATAAGATCCCAAATATTGAATATTGGACTGTGAGACAAGATGTCCCAACACCATATCAAGGAAGACCTGGTTCAGCAGGATATGAATTATATTGTTTAGAAGACTTTTGGTTGGATAGAAAAGAAATAAGGAAAATATCTACTGGAATATGTATAAGAATCCCTAAAAATCATTTTGGATGGATATTACCTAAATCAGGATTAGCGGCTCCAAGAATATATGTATTGGCTGGAGTAATAGATTCTAATTATCAAGGAGAAATTATTGTGGTATTCCAAAATTTAGGTGAAGAACCTATAGTTTTGTCAAAATGCTAGAATAGTTCAAGTGATAATTATTCCTTGTGAAGTAATTCCCCTTGTGAAAATTGACCCTCCTTCCAAAATAACTATCAGTGGAACTGAAGGGTTCGGTTCTACTAACAGAATAAAACAGGGAGCTAAAGTATGGGTAAAACAGAAGCCAAAAGATGTTCCAAAGGCTGTGATAATTATAGCACATGGAAAAGATGACACCATAACTGTTGTTTATTTAGAAGAAGATGATTACCAAATTGTGCCCTTAACTCATATATTTTAGCGTGAATACGGCTATGATAGTGGGTTCAGGGACTCAGAACCACAGCTGACACTATATTTACTCTGCTTCTGGTTATTTTCTCCTTATTCTTTTTGGGTTTTGTCTGTTCAACTTGTTTGCTAGATTTGTCTCTTGCAGGCCTAGCGCCCTCTGCTTTTAGATTCCTGACTGCTTAAGCTGGGTGTCACCTTCTGTCCAAGATTGTGATGCATCATCCCTGGACCTGGCATTAACCAAGCTCCAGATACCAGCCAAGGAATTGGCCCCTTGAATGGGACCTCTTGAGGCAGGGACAGCTCTATGGCCTATCTTGGAATGAAGTAGTTATAGAAGAAGAGACCTTCACCCCTTACCCCAAGGGATTTTGAGTCCCATTCATTCGAGGGGGGAATGATGGGGTGCTTGTGCTAAAGCCCCTACCTTAAGATACTGTTTTATGTGTTTATTTTGTGTTATCACTGTTACATTGTTGTTGACCTATGTAATGTTCAGGAAAGATCTTGGGGCCAAATATAATGTTAATAGAATAGGAGATCTTTCCCGCCCATTGATAGGCCTATGTGACCTGCTTTGAGCCTGAGTCACATGGAGCTCATGGTGGGAGGAGCTTGCCAAATGGGTGGAGCAGGAAATGAGGGAAGCAGAGATGGAAGAGAGAGGGGCAGAGGGGAGGCAGAGCAGCTAGCATGAATGCAAGAGGGAGGAATTTTGTCTAAGGGAACTTGTTTGTAGGGAGGCCTAACTTAAAGAATGCTTAAGATATTGTTGCTCCCCCTGGGTTGGTAATGTGTGCAAACTTTTTTGTTACTATAGTAAATGTTGTTTTCTAGTATCTGAATAAATATCTTGGTTTTGCCTTTGAGGAAGAGAGTTTATTATATTTTGTGGTTCAACCCTGGAAATATGCCTGCATATTCATAGCAGCTGCTGTGGGTATTGCATTGGCAATGTAATTATATACTCAGATTCTCTAGGCAGTATTTTTATAAGTTTTAAAGAAATTCACCCTATCCAAGACTGAACTCAGTCTGTGTAAACTGGACCACATCAACCCAAGCTTTGTGCCATATCCCTCCTTCCAGATATAAAAAAGCAAGTTTTTAATGCAGATTAACTTACTTCAGTGGTAAATCATATATCTTATTAAAGAGCAGTTGATTTTACACATTTGGTCTGAGCTGTCATTCAACTATTCATTAACATAAAGTAACAATATTCTTAAATTTGCTTCTTATTGTGAAGTGTTTATCAGATGGATAAGAAATTACAGTTGTAATTTCTTTGACATATTACAATGACAAAAATACTACTAAACCTTGTCATTCTATTCAATAGTGAAATATTCACAGCTCTCATGCCCTCGATATTTCTAATTTCTTACCGAGCTTCCTACTGTATCTTTAGACTCATTTGCTGGTAGAGCCTAAAATTACCATCAAATCAGTCACTCTAAAGGGGATGAGAATGAAAGAGAAGAGAAAGGAAGAATCAGTGTAGAGTAACAAATGGAAGCTACTAATCTTTGTACCTATTATTTTCCCATTGAGGAATAATATAAAAAAACTTCTGAGGCTGAAAATAAAACTAAAAATGAATCCTTACATGACACCAAATTATTTAAACAGCTCCCAATACAGTATTTATTTCCAGCCAGCAAGTACATTAAATTGTGTCAAGGTGACTTCTAAAATTGCATATAATTGCATGTGGACTATATCTTTGCTCAAATTTAAAGATATGTATACAAATAGAAGATACCATACTACTATTTAATCTCTTATCTAAAAGTGTCTATATTTATTCCTCCCCAAAACCTGCCTCCCCACACATACTTCATATTAAAATTATCACCCTTATTGCATTCTCTAATGTATAATAACTGCATACAGGATTCCTATACTAATCCAGCTTCTCACAATGGAGTACTATTCATTTTCTCTTCTCCAGTAAAGTAGGAATTAAGTGCTCTCTTCTTCATGCATTATTTAATGCATTATTATTTATTATTATTTCATGCAAGATCTGTTTATTCAAATACTATTCAAATGTTAGCTGACAATAAGTACAAAATATAAGCTAACAGGACAGCACTAATCATTTTGCTATGAAAAAGCCATGAGGATTAATAAATTAATTTTTATAAAAGCACTCAAAGACAGGCTTCAGCAGAATACAAAATTGGATAATGAGGAGCAAGACCTATCGAAGAAAGCAATATGGAAAAAGCCATTTGTTATTTGGAACTAAGTAATTATATGTAATTAATGGGAAGAGAATGATAGTTTATGAGCACATGGTACTTAAGCAATGATTTAAAAATAATTAACCCTCCTAATGACCATTTTATACAGAATTAATGTAATTTCAATGAGCAGTTGATGACAACAAAAATCTCAATAGTTCTTTACTTGAAAATTGTCTGAAGGAATGGAATGGACAGAATGGATCTATACAATCATTGTTTCTCATTAATACACATCTTTGTTCAGGGTATTTTTGCTGAAAAATAACAATTCGTCCTTACAAAATCAATCTCTGGTAAGGTGCAAAAGAAAGCAAAAACTGTTCTTTAGTCACCTCTAAGCATCACCTCCTTTCAAGATATTTTGAAATTATCTTGGCCAACTTTAAGTCACATCTTTCCTTCATGACCATGTCCACAAACTTTTAGTCATTTTTCCTTCCCAACTTCTCTCACATCTCTCCCTTCTTTTCCACTGTTTCCACAATCTGGCTAGCAGCTTCTGTGAGGGTGCAAGATCCACTCACAGCCAGCACCCAGAAAGCCCAGGTTCTTTTGATCTGCTGTAATAAGGAGAGCAAGGTGAAGAGGTTGGCAAGCTTACTTTAATTCAGCACACAAATATCATTCACTTAGTTCAGGGGAAAATGCCAGCACCCTGAACTTCAGAGCAAAATACAAACAAAATACAAACATCAACAGACAGACCCAATACAGATTCATAGTTACCAACATCTAGGTTCAGCACAGGAGCTCAGAACAAGGGCTAGCCCAGAGTCACTCGCCACCACTGCTGCGGCAAAGAGCTCCAAGGAAGAAGAGGCCAACCCCTGGTTTTTATATCTTTGTCAGCGTCAGGGGTGAGTCACACATGTGACCCAAAATCATCACAAAGAGGTGGACTTAAACCCACGTGGTCTAAAAGCCTCTGCTGTCCCAGACATGTAAACTAGGCCCTTCCTGGAGTTAGCCCCACCTTAGTTGCCAATCCACACCCACATAGGTTTTACACCTAATAGGGGTTTGGGCCTGGGGCTTAGCACTTAGTAAGATTCAATGAAATAGCTGAATTACTCAAAGCAAACAAAAGCCAAACTCTTCAAGGGC
>CM053626.1:142009851-142033285 GCA_028646595.1 Phalanger gymnotis | reverse complement strand
GCCCTTGAAGAGTTTGGCTTTTGTTTGCTTTGAGTAATTCAGCTATTTCATTGAATCTTACTAAGTGCTAAGCCCCAGGCCCAAACCCCTATTAGGTGTAAAACCTATGTGGGTGTGGATTGGCAACCAAGGTGGGGCTAACTCCAGGGAGGGCCTAGTTTACATGTCTGGGACAGCAGAGGCTTTTAGACCACGTGGGTTTAAGTCCACCTCTTTGTGATGATTCTAGGTCACGTGGGTGAGTCACATATGTGACTCACCCCCTTATGCTGAAAAAGATATAAAACTAGGGCTTGGCCTCCTCTTCCTCGGAGCTCATTCCCGCAGCAGAGGTGGCACAAGTGACTCTGGGCCAGCCCTTGTTCTGAGCTCCCGAGCTGAACCTAGATGTTGTAACTATGAATCTGTATTGGGTCTGTCTGTTGATGTTTGTACTTTGTTTGTAATTTGCTCTGAAGTTCAGGGTGCTGGCTTTTTTCCCTGAACTAAGTGAATGATATTTGTGCGCTGAATTAAAATAAGCTTGTCAGCCCCTTCACCTTGCTCTCCTTATTAAAGAAGATCAAAAGAACCTGTGCTGTTGGCAGCTTTCTGGGTGCTGGCTGTGGGTAGATCTTTCACCCCCACAGAAGCTGCTAGCCGGATTGTTGAAACACCTATGCATAATTATTGCTTCACTTTGGTCTTGTTATTCCCAGTGCTTAGCAAAGTATCTTTCAAACAGTGGTTGCCTAATAATAACTGTGTGTGGAGAATTAAGTTCATTACAAGGTTATAACCTAGGGTTCCCTTGTGAAAATCTTCTATGATTTTCCATTGTCTGTAGATTTAAGTCCAAACTTCCTATATTATCAATGAAAGTCTGTTTGTCTCCAACTTACTTTGTCCTTCTCAACATGTCTCCCCCTACCAAACCACTTGAGACCCCATGTTGATACCTGAAGGGCCCCAGCTAGAACTAGTGTCCAGAAGGGTCCCCAATTCACCCTCCCCCAGCCAGATTCAATTTCCAGTCTTCTTCTGAAAGATCATTTCCTTTTTTTCCTTTTGGCTAGACATTGAATCCCCAAATCTTTTCTATGCCAGAAGCAACCCAGAATCCTTTCTCCTCTCTAACTCTAAGACACAAAGAACTACCAGGCCTTTCCATCATCCTTGATACTTATACCCTGATGAGTTCTGGGTCTTTCCATAAGCTTTGCCCCTGAACACTACTATATATATATTGTCTTCCTCAATTACTGTGAGTGTTTTGAAAGCAATCCTTTTTTCTATTTGGATAGTCAGCACTGAGTACAGTGTAGCATATAGCAAGCCTTTCATAAAAGTGTTTCATTCATTCATTTCATGTCTTACATCACACCATTTGTTTACATGAATTCTCTAGCCAATGTGATATGTTTCCTATCCCTATGTTTTTCCACCTCAGTGCCTCTCCAGTTGCTGTTCTCTTCTCTATCTTTCCAGAATACCCTTCCTCAATTTTCACCTACTAAAATCCTGTCTATTCTTCCAGTCCCAGCTAAGTGTGTGTGTGTCTATGTGTGTGTGTGTGTGTGTGTGTGTGTGTGTGTGTGTGTGTATACACAGCAATTATTATAGGCTGACAGACATTGTTATTTTTATTTCTGTGTTTTATCTCCCCAATCAAACTGTAATCAACTAAGAGTATCAAAAATCCAGATTTGAAGACTGAAGATCTAGATTCATTGTGGGCTATGCAATTTACTATACTATGATATTCTGGCCAAGTCGCTTAACTTTTCTTTGCCTAAGATTCCACATCTGTGAAATGAGGAAGATTTAGGACTAGAAGGTAACTGAGAGGTCATCAAGTACAACCTCCTCATTTTACAGAGGAGGAAACTGCAGCAGAGAGGAATTAACTGACTTGCTCAGACTCACACATCTTTTGAGTGTCTGGCAGGATTTCAATATAGATCTTCCCAAATCCCAATCCAGCACTCCACTGTGACACCTAGCTGCTTCTAGATTGGACTAAAATTATCTTCCAGATCTTATACTCTGAGTCTGAAAGGGAGTGACCATATCTAATACTCCTATGTATGTCCCATAACAATTAGTGCTACTTAGCGTGCCTTGTGCATAATGGGTCTTAAATAGTGTTTGAATGAATTAAAAAACAAAATCTGCCCCCTCATCATACTTATGATTTAGAATTAGAATATTCAGTGCTGAGAAAGTGATCTAAATGCATGATAATATAAGCATTATTTTATATGCTCTTAACTTCTCAGTAATATTATGATCTGCTTATAAAGATTAAGTGATCTTAGAGAACTCATATAAATAATTGGTTATTAATCAACACCACAAAACTAGAATATTCCTAAGACAAGTAAAAATGCAATTCAGTGTTGTTACTGCAAATTTCAATAGAACTTTTCATACTGTTATAAATATTTTACCATCATAGCCAGTAGTTTCTAAGAAAAGTTCAATACACTCTCAAGATGTATATGACCTCTGATCCTTCTTCCTTATTCTTTTCTCCCTGCCAGAGTATAAGATCAAGTGTACTTTCTTACTTTGATAGTGACAGCTCTCCAGCCTGCTCCCCATTCTTCAAACATCATAAGAGATCTCCATTTTCTTGATAAGAAGGCAGAAGGCCCAAAGTACTATGGAATTTAACACTTGCGTTGTTCTTAGGTCCTGAACAACATTTCTAGTTTGTAGTTTCCAAGTCCTACTTGAAATCAGATAGCTTCTAACTTCCAGTTCTGTACCTATTGGTTGCTGATGTTTGCCAGATTTTAAGAAGTTATTGTCATCCAAAGAAAGGCACTAAGTCCTCCAGGCTTGTCTAATAGCTTTGAGTTCTGATAACTGGAACTCTTTTTTTTAACCCCTTCCTTTCCTAACTCTATATTCCTACTTGAATCCCTCATATTGGTATCCAGAGTTCAAGTGGTTTATAGAATACAGATAAGAGTTATAAATATGATATGCATATATATGTGTGTGTACATACATATATGCATATGAAGATTGACTGAACTAATCAATAAGATTATCCTATCTCACTTAAAGGGATAAGAGGCTCTTTTTTCAGGTAAGAACACATTTTAGTTGAATCAATCAGAAGTATAAATTAAGTATGAAGAAGACCTCTACATGTTTAACAACAAGTCTGTTGAGATTGATTGAGGGACTTGTTTGTGCACTTTTGGGGCAAGTAAAAACAAACAAACAAACTAGGAAGCTAGTTTGAAATTGAGAAGTCACATTTCTAACAGCTTATTAGTAGAAGCCCTCAACCATGTTCCTAAGAAGGAATCACTTGGGGGTAAAGAGAGCACCTCAGCCTTAGCCTCAGTCCCCTGTCCCAACTCTCTTGGCCAGAGAAGGACCTTGCGAACTCCTAAGGAGGAATATTTGGAGTTTTTCATTACCATCATACCAATGTTCTCATCAGCAGCTGGAAGCAATGTTTGCATCCAGAATAGACTGGAATATCTAGGGTACAGAGACAGAATAGATGGCAAACCTGGAGGACCGTAGTAGGCAATGGAAAGGCAATTGGAAAGGAATTCATCTCATCTGAAGGAGTAGAGTTGTTGATGCCTCTCTTCCAAACATATGAGTAATCAAGCAACTGAGATAGGATGGGGTAGAGAGGGGAGTCTCTGATGGGGGAAAAGAAAAGGGGGGAAATAAGACCTCTATTCTATTTCCTCATTGCTGGAATTTCATTCATAGTTGAAACAAAGTAATGAAGACATTAATGGATAGTAAAACAGAATAATCAAAGAGATTGGCATTTGCCCCAGAGCACCTTCTAATGCTGAGTGGTTTACATGATAGATGATAAGGAGCTCTTGATAAAAAGCACTTGGTAC
This sequence comes from Phalanger gymnotis, assembly GCA_028646595.1. Classification (NCBI taxonomy): domain Eukaryota; kingdom Metazoa; phylum Chordata; class Mammalia; order Diprotodontia; family Phalangeridae; genus Phalanger; species Phalanger gymnotis. Next base: position 142,029,422 of record CM053626.1, on the reverse strand, counting down.
TTACTGCTGAGAAGTATTAGGCACTGGTCAACAGTTGAGATTGTGGAGAAAGAAAAATATGACCAACAGAAAAAGTGATAGCCTGGGAAAAGAGGAAGGAATGGAAGACTAGAAATCTAGATGAAGACAAAGATTGGGTTTTGGAAATGTGAGTCAGAGAAGAAATAGAAGGGCAGGATATTGTGATCATATGAGGGAATTTCAGAGTTAAAGATTGTGATTATGAAACACCTCTCGGTGATGGTAAAAGGCAAAGTGTAACCACCTCTGTAGGTAGGTAAGATACAATTAAAGGGTGGATCATGGAAGTTGAAGACCTCAATAAACTTGAAGGCTAGGGTGTTTGAGGGCACATACACACAGCACTCAATCCAATGCATTTCACACAGTAAATATACATGTTTACATAAGATATCATATATTACATGCACATGTTATATTTTATTGATTGTATTTGTACTGTTTAAAAAGGAAGGGGGAAAAATTATCATGGAAAAGAGTTATAAATTTTTTTCTTTTTGGCCCCAGAAGTCATAGCCAAGAATAATTGGATAAATTGCCAAGAGGCAAATTTTAAATATATGTAACAAAAATGTTCCCAATAATGAGAACTATCCCAAAAGTGGCATTCCCAGGAAGTAATAGATATACTCTCACTGAAAATCGTCAAACTAAGTATAATCCTTTGGGGGGGGGGTGGATATTTAATGAAATAGAGGACTTCCAACGATTTCTAATGAAAAGACCAGAGCTGAATAGAAAATTTGACTTTCAAATACAAGACTCAAAAGAAGCATAAAAAGATAAACAGAAAAAAGAAAGCATAAGTCAATAAGATTAAACTCTTTACAATCCTACATGGAAAGATGATACTCATAACTCCCAAGAACTTCATCATTATTAGAAAAGTTAGAAGTATACATAGACAGAGGGAATGGGTATGATTTGACTATGATGGGATGGTATCTACAAAAGTAAAATTAAAAAGTAAGAAAGAGGGATTCACTGGGAGAGTAGGGAAAGGAGAGGTAGAATAGGGTAAATTACCTGACATAAAAGGCACAAAATAGCTTTTACAGTGGAGAGTGAAGATGGGACAATGGTCAGTATTGCTTGAACCTTACTGTCATCTGAACTGGCTCAAAGAGGGAATGCAGAGAAATCTATCTTGTCATACAGAGAAGTAGGAGGTGAAAGAGATAAGAAAAGGAGGGGCTGACAGAAGAGAGGGTAGATTGGCAGAGGCAGTGGTCAGAAGCAAAACACTTTCAAGGAGAGATAGGCTTAAAGGAGAGAGAGAGAGAGAGAGAGAGAGAGAGAGAGAGAGAGAGAGAGAGAGAGTAGGGATAAAATGGGGGAAATAGAACGAAGGAAAATACACAGTAATCCTAATTGTGAAAAATACAGCAAAGTTCTCTGATAAAGACCTCATTTTTCAAATCCATAGAGAACTGGGTCAAATTTACAAGAATACCAGTCATCCTCCAATTGATAAATGGCCAAAGAATATGAACAGTCAGATGAAGAAATCAAAGTTATTATATCATATGAAAAAATGTTCTAAATCATGATTAGAGAAATGCAAATTAAAATAACTATAAGGTACCACCTCATACCTGTCAGATTGACCAATGTGACAGAAAAGGAAAATAGCAAATGTTGGAAGGGAAGGGGGAAAATTGGGACACTAATGCACTGTTGGTAGAGTTATGAACTGATCCAAAAGAGATAAAAACTTAGCTAAGTTATTCACAGTTGATCATTTAAAATTTCAATAATTTTTCCAAATCATTTTAAGGTTTATCTTTCTTCTGTTCCCTGTGTTTCCTTTTCCTATATTCCTAGTTATAAGAAGGCTAACAACAACTGAGTAGAGATTTAAAACAAGAAGTGGTCATAGATGTTATCTAATCTAATCTTCACCCCTTTACAAGGGAGGAAACTGAGGCCCAGAGAGGGTAAATGAATTATCCAAAGTCATAAGGTAGAAATATATTACAAATAATAATATTTTATTCCATGATGCATTATTGGATTCACTCATAAAAATGAATATGAAGGTCTAGCAATGATAATGTAATTTTCTGTCTGAGAAAATATTTCATGCAAGGAGTACAACTAGGAATTCATTGGGAAGAACATGCTAAGAATTTGTGCTTTTGTGAATGACAGGTTTTGAAAAAACTTAAGAATATTCTTATTAGTGGGAAAAAGACACCATGAAAAAAATCGACTTACTCTATGTATTATCCTGATCCTCAATACCATATGTCTTATGTGAATTAATCATAGAATTTGGTGTGGACAGGAGAAAGCTAAGGAAATTACAATGTGCTAAATATAGTGCTTTAAACCTAATTTAATTGGCCATGATCTTTGCTTTCCAAATTTCTCTCCAAAGGGAACACATGGCTTAGTGGAAAGAGCACAGGACTTGGATTTAGAAGACCTCAGTTCACATCACACTTCTGTTTACTTATTTAGGTAATCTCAGGAAACTCACTTGGATTCTTTGGAATTTGGTTTCCTCATCAGTAAAATGAAAGGGTTAGGCTAAATTATTTCTAAGGGCTTTAAGCATATAATCTTTCCTCTTGCGATATTTTCCCTTGAGGACTGTAGTTTTAAGAAAGAGGGAATTCATAAATCTTATATTATCAAATATAAAGTTTGGAGGCTTCTGAGAATTTTAAATTTTGATTGTGAAGTTTGAGAAATTTCCTGCTTATGTGATTTCATTAGTGTAAATTTTAAAATTGCCATTCTTTATTCCATAGGCATATGATACAGGTATGATATGAACTGGTGGCTTTCATGCCACCAATATTTGTCAATTTATAGAATACAAGGCATCCCCAAAATCTTAGTTCCATTATAAGCTATTAAAGCTTAAGAGATTTGGAGCACCCTGCATATTCAGTATTTCTTTGTTCCATTTCGTTATTCACAACCTGTGTACTATCACAGAATTATACAATTAGCCGAATGTCTAATCCATACCCAAGGAAGAATATTCCCACTGAAAAAATTCAACTTTGCTTGAAGAATTTTTTTTAAAAATTTTTTTTCAATTGCAAGTAAAAACAATTTTTATCATTCATTTTTAAAAATTTTGAGCTCCAAAGTCTCTCTTTCTTTCCCTTCTCACCTCATTGAGAAGGCAAGCGATTTGAAATATCTTAAATATGTGCAGGCATACAAAGCATACTTCTAGATTAATGAAGTTATGAAAGAAAATAAGACCAAAAAAAACCACAAGAAAAATAAAGAATGTAAAGAAAAAGTATGCTTTGATCTGAATTTAGACTCTATCTGTTCTTTCTCTAGAGGTGGATAGCATTTCTTTAATCATACGTCCTTTGGAATTGTTTTAGCTCATTGTATTGCTAAGAATAGCTAAATTGGAGAGGATTCCGGGAAGATGGTGGAGTAGGTCAGAAAAGTCCAAGCTCTCAAGATTCTCCCTCCCACCCCAAGAGATAAAATAGCACCTTACGGTGAACAAAATGGGGGTAAAAATAAATAAGAATAGAGGTGCAATAGGAGTCTTCCTGGAACAATTCTAGAAGATCAGAAGAAAAGTCCCAGGAGGAAGTTTGGTCCCTGTGAAGAGTAAACACTTCCAGGCTAGGGTCCACATTAACAACAAACACCTTAAACAACAAGAGGCAAGTCCTGGGGATAGCTGGGTCGGGAGGCTGCCTTGGCCCCAGTCACCTGAACATTTGCTCTTGGGATAGTAAGAGGAGTAGGGGATCTGAGTCAGGGAAGACCAAAGTTACCTCTGTTGACAAGGGATACCAGCCCCAGCTGTTTTGGCAGGAAGGAACTGGCACATGCCCAGTGAGTGCAGAAGCAATGGGGCAGAATGCCCCTTGGTGTGGGGGCTTACAGGTGGCTGGAGGTTTGACTTTGGTTCCAGGCTAAAGTGGAGAACTGAAGATCTATCACAAGACGTAGTGTGTTGGTAAGGCAGAATGGGCTCCTTAGAATGGGCTCCTTAGCACTTCAGGAGTTTGGCTTTTGTTTACTTTGAGTGAAAGTACTTTCAGCTGTTAAGTGCTAAGTCCCAGGCCCAAAGCCCTATCAGGTGTGAAACCTTGTGTGGGTGTAGATTAATGACTTAAGAGGGGCCAACTCAGGAACCAGTGGTCTCTGGTCATTGAGGCAGGGCTTGAGAACGCCAGAGGCTCAGCTACGAGGAAAAGTGAGCCAAGAGACAACTACAGCAGAAGCAGAAGCCGAAGCAGGAAGCTGCGGAAGCAGAGCTGACCCGTGTATAGACCCAGGAGTTCAAGCAAGGACTTGAGGCCAGTAAATATGATTTGGCTAAATACTATCTTGTTTTTCTGTGGCCTCCTGGTTACTCTTGTGAGGCAGGCTTTCTGGGCCTGAAGATGTTTTGTCAAGATGTCGGAATGGGGAGGCTGGTTCTTGGATCTGCCGCAGTGGGGCCTAAATAAATGTTTTGTTGCATTCTACTTAGAGAATCTCTCATATCTTGCGATTTCGAACCATTCAAACATATACATGATTACATTTGAGATTATAAATTCGGACTTCCTACTACAACATACCATCCCCCATATGCCAGAACTAGAGGTAAGTATAAAAATTAAGTTATTATTAGCACAGACAAAGGAGAAAGAATCCAACCATAGAAAGTTATTAGGGGAATAGAGAAGACCAGGTTTAATTTTCAGAGGAGGATATTGAAGCAAAGAAACCCTCTTCTGCCCCAAAGAGTAATGTCAAATGGTCATGTGCCCAAAAAGAATCCATAGAAGAACTTAAAAAAAAACTTTGAAAATCAAATGAAAGAGGTAGAGGAAAAACTAAAAAAAAAAATAAGAATAATCCAAGAAAAACAAGAAGATTATGAAAAGAAAGTCAACCAATTAGAAAAGAAGATCCAGAATCTTAAGGAAGAAAATAACTCCTTTAAAACTAGAATTGGGCAAAGAAAAACCAGTAAAGTTATAAGAGATCAAGAAATAATTAAACAAAATATGAATAATGAAAAAATAGAAGAGAAAGTGAAACATCTTATAAGAAAAACAACTGATCTGGAGAGCAAATCAAGAAGAGAAAACATAAGAATAATTGGACTACCTGAACATTATGATTTAAAAAAAGATTCTGTTACAATAATATAAGAAATAATTAAAGAAAATTGTCCTGAAGCATTAGAACAGGGGGGAAAGTAGAAAAAAAAACCCATCAAACACCACTTGAAAAAGATCCTATGAAGACAAGTCATAGGAATATTATAGTCACATCCTGAAACCCCCAGCTTAAGGATGAAATATTAAAAGCAACAACAAAAAGATCAATTTAAATATGATGTTGCCAAAATTAGAATCACATAAGACCTATCAGTGGAGACACTAAAGGACTTCAAAAATGTAAGTGAAGAGGCTATTTGAAAGAAGCCAAATTCTGAGCAAATGGAAAAAAGAACTACTGATCGTCCTAGAGAGTACATAATACCTTCTCCTTCATAGCAGGAAAATAGGGGACTGTTAGAACTACTAGACTACTTACTAGACTAATAGAACAGAATATTTTATATATTTGCAGTATGGTTACTGTATCTGGTGATTTTCCTTAATTTCCTTTGTTGTGAGAAAATTCAATGTTATAGGAGCAAGGGAGGGATTTTGCTTTTTTCTTCCACAGAAGATTTAAAAAGAAGTAAATTAAATGTATTTTAAAAGTAAATTTTCTCTGAAGTAGTCATAAGTCCTTTGCAGACTCCTTCCATTTTCATGGTGAATATGGCAGAAAAAGAGACAGAAGGTACTAAGTATCATAAAGTTATTGAATCTTCTATAATCACTAATTTAATTATTGGTATCCTTAACACGTAACCTTTGTGAAACAAATAATGAATTAATATGGATCTATTGACGAAACTGAACCATAGTCATTTGAACATTCTTTGTAGGCATGAAATGGAAAAAAAATTAAGGAAGCTGCAGCTAAATGGGTAGATGGCTCATTGGTTCTCTACAGAAAAGCAAAAAAGAGTAGTTGAGGAAATCTGTAGAGTTGGTAGAACTGGTTTCTTTATATGTCTAAAGGCTACAAGAAACACAATTATTTCATGTGAAATTTGGTCTTCTCACTATGTTCTGCTCATAATGAGCAAAATAATAATTCTTATTTACTTTAAATAATTCTTTAAGGATCACAAAGAATCTGTCTGATATTTCAACAAGGAGATCAAACAAGTTTCTCAGTTAGAAAAGGCTATCCAGAAGAAGGTAAGCTTGGTATCGAGAGTCCTCAAGTTCATACTGCATGTGGTTAAAGGAGAAGAAGTAGGGTATATGTTAGAGCTATCTTGAATTATTTAAAAGACTGTCAAACAGAAAAGGGAATCAACTTCATCTTTGCTCTAGAGGACAGAGCAAAAATCAAAGGGTAAAAGTATACAGAGAAACACATTCAGGATTGCAATAAGGATGAAATTTCTTTACAGAGAGAGCTGACCCAAAATAGAATAGGTTTCCTCTCAAGATTACTCTTTCTCCCCTCTCTTGAGTTTTTTAAGCAAAGGCTATGTGGCTATTTATTGGATGAGTTTTAGAGGAAATTCTTATTTTGATATAAAAACACAATACAATGTTGAACTTAATGGCCTCTGAAGGCCCTTCCAACTCTGTGACTCTGTGATTATGAATTAACAAAAGCAAAATCTCCTTGTTCAATGACATTACAGGTAAGGGTATTGCATGACTGGAGTCCGAGCTTATTTGAAAAACACAAAGGACAAAAATTATTTTTTTAAAAACCTATAAGCAATATGACCTTATAGGTTTTGTGTTTGTCCTTCATTATCGAAGATTACCATGTGTAACAACAATGTTACTTGCAGCTATTGTGGCTGTGCAAGGCCAAGAACCAGCACACAGAAGGGCTGCTAGCACAAATTCTTTGATCCGCTTTTCTAAGGAAAGCATCTTTAAGGGGTTAACAATCTCACTTTAATTAAGCATACATATATCATTCACTTAGTTCAGGGGGAAAAGCCAGCACTCTGAACTTCAGAGAGTATACAAACAGAAATTACAAGCATACATTATATAAACAGAACAAATAAATACAAACCAGTAGAAAGGCTTCTAACCATCTAACTATAGCAATACATACAGTTACCAGAGATAATCATCAGCATCTGGGTTTTCAAAGCAAGGGGGTTCAGTGACGGCTACCCAGAGTCTCATCTGGTCAAATCACACAACACTCCACAACTGCCCCAAAACAAAATGCCAGCCTCAGATCCTATACACCCTTCTCAGGGTGTATATGATAACAGCAAGAGGAGACCTGGGTTCAAGGTAAATTTTAAGTGTGGATTTATTGGTCGAGCGCATGACTACCTGGAGTATACACTCAAACCAGGAAGTCCCGAACTGAGGGACTACAAGGTTTATAAAGGCAAAAACCACAAAGGGAGGGTTGCTAGCAGAAGCAATGATATACAGAAGCAAAGAACAGCCATTGTTTAGATCCATAGCTCAGGGCTAATTTGGGAATATGGCACAAGGGTACAGCGGTGCAACCCTTCTTGTGACATGGGGAGTCCCTCCTAGACAATGATCAATTTCCTAGAAGAAGGTGGAGGGACATCCGGGGCAGTGGAATTCCACAGAACAGGCCCAGGTCATGTTCCAGGTGAAGGGTGGGGGACCTCTGTACCCTTACTTGATCTGCTGTGTTCTGGGCGGAGGGACCTAGCTTGGTCAGCAGAACAGTTGCACCATAACCCAGGGTGTGGGGACCCTATTTGGTAACAAGGTGTTCTCTCCTTAAGATGAACTTGTACATAAGGCTGAAGTAAAGGAGAATACAGAATGCTGATTCAGGGGAAGGGGGGGTGGGGCGGGGTCAGGGGACTAGCCTTTGGCAATCCACCCAGAACTATGCCTTAAACTGTTTCAAGCCATTACAGAGTGTAGGACAGAGACAAAGACAAAAAAATAAAGGGGATTAATGGTGGGCTCCAAATTTCGGTGTAACACAACCATGAGACTCAAACCCATGTGACCTAGGCTTTCTTGTGACTTAAGCAGGTCACCAAAGACTCTTGATTCAATCAAAGACTCCCTATTGAAACAAAGGCAAGACTCATCAAAGGCACTTGATTACATCAGTGCTGAAAAGCACTCAAAGAAAAAACAGCAAAAAGTCCCACTTTGCTGGCCATTACATTTGAAAGGCAAGACTCAAAGGTACTTGATTACCTTAGCATTCCAAAAGAAAACACAGTAAAAAAAAAAAAAAACTCCCACCCATCTTACTATAGGGAGATGATGACATGACTTGCAGTTGACTTTGATTTGAGTGAGGAAGGGCTGTGCAAGGTCACTAGACTCACTTTGTTTTCCAGAGCCATCTGGATCCAGTGACCTGATATTCATCAGGATGACTGGAGATGACCCAGGATGCAATGGGAGACCCTGGCCCTTTTAGGCCTAGGTCTTTTCCGGTTCTCACTTAGAGTGAGGTAGCACCCATTCAGTGAATAGGCCTGTTTAAGAAGTGAGTCAAGGGATGGCCCCTTTAATAAAAAAATCAAACTGAGAGGGAAAGACCCTCAGGTTTGCTGGCCAAAAGAAAAACAGTTACTATTTACATTCACTCTGAGCCAAGAGGGCCCCAAAAATTGCAAATCAAAGCCCTCTCCCTCTCCCTCTCTTTCTCCCTCTCTGTCTCCTTCTCCTCTCCAAAGGAAAGTAAATTTTGATGGCCAAAAGCTGCCTAATTTGTAATTTACTGGCTAGATTTCTTTCTCAAAGACCAAACCTTAAACCCATTTCACTCTGAAGCTCATAGATTGGACAGCAATAGGGCCCTGCCCAAGCACCACTTGATTGACCTCCTAAAAAACAGAAAAGCATTTAAGAAAAAAATTAGTTTATAGGGAGATTGGTAGAAGAGTCAATCCAAATAATGCCATTGGCGACTCTCAGGACCTGTTTTGTTCAGCATTTTTTATCATCAACAAAGGCAAGCTCATCAACTTTTCCGATGACTCAACTAACACAGTGAACAAAAGTCAGAGCACAAAAAGATCACTGACTGGTCTAATTAGATTGAATTTAACAGGTATATTAAATGCAAAGTCCTATGGGTGGTCTTTATAAACTCATCTATATAAGTGCATGATGATAGATTTATAACCGGACCAAAGATCATGATAAAAAATAAAACCTGAAGGTCTTAGTGGCCCGTAATCTCTAGAATAATAAATAGTTTGATATGCCATCCCAAAAACCTAACATGAATTTAAGTCACATAATTAGAAGTATAACATCCAAAACAAAGAAGGTGGTACTCCCACTGGATGAAGGAATGAAGGAAACATTTATTAAGCACTCACTATATACAAAGTGCTGCACTAAGTTACAAAAAGAAAGATAGTCCTTGTCTTCAAGCAGCTTACATTCTAATGGAGGAAGACAACACAGGAAAGGGAGCTGAAGGTAGAGGAAGGATGATATCTGCTAAAGGGGTATAATTTGACAATTTGAAAGTCATGAACAAAGACAGGATGAGAATGAAGTCCAATATTGTCTCTCCACCACTCCCACTCCCTATCCCCATACATAAAACACAAAACAAAGGCTCCAGGGAAAATTCACCAGTGAGAGAAGGGTGTGGGACTTACAGGTAGATATTACAGGGTGAGAAGGCCTCAGGCACTGATTCAAGTCCTAGGATTAGATAGTATTATTATTAGTATTAGTATTTGAGGCCACTGGTCTGAGCTGGCCAAACCATAAGTGGGGCATGGCATACAGTTTGGTGCATCACATTTTACAAAAGTCATTGACAGACAAAAGCATATCCATAACAGGACAATAAGAATGACAAGGGTTATTGAAGGAACCGTGGAGTTTTAGAACAGATTAAGGAAATGATGTCATAGTTGGACTTCTCTTGCTTAGCCCTAGAGGACAGAAATAGAAGCAGTAAGTGGGAGCCACAGAGACACTGCCCCAAAGTGGAATAAGCTGCTGAACATGGTTGTAGGTGTTCTATTCAAGGTGGTATAGAGTAGTTTATTCAAGTATAGGATGGATCAGATGATCTATGCAGTTCCTTTCAACTCTGGGGTTTCTGGGTGATTTGGTGCTACACTTTCTATTCTGATCTAACCTCATTGGTAGCTACAGTATAATAGCTAGCATTTTTATAGAATTTTAAGATTTACAAAGCATTTTACAAATATTATGTCATTTTATTCTTGTAATAACTCTGAAAAGTAGGTGGTATTATTATCAATCACCATTTTACAGCGGAAAAAAACTGAGACTGACAGAGGTTCAGTGACTTGCCCAAGGGTCAGATAATGAATAAGTAGCAGAGGTTGAATTTGAACTAAGAACTTCTTAACTTCAAGTCCAATGACCCATCTACCATACCACTAAGCTGCCTTCTCTTTTTCCACCAAGCTGCCCTATTCTGGACATCATACCTCAAGAACTACTTCTTTCTGGAACATCACTTCAGGCCTAGAGCTCAAAATTTGGAAATATCCTCCAACCCTGAGGATACCTCTGTCTTCTTCCTCTGATTTGAAAGCAGAGGACTTCTCCCAGAACCTCTTTTTGTGGAGGGCACTCAGCCAGCCTTTTCTTCATTTCCCACAAAGCTACTTCCCACTTCTCTGGACTCCACTATCTTGCCCCACACTGGGTACTTTCACCTTTCTCACCCCCACCCTTTCAGCTTCCTTTAAATGTATTGTCTTCCCTAAGTAAGCTTCTTGAGGGCAGGAACTCTATTTCTTTTTCCTTATATTTATATTCCTACATTTAGCACAGTGCCTGACAAACACTTAATGAACAATATTAATTGTCTGACTGAAGTAATCAGCATAGATGGATTCTACTACATCTGTACCCATTGTTTGTTGTGAGGAAGTAATAATGGCACCAGAGAACCCAAAATCACCTGTACATTAACAAATGCACATAGAAAGAAACAAACTATACTGGAAGCAACTGAATTTTAAAGTCATTCACAGATGAATTTTCATAATGTCTCAAAAAAGGGAAGATTCCAAAAGAGCAGAGAACATTACAGATAGCACTTTCATTAGAAAAAAAGGCCATTGAAAACAAAATCAGCTACTACAATCCATATGCCCATCTTCTGATCTTTATAAAGTATTTATGGGATCAGTTTATATAGGCATCAAAGCTATCCTCCATTGAAACACGGGAAGGGAACAGACTGGCCCTCATCAGTGATTTCAGACTACATCTTTACAATCATGCCAGTAACTCTGTTACACCCAAATGGAGCCCACCATTAATCCCCTTTATATTCTTGTCTTTGTCTCTGCCCTACACCCTGAAATGGCTTGAAACTGCTTAAGGCATAGTGCCGGGTAGATTGCCCAAGGCTAGTCCCTTGACCCCCCCCCCCTTCCTCATGATTCAGCATTCTGTATATTCTTTCTACATCAGCATTATGTGCAAGGAGCAGTTGCTAGGGTAGGGTATAAGTTTATTTTAAGGAGAAACCCCCTGGTTACCAAATAGCCCCACACCCTGGGTTATGGTGCAACTAGTGTGCTGACCAAGCTAGGTCCCTCCGCTCAGAACATAGCTGATCAAGTAGGGGTTGCTTTCTGGGATATTCCACCCTGCCCATCCACCCAGTTATAGGAAACTGATCACGACCTAAGAGGGCCACCCATTCTAGGAAGCTGACTACCCTGTGTCACAGGATGGTCGCACCCCTGTATCCTTGTGCCATATTCCCAAAATTAGCCCTGAGCTATGAAGCCAACCAATAGCTGATCATTGCTTCTATAAGTCATGGCTTCTTCTAGGGATCCTCTCTAACCATGTAATTGTGGTTTTTGCCTTTATAAGCATTGTAGTCCCTCAGTTTGGGACTGCCTGATTTGAGTGTACTTTGCGTATGTACTCCAGGTAGTCTCGCACTTGGCCAATAAATCCACACTTAAATTTACCTTGAACCCAGATCTCATCTTGCTGTTATTTTCTACACAACAACTCCAAGGTGTAGAAAATATGTAAGATACTGTTGCATTTAATATTTGTTCATTTCTTAAAGCATTTGGCTTGGTAGAACAAAATGCTATTTTAAAGACTCTCTTTGTATATAGAGTCTTCTATGACTACTTAAAAATAACATAATGTTCTTGGAGAGATTTAATGATGGAGAAAACTTTGTTCAACAACCTACAGAACATTAAGAGGATGAGCCATAAAACAGAAATATATGGTTACCAAAGGTGTTTGCCACTGTCATGGAGGATGTCTCACACAGTAAGGAAGTACTATTGAGTAGGAGGTTTTCCAAATCTTAACATTTACAGATCACAAGACCCAATAGCTTTGAACCCTGGAACACTACAGAGCTACATTTCATGAAATCCACAATTTTTTTAAACAGAAATTGGTTACATTGAAAAATTAAAGTGAATGAAAAATGCATATTGTCCAAATTGTAACAAACCCACTTACAAGAGCCCTTAAATAAAGAACTGGGTGTAAAAAATAAATAAAAAGAGAAGAAATGCCCTCCCCAAGAGGGCAGAAATAGTAGGTGGAAGCCACAGAGACATTGCTCAAAAATGGAATAAGCTTCTGCAGTGATTGTGGGTTTCCTACCCAAGAGGATGCACGGCATTACTATTCAAGTATAGGTGGGACAGATGACCTATGAAAGCCCTTCCAACTCTGCTTCTACGTGATTTAGTAACTTTCTATACTGATCTAACCTCATTGGCAGCCAGAGTGTAATAGTTAGAACTTATACAGAGCTTTAAATTTTGCAAAGCACTTTACAAATAGTATCTCTTGTGTAGTTTGTGCAGTGCTTTCAGTTTTTTAATAAGGGCTTGCTACCACAAAAGGTATCCTTATCATCCAATAAGACTTTGAATCATGATCTTGATCACATTGCCAAAAAGCAATGTTAGGTATAAATATTTTATAATATATTTATTACCACTTGTGCATTATAAACAATTTATGAAATGTCATTAAGGTGATATATGACTAGAAAAGGAAGCATACAGGCCATGTAGTGAGAATGACAGACAATTGATAGATAGCCAGAATGCTATACCAGTAGCCCCAGTGATAGAGGTAAGGAATGGGAACAGCAGCTATGGAAAGGAAACTAATATGAGGCACTTGAGTGGGAGCACTGGGCTTTGAACTGTATGGATCTGAGTTCTATCCCCCTCCTAGGTATAAACCATGATAAACAAAATTATATTGTTTTCATAATATGTTATAACATAGCAATATATAAGGACAGATCCAAATGTTTACTTTGACAAAAAGGGTAGCACATAATTATCTAATGAGACACATGCAAGTGAGTCACTGGTTGCCCACTCATATGTAGGACCCAGTTTCCAAAAGGATGTGGTATTGGAAGATTAAGCTATGAGAATTGATTTGAGGTTCATAACTTAATTCTCAGACATGTCAAGAATGGCATCTAAGAAACCCATTGACTTGCCTTAGTACTAATTAAGGCAATATTACCAAAACATCAGAATAAAGAAAAACTTTTATGTATGGACATTCTTTCTCTCTTACTTATTGTCTACATTTACAATAGAAAGATCTACAATTTGACCCAAAACATTTTGGTAAGCCTGCAAATCCCCAGACCTTTTTCCCCATTGCAGTGTCTAGCATAAGTTACTGGAAGAAATAGATAGTAATATGAACATGACCAATGATTTCATATATAGGGAACGCCAATGTGAAGAAACCTCCTCTACTAATGTAAGTCATCCTTGCTGCAACTTATAGGGTGAGAGTTGCCTGGGGCACAAAGAGAATAAGAGAGTTGCCCCAAGGTCACACAGCTAATCTATGGATCTCATCAGGATGCATACTCCCCCTACCATTGCAGATTACAACCTCATGCCTTCTCATCTTGTTCAATTCTTGTTTAAGGCTTTCCATAAATTCTCCATAGACAAATATACTCATATACTTGGGGAGAATTTAAACACATGTCTTCCTGTTTAGAGGTCTTCTTTCTATTCACTACATCATGCTGCCTCCTACTACAGAGTACATAGGCCAGAGCAGTAGATAGTAGGTGCTGAATAAATGCTGTAACTTTATCTTCACCTTTACTGATATTGTAAAAATAAAGATCACACAATAACACAAACATATGAGTGTATACTACAAAGCCATAAGATCTTATTTTTGAATTTCAATCAGTCATTCAGAGCCAGAATCACTAGCTCATTCTTAGTCATGGTTCACTTCACTTTTAGCTGAGCATCAATCATCCCTTCTTACTTCTTTCCTCAGTCTCACTAATTAGTGGGAAGTTAAAATTTTAGGTCAGGTAGAGATAACACTAAAGTCTATACTGCCTAATTCTCATGGTAGAAATTGAAATCTGAAATTTTTATGCCAAAAAGTCAGGTTGACCTATAGTTTGGATTTACTTCTACCTTCTACCTACACTGGACTATAAACCTTGGTTTGCCTGCTTTTTTTTTTTTTGGCCCCAGGGACTTGTGAGTATGGTGGGAACCAGGACTCCAGAGCATCTGTACCACCAGAAAACCAGATGTGTGGAAGAGTTCTTCCTCCAGACCCAGACCAGTCCTGGTCCCAAGACTCCAGAGATTTGAGTGGGCTCAATCAGATTGAAGACAGATGAACTCCTAGGTAGCAGGTTGGAAACATGCTGAGAACATGCCCTTTCTGAGCTTACCTAAATTACATCGACTAAATTCTCTCAATAATAAACATTGACCCCAAAATGGAAGTGAGCTTTAGCACCTAAGGTGTCTTCTCTATATACAAATCTACTGAGACTAAAAATGTCACATCTGCTCCCACTAAAAGTCAAAGGACAACTGAATTATTTTTCATTCCCCAAGAAAAGTAAAGCAAACTACTGTGGTCTGGGCTAGACAGAAACACAGTCTCAGAATAGGAAGAGAGCTCAAAGTTCATCTAGTCTAATCAATACCTTCCATGAAGGAGAAACAAGTCCCATTCCACTTTTAATATCTGTAATTATTAGGTAGAGTTTTGTTTTGAAATGGTTCCCCCCCTACTCACAGCAGGCATTCATTTCTGTAATTTCCAGTTATCACTCCTAATTCTAACCTCTGGAGTTAATCAGAACAAGTTCTTATTTCTCTTTCATAGGACAGCCAAACCTAGCAATACTTTGACCTCACCTGCAGATGAATGCTTGCAGCACCCCTTAGCCTCTCTATTTTAAGTGTGTTTTTTCAATTAAGAGAAATTTATTTTCTTTCCCTCCCCCCACCCCATTGGGGGGAAAAAATAAATAACAAATTTATTATAAGAAATATGGATAGTTAATCAAGGCAAATTCTCTCAGGAGCTATATCAAATATATACATATATATGTATACATATACAATATATATGTATGTATGTACATATATGCATACATATATTTATTTGCATAGACATGTAAATACATATATACATATGTTTGCATGTATATATGTATATCTATACCCTATAGATATATCATATTATTCCTCAATTCCGAAGTACTTACGATGAAATGTAGAGATACTGTTTGTACCTTCAATCTGTCACTTCTCTATCAGGAAATAGATTACATATTTCATCAGCAGTCCTCTGGAACTGAGGATAGATGTGGTAGTGTAGCTAAAGAATCCTAAAGAGTCAACTAAAATATTAATTGAAACAATAGCCAGCAAACTTGCAGGATATAAAATAAATCCACCCAATTCATAAGCATTTCTATATGCTGCCAATAAAACCTAGAAGGAAGCTATAAGAAGAAAAATTCTATTTGAAGTAACTATAGATTGTACAAAATACTTGGGAGACTACCTACTAAGATATACACAATAATCATATAAATACAACTATAAATCCCTTTATTTATAGAAATGAAAACAGGCCTAAATAATTGGGAAAACATTAATTGCCCATGGGTAGGATGACCCAATGTAACAAAAATGACATTGCAATCTAAATTAATTTATTTATCCAATGTCATATCAAATCTTCTCTTTTCCAGGAGAAACATCTCCATTTCCTTCATCTGATCCTTATTATGGAATACTATCCATTCTCTGGAAATATTGTTCAGCCTCCTCTATACACACTCCAGTTATTGATATACTTTTTTTTAATTTTAAATGGTGTTTTATTTTTTCCCATAATTACAAATTAAGAAAATTTTTAGCATTCATTTTTACAAGATTTTCAGTACCAAATTTTTCTTTCTTCCACCCTCCTTCCTTCCCCTCCCTCTCTCCCACCCATCCCTTCTTCTGAAAATGGCAGGCAATTTGATATAATTTATATACATATATATATATGCTACCAAGTAAAACATATTTCCATATTCATTATGGTTGTGAAAGAAAAAAATAACAGATAAAAAGGGAAAAAACGCAAGAAAGAATAAAGTAAGTGAAAAAATATGCTTCAATCTACATTCAGAGTCCATCAGCTCATTATCTCAATATGGATAGCATTTTCCTCTGTCCTTTGTACTTGTACTTTGTATTTGATCATTGTGTTGCTGAGAAAAGCAGTGTGATTGATAGTTGACCATAACATCATGTTGGTGACACTGTGTACAGTGTTTTCCTGATTCTGCTCATTTCGCTTTGCATCAGTTTGTACAAGTCTTTCCAGGTTTTCCTTTACTCTGTGTATCTCTGCTTCAAGTGTGTTTCTTGTAAGCAACGTATTGTAGGATGCTGGTTTTTGATCCACTCTGTTATCCACTTCCATTTTATTGGAGAATTCATCCCATTCACATTCACCTCCATGATTAGTACCTGTATATTTCCCTCCATCTTATTCTTCTTTCTGTTTTTCTACTCTCTCCTTTCACCCTTTCCCACATCACCAATGTTTTGCTTCTCTATACCACCTCCCCTAATCTGCCCTCCCTTTTGTAGTCTCCATCCCACTCCTTCCTTTATTTAATCTCCTCCCTTCCTACTTTCTTGTCAGGTAAGACAGTTTTCTATATTTATCTGATTGTATGTATCATTCCCCCTTTAAGACAATACTGATAAGAGTAAAGTCAAACAATGCCCATCACATCTTGCCCCCATCTTCTCCTTCACTGTAATAGTTCTTTCTTGCCTCTCCATGTGAAATAATTTATCCCATTCTAACTCTCCCTTCCTTCCGAATCCATATTGCCTCTCTTTATCATCCCTTTAGTCGTTACGGGTACTGTGTGTCTGTAATTGTGTGTAATAATCTCCTGGTTCTGCTCCCCTCACTAAGCATCAGTTCATATGAATTTTTCCAATTTGTAATGAAGTCCGTCTGTTCTTCATTTCTTGTAGCACAATAGTATCCTGTTACATTCATATACCACAATTTGTTCAGCCATTCCCCAATTGTTGGGCATCCCCTTGATGTCCAATTCTTTGCCACCACAAAAAGAGCTGCTATAAATATTTTTGTACATACTGATCCATTTCCCACTTGTGTGATCTCTTTGGGATATGGCCCTAGAAGTGGTATTGCCACCCTCAGTGCTTTATTTACCTAAACACCAAGCTAGACACACTTCCTTCCCTCATACTTGTAAAGTCTATTTTTTGAATCCAAGTATAGAATTTTAACCTTTTCCCAACAAGATTTAGCCTATTATTCCAGTCCAAAATACAAAAAAAAAAGGGCTTTGATCTTCTTATCCCACATTAGCTACCTCTTCTGACTTCTTACCACTGTCAAATTTGATGGGCATGTTTTTTGTGCCTTGATTAATGCCATTGACTTTAAAAAGGTAGAAAAGCAAAGACTGCGTCCCAGGAGCACTTCAATAGGGACCTAGGTCCCTCGAAGCTGAGACTGACCTTTAATGACTACTCTTTGTATCCTGTCACCCAAATAGCTCTGAATCCACCTAATGGTACAGTGATCAAAACTTTACCATTATAACTTGTCTAGGCAAATAGAATGAGAGACGGTTCAAATCTGGCCCCAGACACTTAGTAATTGTGTGATCTTAGGCAAGTCACTTAACCCTGTTTGCCTCAGTTCTTCATTGGTAAAATAAGCTAGAGAAGGAAATTCCAGTATCATTGCCAAGAAAACCCTAAAATGAGGTCACAAAGAGTCAGACACAACTGAACAACAACAATGAAAATATTCCAAACACTGTATTAAAAACATGGTATACAAGGCGTGAGGTCCTTGCCAGGTCCCTCCAAAAACCTATAAAAAATGGCTCCGAACAAATTCTAGAACTGCAGAACCCACAAAATAGCAGAAGAAAGCAGGGGTCCAGCCTAGGACAGCCTGGATGGTCACTGGATGAGGTCTATTGCGCACGGAGCAGAAGGGAGCGGAGCCCAGCGCTGGCAGTGGCGGCAGGACCAACCAGACCAGGAGCAGGGCAGAACAAGCCCTAGCGCCCTGAATCAGAGATCTGTGGCAGTTACCAGACTTCTCAACCCACAAACACCAAAGACAACAGAGAAGATTAGTGGGAAAAGCTGCAGGGGAAAGAGTGAAAAGAGTTTGCAGTTCGGCCACCACCCTGGGGGCAGTGGGGGGAGGTGCAGCTACAGAACTACAGCTGCAGTTACTTGTGGCCCCAGGCCCACCTGGTGGGAGGAATTAAGTGGCAGATCAGAGCAGGAGTGCAGAGCCTGTTTAAGATTTTTGTCAGGTCCAGGTTGGTGTTTCTTGAGGAAGGAAGAGTGCTGGTGTGGCAGAAGTGGCTGTATAGAAATTGCTCTGAAATCAACAGTGCATCCCCTCAAACTTAGAACAAAGTATTCTTTACACTACAAGCAGTCATTCCCTCCTGAAAAACTCAAGGGCTGGGAATGTAGCCAGGCAGAGAAAACCCACTCAGATTCAATCTCAGACTTTGGAATCTTTCTTTGGTGACAAAGAAGACCAAAATGTACAGCAAGAAATCAACAAAGTCAAAGAGCATACATCAAAAGCCTCCAAGAAAAACATGAACTGGTCCCAGGCCATGGAAGAGCTCAAAAAGGATTTGGAAAAGCAAGTTAGAAAAGTAGAGGAAAAATTGGAACGAGAAATAAGAATGATGCAAGAAAACCATGAAAAACAAGTCAATGACTTGCTAAAGGAGAACCAAAAAAAATACTGAAAAAAATATTGAAGAAAAAACAACTTAAAAAATAGACTAATTCAAATGGCAAAAGAACTCCAAAAAGCCAATGAGGAGAAGAATGCCTTGAAAGGCAGAATTACACAAATGGAAAAAGAGGTCCAAAAGACCACTGAAGAAAATACTACCTTAAAAATTAGATTGGAGCAAGTGGAAGCTAGTGACTTGAAGAGAAATCAAGATATTATCAAACAGAACCAAAAGAATGAAAAAGTGGAAGACAATGTGAAATATCTCATTGGAAAAACCACTGACCTAGAAAATAGATGCAGGAGAAAGAATTTAAAAATTATTGGACTACCTGAAATCCATGATCAAAAAAAAAGAGTAGATATCATCTTTCAGGAAATTATCAAGGAGAACTGCTCTGATATTCTAGAGCCACAGGGCAAAATAGAAAT
>CM053626.1:141981422-142009351 GCA_028646595.1 Phalanger gymnotis | reverse complement strand
GAGGGTGGGTGGAGAGGGAAGAGGGGAGAGAATTTGGAATTCAAAGTTTTAAAAACAGACATTCAAAAAACAAACAAAAAAAAGTTTTTGCATGCAACTAGGAAATAAGATACACAGGTAATGGGGTGTAGAAATTTATCTTGCCCTACAAGAGAAGACAGGAAAGGGGGATGGGAGGGAAAGTGGTGTGACAGAAGGGAGGGCTGACAGGGGAATGGGGCAACCAGAATATACACTACCTTGGAGTGGGCGGGAGGATAGAAACGGGGAGAAAATTCGTAATTCAAACTCTTGGGAAAATCAATGCTGAAAACTAAATATATTAAATAAATTAAATAAAAAATATGAAAAAAAGAAAAAAAACATGGTATACAAAGAAAGACAAAAAGTAGTAAGAAAAGAGAGAAAATGAGATTAGTCATGAGATTATAGATTTAGGGCTGGTAGTTATGGACCATAGAGACCATCTAACATAACCTCACCCCACCCCTATTTAATAGATTAGGAAAGTGAATCTCAAAGAGGTTATATGACTTAACCAAGGTTCTCTGCCATTAAGGCTAATTCTTTTCACTGTGCTATGCTGCCTCTGGTCTGGGAGGAGTTGATGAAGCCAACTAACTGGCTCTTAGCAATCACCGTTTACTTTGCTAAATGCTCAGAAACTATTTTCTTAATAATACAGCCTAAAGTTTTGCCAGAAATTAAATCGAGTTCACTGGCCTATAATTTCCAGATTTTACATCTTCAAAAACTAGGATAACATTTGCCCAAATTCAGCATTATGATAATACTCCTTGGTGATTTTTTAATGATCTCCAACACTGGATCTCCAACAGCAATCACATCTGACAGCTTTTAGAGTACCCTAGGACCTGATTTGTCCAGACCTTATAAACTAAATTCCTTGAATGCATCTAGATGTCATCTTACTATGGCCTCATATGTCTTGGGTTTCTACACCCTTTTAATCATTTTTCCTCTATCTATCCTGGTCCAAAGTTCATTTTCCTTGGCAGAGAAAACAGAAGCAAGGCAGGATTTTATTAATTCTACTTTCTTTCTGTTGTTTGTTGTCATATTATCCATAAGCAGCAGTCTTTCTACCACTTTGATCGTTTCCCTAACATAACTAAAAGATCTCTTTTCATTTGTCCCTAACATCCATGCTGTCTCAGCTCGGCTCATTTTTATCTTTATCACTCCCAACAACATTCTTACAAAACTGTGCCACTCTAGTATTTGTCCATCATTACTTCTCCTTGCTTCCATCTTCTATCCATTTCTTTTAAAAATCTAAATTGATAAAGTTTTCCATCCATTATTCGACTATCCATTATGCAAAGGGATAGGGCCTAGATCCCCACTGGCTTTCTACCTTAGGTTCATTGTAACAATACACCAGTAAGAGGACCCACGGAGCTATTATGTATGATCAGTGCAATTTTCACATCACTATAAATGAACTGACAAACATGTCAAGGAAAGATTATCAAGAAGGTTGCAGTCCTGACCCATTATTTGATCTGCCATTCTTTCTGCATGAAAATTGTCAAAGAAGCTCTCTATTGAAACCAAAAGGCATTATAATCTGAGATTCATGAGGCATGAAAAAAATGAGGAAATTGAACTCATAAATTGTTACTCTGAAGTGCAAAGCTCAAGATAAACTGGATAGTCATTAAACTAGAGTGAAAGTTAATCAAGGTGAGGAGTTAGTTATTCTGATTTAAAAGTCTAAGCTATTCTTTATTAGGAGATAAGAATCAGAAAAGATTAAATAGCTAGTTCCAGTTTAGGTGAGAATTATGCATGTGTTTAGATATAAGCATACATACTATATACCTAAGGTCAATATTTGTAGAAATTCTAAAATTTTATTCACTCTTCATTATATAGCAGAGAAGAAATTCCTGTCTAGAAATATCATTTTATATTGGAAAGAAAACTGGACTAAGAATCAGAAGACCTGGGATCCAAATCTCTCTCTTCTAGGAAATAACTTTGGGTAAGCCTTAAACCCTCTGAGTCTGTTTCCTTAACTCTAGAATGGATATAGGGCAATGTCAACCTCAGAGTTCATAAGAGAATCAAATGAGATGATGAAAATATCTTTAAAAATAAGAAGAGATATAAAAATATAATCCATTGTTTATATGTGTATTGTTTTAAAGGGAGTATGATGTAGGGGATAAAGAGCATGACAAGAATAAGAGAGTTTAAGGCCTGCCTCTGACATATACTAACCATGAACAAGTTGCTTAATTCTTAGTGTCCAAGACATCCCTTTAAGACCACAAATGGTTGATCTGCCTGGGGAGGGAATTTCCACACTGAGTGTCCCATCAGTAATGAAATTATGGGTTCATATTAAGAGGAAAAAATTACCTTACCAAAGGTCACATAGGACTAGAGCCAAAATTAGAATCCAGATCTGCCAACTCTCAGTCCAGTGATGTCAGTTTCCATGATGTCAGTTATAAAAAAATGACAAAACTTTAGTCTTACTAGTATTTCCATTCATCTTGTTCTTAAAATCTCTAAACTAGCTCCTCACCTCAATCGCTTCTCTAGAAGATTTCTTTGAATGGAATTTTCTGCAGTTCCTATTGGATCATCACTTTTTTTCTATTATTCTTGTTGTCTCTCTGAGATTAAGAGAAATATTGAAATAGAGGGGTATTTGATGTACAATTTTCGTATCATCATTTTTATATTACTCTTTTTTAAATTTATTTTTTATTTTTAGTTTACAACACTCAGTTCCACAAGGTTTTCAGCTGAAAATTTTCTCCCTCCTTCTTCTCCTCCCTTTCCCAAAAGATGCCATGTCATCTTTTACAGGTTCTAGAGATACTGTCGCATTAAACTTATTTACACAATAGTCAAGTTGTAAAGAAGAATTATAACAAATGCAATGAATCATGAGAAAGAAGGAAAAAGAAGCAAAAAAGGAGAAAAAAGAGAGCAAATAGTTTGTCTCAATCTGCTTTCAGACTCTAATTTTCTGTCTAAATGCCTGTAGCCTTTTCCATTGTGAGTCTTTTGGAGCTGTCTTTGAAGCTCGTATTGCTGAGAATAAGGAACTCTATCAAAGTTGGTTCTCACAGAAACCGTGTTTATGTAATCACGTATAATGTTCTCCTGCTTCTATTCCCCTCATCCGGCATCAGATCATGTAAGTCTTTCCAGGATATTATAAGGTCTGTCCACTCCTCATTTCTTATAGCACAATAGTGTTCCGTTACATTCATACACTACAACTTGTTTAGCCATTCCCCAATTGATGGGAATTCCCTTGATTTCCTTTTGTTTTCCAACACAAAAAGAGCTGTTGTAAATATTTTTATACATACTGGTCCGTTTCCTACTTCTGTGACTTCTTTGGGATACAGCTCTAGAAGTGGTATTGTTGGGTCAAAGGGTATGCACATCTTTATAGCCCTTTGGGCATGGTTCCAAATTGTTCTCCAGAATGACTGGATCAGTTCACAACTCTACCAACAATGTAACAGTGTTCCAATTTTCCCACATCCTCTCCAGAATTTGGATTTTCTTGTTTTGTCATGTTAGCCAATCTGACAGGAAAGATGTGGTACCTAAGAGTTGTTTTGATTTGCATTTCTCTAATCAATAGTGATTTAGAGTATTTTTTCATACGACTGTAGCTATCTTTAATTTCCTCTGCTAAAAACTGCCTGTTCATAATCTTTGACCATTTATCAATTGGGGAATGACTTCTTTCCTATAAATTCAACCCAGTTACCTGTATATTTTAGAAATGAGAGCTTTATCAGAAATACTGGTTGTAAAAATTCTTCCCCAATTTTCTGCCTCCCTCCTAATTTTGGTTACATTGGCTGTTTTGCACAAAAACTTTTCAATTTAACATAATCAAAATTATCCATTTGGCATATCCATTTTTGGCTTTTTATCTTGTTTGGTTATAAATTCTTCTCTTCTCCATAAATATGACAGGTAAACTATTCCCTGCTCTACCAAATTGCTTATAGTAGCAGCCTTTGCTTTATATCTAAATCTTGAGTGATTTTGACTTTATTTTGGTATGTGGTAAAAGATATTGGTCTATACCCAGTTTCTGCCATACTAGTTTCCAATTTTGTCAGAAGTTTTTCTAAAATAGTGAATTCTTAACCCAGAAACTGGACTCTTTGGGTTTATTAAAGAGTAGATAGCTATAGCCATTGACAACTGTATCTTGTGTACATAACCTATTCCACTGATCCTCCACTCTTATTTTTTAAGACAATACCAAGTAGTTTTGATGACTGCTGCTTTATAATACAGTTTAATATCTAGTATGGCTAGGCCACCTTCCCTAGCATTTCTTTTCACTAATGCCCTTGATTTTCTGGAACTTTTGTTCTTCCAGATGAATTTTGTTATTATTTATGCAGCTCTGTAAAATAATTTTTGGGAGTTTGATTGGTATGGCACTAAATAAGTAAATTGATTGAGATAAAATCACCATTCACATTATATTAGTTTGGACTAAGCATGAGCACCTAATGTTTTTCCATTTATTTAGATCTGACTTTATTTGTGTGAAAAGTGTCTTGCAATTGCGTTCGTATAGGTCCTCAGTTTGTCTTGGCAGGTAGACTCCCAAATATTTTATAGTGGTAGAGTAACTGTCAATATAGAATTTCTCTTGCTATCTCTTGCTCTTTGGCTTTGTTAACAATATATAGGAATGCCAAGGGTTTCTGTGGGTTTATTTTATATCTTGCAACTTTGCTAAAGTTATTTGTTATTTCAAGTAGTTTTTTGCTTGATTCTCTAGAATTCTCTGAGCAAATCATATCAACTGCAAAGAATGATAACTTAGTTTCTTCTTTGCCTATTCTAATTCCTTCAATTTCTTTTTCTTCTCTTATTGTTATAGCTAAAATTTCTAATACCAAATTGAATAACAGGGGTGATAATGGACATCCTTGTTTCACCCCTAATCTTATTAGGAATGCATCTAGTTTATCCTCATTACATATAATCCTTGCTGGTGATTTTAGGTAGATGCTACTTACAATTTTAAAGAAGACTCCATTCATTCCTATGCTTTCTAGTGTTTTTAATAGGAATGGGTGTTGTATTTTGTCAAAAGCGTTTTCTGCATCTATTGAGATAATCATGTGGTTTCTGCTAGTTTTGTTGTTGATATGATCAATTATGCTGATAGTTGTCCTAATATTGAACCAGCTTTGCATTCCTGGAATAAATCTTACCTGGTCATAGTGATAAGTTGCTGTAATCTTTTTGCTAAGATTTTATTTAAAATTTTTGCATTACTATTCATTAGGGAAATTGGTCTATAATTTTCTTTCTCTGTTTTGACTCTTCCTGGTTTAGGCATTAGTACCACATTTGTGTCATAAAAAGAATTTGGTGGGACACCTTCTTCACATATTTTCCCAGTCTATAAAGTATGGGAATTAATTGTTCTTTCAATGTTTGATAGAATTCACCTGTAAATCCATCTGATCCTGGAGACTTTTTCCTATGGAGTTCATTGACGGTTTGTTCAATTTCTTTTTCTAAGATGGGGTTAGTTAGGTATTTCACTTCCTCTTCTGTTAATCTAGGTAATTTACATTTTTGTAAATACTCATCGATTTCCCTAAGATTACAAAATTAATGGGCATACAATTAGGCAAAGCAATTGCTAATTATTGTTTTCGTTTCCTCTTCGTTGGAGGTGAATTCACCATTTTCATTCTTCATACTGGTCATTTGGTTTTCTTCCTTTTTTTAATCAAATTGATCAAAAGCTTATTAATTTTAATTTTTTTCATAAAACCAGCTCTTACTTTTATTTATTAATTCAATAGTTTTCTTGATTTCAATTTTATTAATCTCTCTTTTGGTTTTCAGTGTTCCTAATTTGGTATTTAATTGGGGATTTTCAATTTGTTCTTTTTCTAGCTTTTTCAGTTGCATGCACAATTCATTGATTCCCCTTTTCTCTGTTTTATTCAGGTAAGCATTTAGAGACATAAAACTCCCCCTAAAAATTGCTTTTGCTGCATCACATTAGTTTGGGTATTTTGTCTCATTATTGTCATTCTCTTGAATCAAGTTATTAATTGTTTCTATGATTTGTTCTTCAACCTACTCATTCTTTAGGATTAGATTATTTAGTTTCCAATTAATTCTTAGTCTATCTTTCCATGGTCCTTTGTTACAAATAATTTTTATTGCATCATGATCTGAAAAGGATGCATTGACTATTTCTGACTTTCTGCACTGGATTGTGAGTTTTTTGTGCCCCAGTACATGATCAATTTTTGTGTATGTGCCGTATACTGCTGAGAAAGAGGTATATTCCTTTCTATATCCATTCACTTTTCTGCAGAGGTCTATCATATCTACCTTTTCTAAAATTCTATTCACCTCCTTAACTTTTTTTTTGTTTATTTTGAGGTTAGATTTATCAAGTTTAGAGAGGGGGAAGGTTGAGGTCTCCCACTAGTATAGTTTTGTTTATATTTCTTTCTGTAACTGCCTCGACTTCTCCTCTGAGAATTTGAATTCCATGCCTCCATGACTTGATCATTCAGGGATTTGGATACAATATTCCTTGGAGTTTTCAATTTGAGATCTCTTTCAGGGGGTGATCAGTGGATTCTTTCAATGACTATTTTACCCTCTGCTTCTAGGACACTTGGAAGTGTTCCTTGATAATTTCTTGGAAGATACTGTCCATGCTCTTTTTTTTCATTGTGGCTTTTGGGAAGACCAACAATTATTAGATTATCTCTCCTGGATCTATTTTCCAGGTCAGTTGTTTTTCCAATCAGATATTTTACATTTTCTTCTATTTTTTCATTCTTTTGATTTCGTTTGACTGATTCTTGATGCCTCATAGATTCATTAGTTTCTCTATGCCCAATTCTAATTTTTAACAAATTATTTTCTTCAGTTAGCTTCTGCATCTCTCTTTCCATTTGGCCAATTTTACTTTTCAAGGATTCATTTTCTCCTGTTGGATTCTGAAATTCTTCTTTCACTTCACTAATTTGGTTTTTAAAATCCTCTTTGAGCTCTTCCAGGAATGCTTTTTGGGCTTGAGACCAGATCATATTCCCTTTTGAGGTTTCAGAGGAGGGTATACTCTCATGCTGTCCTCTTCTGAGTTTGTATTTTGATCTTCTCTGTCCCCACAATGTGATTCAATTGTCTTTTTCACTTTTCTAGTTTGCTTCTTCATCATAGTTGCTTTTATTATGGCTTTTTAAGTGGATCTCTGCTTCTGGGTCCCAGGGGGCTGTGTCCCAATCTTCCTGTTTTGGGGCCTGGTTACTGGTTTGTGTGCTGTGGCTTCTGGTTTTGTCAGCTAGAAGCTATATACTGTTGCAGCTCACCTGATGCTGAGCTGAAGCTGTCTGGTGTGTGCCAAGGATCAAGGTCCAGTGAAGTCTTTCTGAGTTTCCTGGGGCAGGGGAGGTCACTGTGGAAGGTGTGGGGGAGGGGTGGTCTGGGTCCTGGAAGTTTTCTCTCCCCCTAGGGCTATGTTATATAGCACGGATGGTCTCAGCCATAGGTATGTCCTCATATCTGCCAAGTTCTCTGGCTGTGCAAAGGCAAACCTGGGGTCCTGGTGATGGCCCTTGCCACCTCCACCCCCCTGGGGTTCAGGAACTCCTATTGATTTGCTAAGGTGAGACTAGCTGGGATGCCTCCCTTCCTGCACTGGTCTCCTTCAGTCACCACAAAGGGGGTCTCCCTAGCTTCCTGAACTAAAAGACTGCTGAGCCACTACTTCTGACTCCTCTATTCCAGGGTTTCTCTTAGGGCAGTACTCTTTAAATTATCCAAGGGAGTGATGAGAGCTCTTAGAATTTACTCAGTCATCATGGCTCTGGGAAGTTCAAGAAAGTGAGTTTCAAACCTTTTGACTGCGGGCTAATAGCTCCAGGAGTAGCTGCTGCTGCTGCCACAGGCTCTATGCTTCTGTCTTATCTAGCTCCTACAGACTCCTGTCCTGTACCAACAGGCCTGAGGATAGCCATCACAGCTGGCAGGCTTGGTCTGTTCATGTTCTGGTATGGTGCTCCAATATGGTTTTGTTGGTTCCACATGCCCAGCACTCTCCTGGCCCAATGAAACAGATCACTCTTTTTCTGTACCCTCCTGGCTTGGAAATCTGCCACACTCTGTCTCCTAGTGGATTCTACATCTCTCAAATCTGTTCTGATTCACTTCTCAAGAGGTATCTGAAAGAATATGTGAGGGAGCTTGGACATGTCCCTGCTTTCACTCTGCCATCTTGGCTCTGCCCTATGTTACCCTTTTTTGATATTAGCAAATGTATGATTTCAGCCTCTCTGGACTTGTCTGACAAAGAATACTCTGTTCAGATGGAAATTTCATTTCTTAGCATAATTGTAAAGAAAATAGTTTGTTTATCAGAATAATACATATATCTATATCATCTCCCCTGATGGAATGTAAGCTCTTTGTGGAGAAGAGATTGGAGGCTGATAGTAATAGTAGTACACACTTAAAAAATACTTGTTTAACTGAATTGATGGAAGTCATTTTAGACCTGAGGTAGGGTACATCAGAATTATAACTGAACTTGAGTGACTGAAGAAGTCTTCTGCCTTCTTGCATTGGCCACTGAACCTGAAATTCGTTTCTTCCCACATCTCTGCTTGTTGAAATTCTATTCATTCTCTAGAGCCCAGCTGCAGTGTCAAGTCTTCATATAGTCTTCCCTGATCTTCCTAGATGGAAATACTTTCTCACTTTTCAGCTCTTTCTCACATGAAACTCTACTTTTTCCATGAAGGGTACATGAACAGACCAGTAGTTAGCTTTGAATATTCAGAAGATTTCAAGTCAGCCTTTTTGTTCATTTTCAATAATGACTAATATCAATCACTCTTAGACCTGTACATGGTCCCTCCTCCTGTGCAGCCAACTGAGCATTGAACTAACTGACCTTATATGGTTTGTGCATACAGTAGTGGATAAATTGTACTTCATAATTTCCACAGCTGGTTATATGGTTAACTGTAGTCAATTCCCTAAGTCCTCATTTGATTTTGGAATGTATCTGTTCACTTAAAGCAAACTAATATGCTTTCTTGGATTATGCATATGTGTCAGGGGAATTTGCTCAGCAAAACTGGGTTCTCACAAACAAAATAGTTCCTCCCAGAGAGATTGTAGAAGGCATTTGGGCTTTATTGAACTACAATCTTAAATGCACATAATGTTATAATGGCTATTTTTAAAGGGCAGAAGAGAAGCTTAACCTGATGAGCAGAAGAATAGGAAAAAATAAAGAAAATATCAGGCAGCAAAAGGAAGCCCAAAGCTAAAATACTCATTCATGATGCAAACTGAATTCAATCAGTGTAACTTGAATTACTCTAAAATTATAATCCAACTAACTCCCTTAAGAGAATTAGGTCACAAAATGCAGGAATAATCATACATACTTATAGACATGTGCATAAAGCATAAAATCAAGTCATAAAATATTATATTTGGATAAAAATGGAGAGAGCTATAAGCAAATGTTTTATTGGCATTATATGGCATTTCAAGCCAAACAAAGGAAATTCATAATGTTGTTACTTATGTTCTTATTGTCTTGTTATTTTCACAACCTACATTCGTCATTCTTACTATTTGGGAATAGACTTTCTCACTACCTTCTTGGAGGTGTGTGTGAGGCAGTGGACAAGAGTGTTGTAAGTCCTTCTTTCCTTTTAAGAAAAGGAAAAACACCTGTGATTATTGAATAAAATAAATCTACCATCCCATAGTCCTTGCCTCCAGGAGGACTCATGGCTACTGCTGCTGTGTTCACAACTCTGTGTTCCAATAGAAAGCTATCCTCTGTAGCTCATTTTCCTCTGTGAGTCTGGGCTCCTCTTACTTTCCTCCAGTTTCCAAGGTTTTGCTTTTAAAGAAAGTACTGTGCTTCTCCATATTTATTTATTTTCTTCTTGGGGCATCCATAACTTGATGAAGCTTAATAGGAAGACTGTTTAGCAGCAAAAATAGACAACATTAAGTGAAAAAAAAATCATCTGCAATTCAGAGAACACCGACATATTTTGCTTAAGGAAGGCATACTTCAGGAAACTTCCCCCAAGAAGAAACAAAGTCAACTTCTGAGTCAGACTGATTTATAGATTATTTGCAAATTAACTTCTCAATTTTTTTTAATAAATACTAGCCAAATCTTCAACCATGGGCAGGACTGGACATTTAAAAAAGGCCAAATCAATTGTCTCTATAATCTTATTTTCTAGGCCCTGGAGATTGCTTCCCTAACCCAACCCAAAATATTTGGCTCATTCTCTTATCATGGTTCATGTTTTACTATTTACATGTTTACGATTTATTTCTTTGGATCTGAAATGAAGGAGACAATTTGGTCTCCTGGTAGAGAAATCACTGGGCCTAGAGTCAGAAAGATGTAAGTTCAAATCTGACCTCAGGCACTTACTAGCTATGTGACCCTGGTCTGTGACTTCACTTAACCTGTCAGCCTATTTCCCTTTCCGTTAAATGAGGATACTAATGGTGCCTATCTTCCAGGGTTGTTGTGGGGATCAAATGAGATCATATTTGTAGAGCACAACTTCATACAGTACCTGGCACATAATCACTTGGCAAAATGTAAATATTCTTTATTTTATTTTATTTTATTTATTAGATTACATATAGATTAAGGTGTAAAACTTAAAAATCTATCGTTGCTCAATGGAAGAGAGCTGGCTTTGGAGTCAGGAGAATCTGTGTTCAAATTTCTACTCTATGACTTGCCTTGAGCAAGTCAATTAACCCTTCTGAGCCTCTGTTTTACCTCTGTAAAATGTAGGTATTGGACAAGATCACCTCTAACATCCTTTTCAGCTCAAAGTCTATGATATTATGACAAAAAATTGTAAATTCCAAGAATTTAGGGGAGAGAGAGAGAGAGAGAGAGAGAGAGAGAGAGAGAGAGAGAGAGAAACAGAGAAAGGAGAGAGAAGAGGACTGGTTAAAGAAAGAGGCAGAAGAGTAACAAAGGCAAACAACATCTACTTCACAGTTTTACAACGGCCCCTCATCCCTGGCTAAAGATCTAGGTCTCTTTGGCTATGTCTCTGTCATCTGTAATTTTTTTATGCTGGGACTAAGTCAAGTTTTAAAATAATGTATTTGGATGGAAACAAGGAAAGCAATTATTCTTAGTACAGTCCTCCGCACATTTAACAAATATTGATTTAAACTTCCATTGAACAGATTATCTAGCTCAGAGAAAGGAGATATTAATAAAATAACACAACAAAAATCATCTCCATTCTGTCTACAATAGAGATCACAGTGAAGATATGAATAAACGGCAGAATAATAATCTGTCTGTGCTTTGAATTCTTAAAAGCCACTGGAAAGTCATAATAGAAAGTGGAGCTGGGTTTGGGATGAGATTTTGGCAAGGTCCCTGATGGGCCATTGGAAATCACATCATAATATACAAAGCAACTGCTAGAATATTCAGCAATTAACAGAGTGATAAAGTGACTAGATAAAGCACTGGATTTGGAGTAAAAAAAACTTGGGTTCATATTTGGGAGTCTACCTGCCAAAACAAGCCCAGGAACTCTATGAATACAATTACAAAACACTTTTCACACACAAAAAAAAGTCAGATCTAAATAATTAGACACACATCAGTTGCTCATGGGTAGGCCAAGCTAATATAATAAAAATGACAATTCTACCTAAATTAATTTACTTATTTAGTGCCATACCAATCAAACTACCAAAAATTATTTTATAGAGCCAGAAAAAATAACAAAACTCATCTGGAAGAACAAAAGGTCGAGAATATTAAGAGAATTAATGAAAAGAAATACTAGGGTACATGGCCTAGCCACAGCAGATCTTAAATTGTATTTATAAGGCAGCAATCATCAAAACTACTTGGTACTGGCTAAGAAACAGAGTAATGGATGAATGGAATAGGTTAGGTACACAAGACAAAGTAGTCAATGACTATAGTAATATACTGTTTGATAAACTGAAGACCCCAGCTTCTGGGATAAGAACTCACTATTACACAAAAACTGTTGAGAAAACTAGAAAATAGTATGGCAGAAGCTGGGCATAGACCAATATCTTATACCATACATCAAAATAAAGTCAAAATGGGTTCATGATTTAGAAATAAAGGCTAATACTGTAAGTAATCTGGGAGAATAAGGAATGGTTTGCCTGTCAGATATACGGAGAAGGGAAGAATCGATGACCAAACCAGAGATAGAGAACATTATGAAATGCAAAATGGATAATTTTGATTACATTAAATTGAAAAGTTTTTGTACAAACAAAACCAATGCAACCAAGATTAGGAGGGAAGCAGAAAATTGGGAAAGAATTTTTACAACCAGTGTCTCTGATAAAGGTCTCATCCCTAAAATATATAAACTTGAGTTCTAATTCTATCTCTGCTGCTTATTGCCTATGTAATGTCTCTCTCAGTTCTCCCATCTGTAAAATGAGGATAGTATCTGCAAGGTTCACCTCCAGAGTTATTGAAAAGACCAGATGAGATAGTGCAGGCAAAGTATTTTGGAAACCTTAAAGTACTATATAAAAAGCAGTTGTTCTGAAGAGGATATATTGTGCAGTAGAAAAAAAAATATGAGATCCAAAGTCAGAGGAATTGGGTTCAAACTCTGCTTGCTAAATTATATGACATCTATCAAGTCACTTAATCCCCCTAGCCTTCTGTGTCTTTATTGTTAAATGAAGTGGGGTGGATTAAAATAGATCTAAGGCTTCTGCCAATTTTTTTTTTATAAATAAGCAACATTTTATTTTGCGTACTTCAAAGACCTCAAGATACTGTTAAATTTAGAAGGTATAATACATAATAATTGGATTCTCATTGAATCATTTTTATTTTCAGTAGTATCAATAGACTGTCAATAGCTGAAACTATTCTTTTCTTAAGAATTTTGTTATTGCTCTTTTGTTTTCACATCATTTATATTTCCCAATACAGGGTATCCCAAAAGTTATAGTATAGTTTTAAGCTTTAACTTTTAAGGCCCCTGCTCCATCCCATGTAATAACAAAGAATAACAAAAAGAAAAATACCAGTCTAGTAAAAATATGCAATACATCAATCAAGTAGGACATTATATGTAGTGTTCTATATGCATAGTCCCTACCAGTACAATGAAGGCACCAGAAAAAGGCATAGTCTCATCTCTTTGGGACAAACCTTGCTCATTAAAATTAGCAATTTTGACTGTTACTGTTCTTTCCATTTACATGGCTGATAGTCCTTGTGTAGATTGTTTTCCTGGTTTTGCATCCTTCATTTGAATCTTGAAAATCTCCTTATTCTTTATTTTTTGATCACCATTTTTTATGGTATATTCTCTTACATTTTATGTACCATAATATTAACCCACTCCCCAATTAATGGCTATCTACTTTTTTCCAAAATTTTCTACTACAGAAAGTACTGCTAAAATTTTGTTGTATATTGGTCGTCTTCTCCCCCTCTCACCATTTTTAACCCTTATGAGATACATGTCTAGAATTGGGATCCCTCAATCAAAGGGCTGTGGTGTTAAGGTGATTAAAGATCTTCTCCACCCATTCATCCCCTTAATAGGCCTCAGGTGGAGCTAGTTAAGGGAAGCTTGATTAGGGGAGAATTGTTTGTGGGAAGGCCCACAACCTTATGCTAATTAGGTCAGGAGTGAAGGGGGCACCTAAAAAGGGGCTGGATGTGTGTGTGTGTGTGTGTGTGTGTGTACATGCATATATTTACATACACACACACACACATATATGTGCATACATACACACACACACACACACACACACACACACACACACACACACACACACACACCCTAAGGGTAGCATTAAGCTTTCAGAACTGCAAGGGGCCTCAGAACAGGAGGAAGAGAGGACACAGGCAAGCAGACAACTAGGATTTGTGAGTGAGTGACACAATTGCTGCTATGCAGAATTGGAATTACTGGTTTTGGGATTTGATCCTCTGGTGTCTGAATACATGTTTTAATTCTTCTATATGGAGAGTCTCTTATGTTCTGGGATAAAGAATTATACAGGCATATTTATGGTCACAATCGATATCGTGACACTTGCCTTACAGATACAAGATACAGACACCATAGTCACTTTCTTAGCATAATTCCAAACTGCTCTCCACAAGGGGTGATCACATACTTCTGAACACTGAATGTCTACATGGATTGAAATAAGTTTATCTGTCCCATTCAATAGTTTGTTCTTAGAACTGACTGTATTTCCAAATAGAAGAATATGGAGACATACATCTAAAACAATGAAGTAGCAAGAGGAATTAGAGCTGAGTTTTGCCATGCCACTACCTACACATGGATCCAAAAGCCAGATTCCATTCTCAGTCCAAACACCTAAAGATGTTCTATTTTCAGCAACATATTAGAAAGTTCCTTTAAAATTTTAAGTTCTAAGCAAGCATACTGTTTCA
This sequence comes from Phalanger gymnotis, assembly GCA_028646595.1. Taxonomy (NCBI): domain Eukaryota; kingdom Metazoa; phylum Chordata; class Mammalia; order Diprotodontia; family Phalangeridae; genus Phalanger; species Phalanger gymnotis. Next base: position 141,994,830 of record CM053626.1, on the reverse strand, counting down.
TAAAACATAAAGCATTAACAATCTTCATCACTAATATTTCTGCATGTGTAACTTAAATCTGAGGCATAGGAACATAAATTAGCATTTTTTAAAGCAAAATATTTTATTTTACTTTCTTCTATACTTTTAATTGGATTTGATCTAAACCATTTGATCAGGAAATTTAATAAGGGCCCTGATGCATATGCAACTCTTGCTTAAGAAATTGGCTTTAGAGTCTTCAGGATTTTCTGTATCTGACATCCAGACCAGCATCTCTCAGAGATTTTGCTGTCCCTCCAAAAGCAACCAAAATCAAACCAACTGATTTCAGATTTCTGGCATAGTCCAACAATGTTGTCTTGTCAGAGACACTCAGCAATGCGAGCTGGCGGGAGGCCATGTTATTTGCAACGATCGGAAAACCCCTCGGGCGGGAGGGCGCAGGCAATTTCTCTGGGACTCGTGAAGTGTGAGCCAGGCGATAGCAGCAGGGCGCCCGTGCGCTCCCTCAGGGCTTCCCCGGCGCGTGCGCTCTCCACGTGGGTAGTCGGGTCAGCCCCGCGCCTCCTGGCAGCTTCGCAATGGCTTCTGCCAATTCTAAAGCTCCAATCTTAGACGTGAAGAAAACTATCAATGAGATGTTCCCCAATTACTAATCTCCTTGATTCCAGAAATGAAGACATTATGTGTTCATTTTCCCAGAAAGATTCCCATTTGAATCTTGGGTTTCTCTGCAGAGGTGAAATGAAACCAGCAGGGAAGAGAGAACATTCACTAAAGGGTTAATAAGGATGGATGAGATGGAAACAAGAAATGGGAGGTAGCTGATACAGCTGGAAATCATTAATAGCAATCAAGGGCCACTATAAACAAGGCAGCAGGAAATAGAGAGGTTCTCTGTTTTTCTGGCTCGGTAGAAAAAGCCATCTGGACAGAGAGAATTTGGCTTAAACCCTGATAAAGAAATTTAGCTTCTTTTTTTTTCTTTCCCCACTTCCAACATGGTCAGTTCTTTCTATGAACAACTTGCATACCAAAGAACTTGAATCTGTTTATGCTATTGTAGACAATATTATGATCATTGAATAGCAAGCTCATAAGGAAATTAAAACTGTCACAGGGAGTATAGCTATTTGCTATTTACGAAGTAAGTCGAGTTAAGAGGGAGCAGAGGTAAAAAAAAAAAAAAACAACTTCTATACTGGAGAAGATTTCTTGAAAAATATAACACCTTTAGAAGAGGTTTCGGAATTCTAAATAAAAGCTGGTGTTTACTTCATATAGTATATTTGAAAAGATATAAAGGGAAAGAATTTTTGTGCTATAGGGCAAGTATTAGAGAGTGAAAATGAGTGTCTAAAAATAGAGTTTAAATGATTTAGGAAGTCTAATTTGCCTCTTTGCAAGTCAATTTCCACTATTCCTATATCACTCATCCCTCAAGTAAAGGAATACCAGACATCACATTTTTATAATGATCAATTTGTTTCTATCTAGAGAAAGGAAGTATGTGGCGTGGTCAACAGAATGGATCAAATAATGAATTAGAAAAGGGGATCGAGAATGCAGAGAATGCCTCCCTTACATATGAAGCATTCTGGCTAATTAATTTATTAATTAAATCTTCCAACTTTCCTTTTTTTCTCAATTCTCTAGTCGCAGTCACTCATGAAGCATCCATTGTTGAGCTCTGGCTGTCTCCCTAGCCTACTAATTTTGAAAGTTAAACATTAAATATAAATGTTTTAAAGGGTTTTGCTTTTTAGAACTGAAGCGATATCAACTTGCTTTGGGTATTCTCAACTTTTGAGTATTGTGAAGGATTTACATTGAGAATAAAAAATGTTCTTATGGGCATCTAGGTGGCACTTGGAATCAGGAAGAAATGAGTTCAAATTTGACTTCAACTACTCACTAACTATGGGAACCTGGGCGAGTCACTTAACATCAGTATGCCTCAGTTTGCTCACCTGTAAAATGGAGATTAATAATAACACCTACCAATTACTAGGGGCAACTACGTAATGAAGATGATGATGATAATGATGATGATGGTGATGATGACCTAAGAGGTCTTTTTAAATTCTTAGATGTGGAAAGCCTTCTGTAGTGTTCTGAGCAATTAGGTGGTGGGGTAAATAGTGAACTCAAGAAGACCTAACTTCAAATCCAACCTCATACAGTTACTAGCTGTGTGACTCTGCGCAAGTCACTTAACCTTTGTTTGCCTCAGTTTTCTCATCTGTAAAATAAGGATAATAATAGCACCTATACCCCAGGATTTTAGTGAGGATTAGATGAGATAAAAATTGTAACATATTTCTAAAGTCCTTTCCAACTCTAAACCTATGATCTTATAAAATAATATGACTGGACTAACTGGTCTCTAAGGCCTCTTTCCAGCTCTGCTTTGCATAAACTGTGAATTAACAAATTAAAATTAAGTTTAAACAACCAAAAAGTAGACTTTCCTAATCTGAGATGTCCAAAGGATTATTATGACAGGGAATAATGACCGGGATGTGATTCTATTATAGGAAAATGTATGCCTACTTTTTTTCTCCCTATAAAATCATAAATCTGTTGGTGTGATGATATAACTCCTCAATTCTTTTGATATTTTTAATGAGGTGCACTATGCACACCCAGTTCCTGCAAACGGAGGAGGAAATAATTTCTTGGTTCATTCTTCTCTCTGTCCTGGGAAGCAATTATAATTTTACTGGAATGTAGTTTGTTGTATTTCATCAAATATATTTCCCTGTGGTGCTATTTCATAACACCTATCTAAATATTTTATCTATAATTTTTAAAAATAATTTTTAAAAAGTTGCATGATGAGGGACATTATCTCACTTGCCCAAGCTCCTTCAGGAAAAGGGGCTCCCAACTAAAGTACTGATCCTCTGTTCTCAATGTTCCAAATGTCTCTGGGGGGTTTTAACTGATTCTGTGACTGCATTAGTTTCCCAAATAATTCCCAAAGAATTAACTGACCTTACTTCATACACTGAGGTAAGGGATGTAAGCTAGTGTAGTGTAACTACCCTAGAGAGTGGAGAAAAAAAAATGAAACTTCAGAGCTCTTCTGACATCACTGATCCTTGAACACCATGTCTATCAAAAACAAATATTTGTTAGAAAATTACAGATGAAGCATTATCACGCTATAAACTGTCCACCCCAGATTGAGATGTTTAAAGCAGGACATTATTAAGGTAAAATTTCTTAATAAGGATGTATCCTTTAAAAAAAGAGAAGAAATGAAAATCCTTCATATGCAGAAAATTCTAAAATATGCTGTGGGTTACATGACACTAGATAGTTCAGTGGATGTTGTTGTTATTGTTGTTGCTGTTGTTCATGCTTCACTTTCAAAGAAGACCTGAGTTCAAATCCAGCCTCCGATACCTACTAGCTATGTGACCTGGGCAAGTCACTTAACCTTTGTTTGCCTTAATCCACCAGAGGAGGAAATGGCAAAGACACGCCAGTATCTTTGCCAAGAAATTCTCATGGACGTGATTGGCATGATGTGGTCACAGGGTAACAAAGAGTCAGACATGACTAAAGGACTGAACAATAACAATGTGAGACTAAGGTTGAACTGATGCATCAAAGAAAATGCTTGATGAATTTTCTTTGATGTCCTCAAGTCATCTTCATCTACATCTCGACTACAACTGGAAGTGGAACACGTGTTCCTTAGCCTGTGTTCTTTCATTTATTATTTTTACTATTGGCTTCGCTGAATAGTGGTGTCAAAATATATACAAAATACCTTGATGCCCTTTTCCACTACTTCAGAATGCTTTACTTTGATCAATATACGCACCATCATCATTTCTGCTGATGTTATGGACCATAAGTCCATTCTTACAAAGCCCCAACCTCATTTCCTATTGCTTCACATATAAATAAAAAATAAAACACTATCCTTCAGCATAGTACAGTGGAAAATGCAGACTTTTGGTAAAGATGTTGATATGAAAGTTCATCCAACTAAAACTCCAGTAAAGATTTTAAAAGCATCAGCTAAAACAATGTGATCCCCCAGACCATGCTATAAATATAAAGGAGAGGAAATCTTGGAATAACCTAATCAAAAAGAGAAGAGAAACAGGCTTAAAACCATAAATACAGGCATATGACCATAAATACAGGCATACGCTGTTTTATTGCACTTCACTTTACTGTGTTTCACAAATATTTTATTGTTTTACAAATTGAAGGTTTGTAGCAATGCTATGTCAATTGGCACTGTTTTTCTAAAAGTATGTGCTCATGTCATGTCTCTGTGTCACATTTTGGCAATTCTCACAATATTTAACAATTTTCATCATTATTATAATATCTGTTATGTTTATCTGTGATCAGTGATTTTTGACATTACTATTATAAATGTTTTGGGGTGCCACAAACAGTGCCAATATAAGACAGTGAACTTAAGTGATAAATGTCACATGTGTTTTTACTGCTCCACTGACCAGCCATCTCCCCATCTCTCTCTTTTTCTCCTTGGGCACCCTATTCCCTGAAATATAATGACACTGAAATTAAGCTAATTAATAGTCCTACAATGGCTTCTCAGTGTTCAAGTGAAAGGAGGAGACAATCAAATGGGACAAACTTCATTAATGTCTTATTTTAAGAAATTGCTACAGCCATCCCAACTTTCATCAACCACACCCCAACCGGTTACCAGCCATCAACATCAAGACAATACTCTCCACCAACAAAAAGATTACAACTTACTGAAGGCTCAGATGATGGTTAGGATTTTTTAGCAATAAAGTTTTTTTTTTTTAATTAAGACATGTACATTGATTTTTTAGGCATAATGCACTTAAGACTACAGTATATTGTAAACATAATTTTACATGTACTGGGAAACCAAAAAATTATGTGATTTGCTTTATTGAGACATTAATTTTATTGTGTTTGTCTGAAACCAAACCCACAATATCTCCAATGTATATCCGTAGTATCTTTAAGAAAAAGGTCTACCAGTTGGAGGGGGCGGGATGTGAGTGAATTTTTAATAGAGTAGAGAACTTTCCAACATTCCAGATGAAAAAATCAAAGCTGGGCACAATTATTTAAATAGAAACAAAAGAAACCTAGACAGATAAATACATTAGAGCGAAGGGAAGAGGCTAAATGATTTGTTGATGCTATTGTTTAGTAGTTCGGCCATGTCAGACTCTTTCTGATGGAATCCTAATAAAGCTGCCCCAGCCCCAATATTCTAACTTCCTCATAGGCCCCACTGAACAGCAGGCCCACTGCCCCTGCATAGCCACCCCCCCACACACACTCGATATCCTAACTTCTTCATATATACCTCAGTGCTCACTAGAACAGGGTGTCCATGAAGTCATGTTTCTCACAGAAACAGCAGGTGTGTCCATGTGATGGGGTCCCAGGCACTGACTCTAGCTAGCTACTCCTCCCAGACCCATTCCTCATATTTCCCACAGAAACAGCAAGTCTGTCTATGCACTCAACCATAACCACATTCATCTAGTCTCAGATAGACCGCAATACTCGGTGAATCAGAAAGCAGTACCACCAGGATGCCCAAGCAGAACCTGTATACCAAAACAAAGGAAGGGACTTTCCCTAGGTAGGCACCTGTGCAATAATAGCAAAAGCTGTCCTTTAGGTGGACTTGTGACTTAGAGAGGCTTATTATAATATCATTATCATACATACATACATACATACATACACCCCCAATGAGTTTTTCTGTATGCATTGTAGGTAATTGCATGCACACTTCTACTGTGGCTGGGACTCCTCCTATATTACCTAATCCTTTAACAAACCCCTCCTGCCTTTTTAATATTCATAATTTCTGTCATGTACTTGCATCTTTATCCTATAAAAATCTATCTTGCATTCTCTGAAGTTGCTGGTTCCTCTTAGAACTTAGCCCACTTCTTGAGGGGTGTCAATTGCAATAAATGCCTCTGCTTGGATTAGAGGTGATGCAACTCTAAATTCTTTTAGATGGTTCTGTCACATCATATCATAAAACCTATCCTCCACTATCTCTCAAAACCCATCCAAGTTCATGTTTGTTGTTTCCATGGCACTACTCATCCATCTCATCCTCCAACATCCCCTTTTCCTTTTGCCTTCAATCTTTCCCAACACGAGGGGCTTTTCCAACGATTCCTGTCTTTTCATTATGTGGTCAAAGTATTTAAGTTTCATCTTCAGTATTTGACCTTCCATTGAATAGCCTGAATTGACTTCTTTAAATATTTATTGATTTGATCTCCTTGTTGTCCCTTGGACTCTCAAATGTCTTCTACAGCACCACAATTCAAAAGCATCAATTTTGTGGTGCTCAACTTTCCTTATAGTTGTAAGGGCAAGCAAAGTGGGACTTTTTACTGTTCTTTCTTTTGGGATGCTTCTCAGCACTAAGGCAATCAAGTGCCTTTGATTAAGTCTTGCTTTTGCTTGTAAGAAGGCCCACACCCATTTACTAATTAGCTCAGGAGAGGTGCTTTGCAAAACCTTAAAGTTCTATATAAATGTGTTAATGAGATAATATTAATCATTCATTTTACATAACACTTTATCATTCTACAAGACCGTTTCCTCATATTTCCCTTTGAGGTGGATAAAATCCAAATATTATTTTCTCCAATTTTGCAAGGGAAGAAAGTTCAAGAAGTAGCTTTTCCATAGTCACAACCAAGCTAGGATTCAAAGCTCTGACTCACATAATACATAAAGTGCTGGACCTAGAGTAAGGAAATTGTTTCTTGTTGTTGTTCGGTTGTGTCTGGCTCTTTGTGACCCCACTTGAGGTTTTCTTGGTAAAGATATTAGAGTTGTTTGTCATTTCCTCCTCAAGCTCAATTTACAGATAAGGAAACCGAAGCAAACAAGGTTAAGTGACTTGCCTAGAGTCACATAGCAAGTAAGTGTCCAAGGCTGGACTTGAACTCATGAAAAGGAGTCTCCCTGACACTAGGCCCAGTGATCTATCCACTGTGTCGCCTACAAATCCAGTTTCAGATACTTACTAGCTGTGTCCTGGAACAAGTTACATGAACACTCTCTGCCTCAATTGTTTGATATACAAAATGGGGATAATAATAGAATCTGCCCTATAGAGTTGTTTTGAGGATGAAATAAAATAACCCATGTAAAAGCACTTTGAAAACTTTAAAGCACTAAATGAATGCTTTTATTGTTATTGTTATTATCCCATTTCACTAAACCTTGATAAACTACCAAATAATTAAGAACAACTTTATAAAAAGTTTATAGAGCATCAGAAACAATCAAACTCAATAGCCTAGTGCTCGGTAAGCCCAGAAACATATATTACTTGAGAAGTAACTCCTATTCAACAAAAACTGCTGGGAAAACTAGAGAGCAATTTGGCAAAAATTAGGCATAAGCGGACATTTTGAACCATATCTTACAATAAGCTAAAAATAGATGTGAGACCTGAATGTTAAAGGCCATGCAATCTAAAAAAAATAGAAGAGAATGAGATAGATATCTTCAGTAGCCACATCAGAGAGAAAATTATTAACAAAATAAGAGAGTCAAGTATAAAAAATGAATTAGAAAATTTTAATTATATGTAATGACATTAATAAAAATCAATGCAGTCAAGTTCAGAAAAGAATTGTCAATTGGGGAAAGGTCTTTGTATCAAATACTTGTAATAAGGTGCTGATACAAAAGTCTTATGGGAAGATAGCATAAATAACAAGACCAAGAACCATTTCCCAAAAATGTTCAAAGAAGAAGAATTATAAACTATTATGCTCCAAGTCACTAATAACAAATTAAAACAACTCTGAAGTTTTACCTCACATCCAACAAATTGGCAAAAAAACCAAATGGAGGAAGTCAGCCTTATAGGGGCTGTAAAAGGTGAAAAGATGGATATACTAATAATGCTGTTTGTGGTGATATCCTCTGGTATAATAATTGTGGAAAGCAATTGGAATGCTAAAAAAATGACCAACCTTTTAATGTGAAAATCCTAGCATTACTATGTCACAAGGGGACAGAGACACACAAAAAAGGGCCCCACATGCACCAAAATATTCATGGTAGCACTTTTTGTAGTAGCAAAACAAAACAAAACAAAACAAAAACTGTTATTAAAAAATAATAATTGTCAATTTACTGGAAATGACTAAACAAATTGCATAATGAAATATTACTATGGTATATTGAAGTGATGTGTATGAAAATACAGAGAAAAATGTGAAGACTTACATAAACTGATATAGAAGGAAGTAAGCAGAGCCAGGAATTCTACAGGCAGGTAGGTAGGTAAGTAGGTAGACAGACAGACAGATAGATAAATGGATAGATAGATAGATAGATAGATAGATAGATAGATAGATAGATAGATAGATAGATAGATAGATAGACAGATCATAGTTATCTATATAAATTTACATTACGCAAATTCGAATTTTTGTAAAGAATTCTGAAAAAAAATTCTTATTCCAAAAAAAAAACCCACTTAAATTAACTTTACTATACAGGGTACAATACTATGCTCTCTCTCTATTCCTGCCCCTCAGCTCAGCACTCTGCCACCTCCTGCGTGTCTATCATCTGTGCAACCATGGCCTGGTACTGCCCATCTATACATGTTGCTCATCCTCCCTTGTCTGTGTCTGAGTCTGGCCCAAAAAGTTCTGCCTTTCCTTCCTCTTACTTCTTCTACTCAGTTCTGGCCAGGCCCCTACATGGCTGCCCTGCACCCCCACTCCATAGCCCTGGTTCCTCCTGTCCTTCTTTCTCTATCCCTAGCCCCTAAGGGTCCTTGAACCAACCCCTACTCTCCATAGAGGCACAATCCCCTTCCTTTCTACCTCCCTCCCTTCCCCCTCATCCACTAGCATTATGTAAAAACCACTTTACATAGAAATCTGCTGAAGGATATACTTACATAAAGCAAGAACTGCCTATCTGTGTTCCTGTCTGAGTGTGTGTGTGTGTGTGTGTGTGTACGCCTATACACACCAGTATAATGACTACATAAATGTAAATGGATAAGCAAAAATTAAATTAAACTCTATGTAATTATAATGACCAAGAAGCTTGGGCCTGCAAACAAATTGAGAAAATGCACTTTCCTCCTTTCTTTGCAGATGTGGAGGCATAGAAGCTGAACAACATTACATATGTAAAAGGATTGTCTGGGCATACTCAGATTGCCCACAAAGGAGGTGCTCTGTGTAACCTACCACATGGGTAGAGTTGGTCTCCTTTGCTTTCCTGCCTAGCCAGAGTAGGACACATCTTTTAAAATGGCCCGACTAAGATAGTCTCTTTCTCTCTTTCTTGCACTGTCTTACCAAAGATAATGCTGTCATCAACCAGCATTTCATTGAGATGGTTTTTGAGATCTCCCATCCCAGACTGAAGAATCCTCTTTGATCTTTTTCTAAAGAATGATCGGGAATTGGTGAGTTGGATTCTGTGGGTTATTCTTCAGTCTCATCTATCTTCCCTCTCAATCTCCACCAATGAGAAGGCAGTCCCATAACAATAGGCTTTGGGGCTCAGGTTATACGTGAACGGTCTGACTATGTGGATGTGTTGGTTAATTTTGCTGAAGTGCTTTTTTTTCTCTTTCAAAAATATCTTTATATTAAAAAACATGGGAAAAGCAAATATTTGTACAAAAATATTTATAGAAGCTCTTTCTTGTGGTGGCTAAGAATTAGAAATCAAAGACATGTCCATCAGTTGGGGAATGGCTAAACAAGCTGTGGTATATGATTGTAATGGAATGTTATTGTGCTATAAGAAATGACAAGCAAAATGACTACAGAAAAACCTGGAAAGACTTGCATTGATACAAAGTGAAGTGAACAGCACCAGGAGAATGCTGTACACAGTAACAGCAATATTGTTCAATGAAGAATTGTGAATGACTTAGCTGTTCTCAGCAATGCAATGATCCAAGACAATCCCAAAGAACTAATGATGATGCATAATATCTACCTCCAGAGAAAGAACCGATATTGCTTGAATATAGACTAAAGCATACTATTTTCACTTTCATTCTTCAATTCTTTTTGAGTCTTCTTATATAAAAATGACTAGTATGAAAATATTTTACATGATTACATATGTATAACCTATATCTAATTGCTTATAGTATTGACAGGGAAGAGAGGAGGGGAGAGAATAACTTTTAAAAATGTTAAAAATTTGATTTAACATGTAATTGGGGGAAAATGTTAAATTAAAAATACCTTTATCACAAAGGGATATAGAAGAGATATTTTCAGAAAGGAAGGTGATGTAAATATAAAAGATGTCAATAAAATCTATTTTAAAAAGAAACCCTAACACAAAAAATAAGAGACATATATGTAAGATCATCATAAAGTGCATTGAAATGTAAAGAACTGAATACTTAAAAATCTCAGTTCAAAATATCTTCTTACACCTGATACTATTCACTTTCTGTTTGTAGATATTGTGGTCAATGGTCTGCTGCTCTACAATTATAGGAGAATATTTTCTTGGGTGGAGAGAATTTATCTATATGACATTTATTTCTTTTGGGAAAGCCAAGCATTTTAGCATAGTATAAAGCATTGTTGCAGCTACATCCATAGCATTATTTATAGTCTCATTTGGTCAAAGAATTGCACTTAGAGACTCTAACTACTCAAGATAAAGAACATAGTTTTTTATATTTCAGCCAATCATTTTTCAATTAAGAGGAGGCCAGTAGATGTTCAGTTAGAATATCAGCAATCATATGATGTGATTGTAAAGAAGACATTTATGATGGTGCCTAATATACATTGGGGTGATGACATTTCTATAACATAAACTAATCAATTTTTCATTAATTGTTTTGTGAAGTACTGATGACAATAATGATGATGATGATATTAAGAATTCCAGAGGCTCTGAAGCCTCTGAATCATGCTTCAGCATGATTTAAATGGTAAATTTTAAAACTTCAATCATCCTAGGACAGTGAGAAACCTTGATCCCAACCTACAAACTGAGAGCTCACAAGACCACAGATTTAAAGCTGAAAGGAACCTTTGACGCCATTGAGTCACATCCCCTCAGTTTACAAATTATGCAACTAAGGCACAGAGAGGTCAAATGACTTGCGCACTGTCAATAAGGCAAGAACCACAATATCAATGGTGATCATGAATATGCCTGTATAGTTCAGAATTGCAAAGCATAAGAGACTCTCTATGTAGAAAGCAGAAGTAAAACATTTATTCAGGCACCAGGGGATCAAATCCCAAAACCAATAAGTCCAGTTTGACATAGCAACAGTTGTATCCCAAAACCAGTAAGTCCACTTCAATGTAACAGCAAGGAAATTAAAACATAATATTGCAACAAGAAGCAAGCCATCCTGTAACCTTCCCTTCTGCTAGGGCCTTCCGGTAAACATTCACTCACAAACCCTAACTGTTTGCTTCTCTTCCTTCCAGTTCTCTCTCTCTCCACATTTCCATGTATCCATGTCTCCATCTCTCTGTCTCTCCTTCTCTCTTAGTTCTCTCTCCTTCTCCTTGGGCTGAATTCTGATTCTGAATTCTCTTCTGAATTCTGAGCTCTCAGGTCTCTGGAGGATCTAAATTCTGACCTTACTGGCTACCCTTACGGTATGTATACCCTTTTTAGGGCCCAAGGGCTTTACACCTAATCAGCAAAAGGGCATGGGTCTTCCTATAAACAAGCCTCCCCTAATCAAGCTTCCACCTAAGGACAATTGAATGGATGCAGAAGATCTTTAATCACATTAACACCACTGCACTAGAGGCTAATCTACAGTGAAACGGACCTACTACACTTTCTTTATTTCCAGTCTAGTGGGACGGTTTTCATTTTTTCTCTCCAAAACTCCTTTACAACATATGATAGAACATCTGATAATACTGCATTTTGAACAAAGGAGCCAAAAAGTGAGCCAGCAGTAACAAAGCATCATCAAGTTGCCTGGAGAGGAGAGAGTATGAGTTGTCACCCTTTACCACGTTAACTCTTTTTAAGACAGTGTATATACCTTTTTTTTTCAAATGATTATGTATTACTTTGGTATAACTCTTTCCAAAAAATATACCTCTCACTGACCCTTTCTCATACAAAAAGAGGATCCCATTAAAAATCTGCATTCCTCTTAGTGATTTGGAGTGGTTTTCATATAATTAGTTTCTTTTTTAATATTTATTTATTTATTTAATATTTTTAGTTTTCAGCACTGATTTTCACGAGTTGAATTACGAATTTTCTCCCCATTTCTACCCTCCCCCAGCACTCCAAGACGGCATATATTTGGGTTGCCCCATTCCCCAGTCAGCCCTCCCTTCTGTCACCCCACTCCCCACCCCATCTCCTTTTACCTTACTTTCTTGTAGGGCAAGATAAATGTCTATGCCCCACTGCCTGTACATCTTATTTCCTAGTTTCATGCAAAAACCTTTTTTTTGAACACCTTCTTTTAAAACTTTGAGTTCCAAATTTTCTCTCCTCTCCTCTTCCCTCCCCACCCACCCTCCCTAAGAAGGCAAGCAATTCAACATAGGCCACATGTGTATCATTATGCAAAACCCTTCCACAATACTCATGTTGTGAAAGACTAACTATATTTTGCTCCTTCCTATCCTATCCTGCTTTGTTCAATTTTCTCCCTTGACCCTGTCCCTTTTCAAAAGGGTTTGCTTTTGATTACCTCCTCCCCATCTGCCCTCTGTTCTATTTCCCCTCCCCTTTTTATCTACTTCCTACTTCTTTCCTGTGGGTCAAGATACCCAGTTGAGTGTGTATGTTATTCCCTCCTCAGGTCAAACCTGATGAGAACAAGATTCACTCATTCCACCTCACCTGCCCCCTCTTCCCTTCCTACAGAACTGCTTTTTCTTGCCACTTTTATTGGGGATAATTTACCCCATTCTATCTCTCCCTTTCTCCCTCTCTCAATGTATTCCTCTCTCATCCCTTAATTTGATTTTATTTTTTAGATATCATCCCTTCATATGCAATTCACCCTATGCCCTCTGTCTATGTACATATGCACATATACATGTATATACATATATATATATATATAATATATGTGTGTGTGTGTATGTATATATATTCCCTTCAGCTACCCTAATACTGAGGTCTCATGAATTACACACATCACATTTCCATGTAGAAATGCAAACAAAACAGTTCAACCTTAGTAAGTCCCTTATGATTTCTCTTTCTTGTTTACCTTTTCATGCTTCTCTTCATTCTTGTGTTTGAAGTCAAATTTTCTATTCAGCTCTGGTCTTTTCACTAAGAAAGCTTGAAGGTCCTCTATTTTATTGAAAATCCGTTTTTTGCCTTGGAGCATTATACTCAGTTTTGCTGGGTAGGTGATTCTTGGTTTTAATCCTAGTTCCATTGGCCT
>CM053626.1:141944672-141980922 GCA_028646595.1 Phalanger gymnotis | reverse complement strand
GATTGGTGGATTCTTTCAATTTCTATTTTACCTTCTGGCTCTAGAATATCAGGGCAGTTCTCCTTATTAATTTCTTGAAAGATGATATCTAGGCACTTTTTTTGATCATGGCTTTCAGGTAGTCCAATAATTTTTAAATTATCTCTCCTGGATCTATTTTCTAGGTCACTGGTTTTTCCAATGAGATGTTTCACATTGTCTTCCATTTTTTTCATTCATTTGGTTCTGTTTTATAAGATCTTCATTTCTCATCAAGTCACTAGCTTCCACTTGCTCCAATCTAATTTTTAAGGTAGTATTTTCTTCAGTGGTCTTTTGGACCTCCTTTTCCATTTGGCTAATTCTGCCTTTCAAGGATTTTTTGAGCTCTTTTGCCATTTGATTTGAGTTAGTCTATTTTTTAAGGTGTTACTTTCTTCAGTATTTTTTGGGTCTCCCTTAGCAAGTCAATGACTTGTTTTTCATGGTTTTCTCACATCCTTCTCATTTTTCTTCCCAACTTTTCCTCTACTTCTCTAACTTGCTTTTCCAAATCCTTTTTGAGCCCTTCCATGGCCTGAGACCAGTTCATGTTTTTCTTGGAGGCTTTTGTTGTACACTCTTTGACTTTGTTGACTTCTTCTGGCTGTATGTTTTGTTCCCGCTTTGTCACCAAAGAAAGATTCCAAAGTTTGAGTCTGAATCTGCATCCCTTTTCACTGCCTGGCCATGTTCCCAGCCAACTACTTTATCCTTGAGTTTTTTGCTGGGGTATGACTGCTTGTAGAGTAGAGAGTACTTTGTTCCAAGCTTGAGGGGATGCATTGTTGTTTTCAGAGCTATTTCTCACAGCAAGCTCTGCTACACCAGCACTCCTCCTCCCCCAAGAACCGCCAACCTGGACCTGACTCAGATCTTCAGCAGGTTCTTCACTCCTGCTCTGATCCACCACTTAATTCCTCCCACCAGGTGGGCCTGGGGCCTGAAGCAACTGCAGCTGTAGTTCTGTAGCTGTACCACCTCCGTTGTCTGAACCGCGAACTCCTTTCACTCTGTCCCCTGCAGCTTTTCCCACTAGCCTCCTCTGTTGTCTTTGGTGTTTGTGGGGTGAAAATTCTGGTGAATGCCATAGCTCACTGATTCTGGGTGCTTAGGACCTGTCTCACCCTGCTCCCTGTCTGGTTGGTCCAGGCACAGCCAACACTGGGCTCTGCTCTGCTCCCAGATCTGTGCATGATAAACCATCAATTCTGTCCTGGGCTGGAGCCCTGCTTCCCTCTGCTATTTTGTGGGTTCTGCAGTTCTAGAATTTGTTCAAAGCCATTTTTTGTAGGTTTAGAGGGCCTTGGTGGGGAACTCACGCAAGTCCCTGCTTTCCAGCTGCCATCTTGGCTCCACAACCCCTACTACACTTTCAATGCATTTATTGCCTTATTTTTTTTTTCTTCCTCCAAAACCAAACCTTGTTCAATTGCTTAGTTTTACTGAAAACCTATTCTAGACCTACCAGTAAATGATATGGTTAACAATGGAATGGCATGACCCTATGTTTAATTATGTGAAAAAATTATAAATAAAATATAAAAAGCTCTTCCTAACAATTTAAATGGAGAACACTGGAGACCATATATGATGTATTTAGTAATTGCCATAATTCAACAGACACATTATACAAATGTGGCATTTTTCTTTGCTTTATACACAGCACCATTCATGAATTAAGGCATGCAACAAGTGATTTGAAATCTTAGTGAAATCGTGGGTGGTTTTTGCTCCAGACAGATACACCATTCAAAGCCATTACATAGCTCCTTTATTAAAAAGGCTTATGGTACAGTGGTAGGAATGGACAGGAAATGTCACCAGCCAGAGGCCTTCTTTTTTGATCTTCTGAGGCTCAACATGAAAACTTTTTCTAATTTTTCATCTTTTTTTCTCAAGACTTTTGCCAAGAATCTGTTCTTTTCAAAGTGCATGGGGGATAGGGGTTAACGATTTTTGATTGCGAAAAGTATTGCCTTTCAGTGGTGGATACCAAGAAATGAGACTGAATTCTCAAAGATAGCTGCTTTTAAAAATTGTATGTAACATTTTTGCTTCACAAATTATTGTAAAATCATTGGCCTACCACTGAAAGGAACTTCCCAAGATCATCTAATCCAACCCTCTCATGTTACAAGTGAAGAATATGAAGCTCAAGGATATTAATCAACTTGCCTAAAGTCATACAAGCATGAATAATCAGAGAAGAGATTTGAACTCACATCCATTAACACCAAAGCCAACCCTTTTACCACTGTAAAATTAGGGTTATGCTCAGGTCACTTTGAACAAATGACATTGGC
Organism: Phalanger gymnotis; assembly: GCA_028646595.1. Classification (NCBI taxonomy): domain Eukaryota; kingdom Metazoa; phylum Chordata; class Mammalia; order Diprotodontia; family Phalangeridae; genus Phalanger; species Phalanger gymnotis. The sequence goes on along the minus strand of CM053626.1, from coordinate 141,978,598 downwards.
AGCTTCTTCCCCATTCATACTTTTCACAAATTAATAGACATTTGTTGTTATTCAATTGTTTCAGTTATGTCTAACTCTTTGTGACCTCATTTGGGGTTTTCTTGCTAAAGATACTGGAGTAGTTTTCTATTTCTGTCTCCAGATCATTTTACAGATGAAGAAACTGAAGCAAACAGGCTTAGGTGACTTATCCAGGGTCACACAGCTAGTAAGTGTCTGAGGCCAGATTTGAACACAGGAAGATGAGTCTTCTTTATTCCAAGCCAAGTACTCTATCTACTATGCCTCCCAGCTTTTAATCCAGAACTTGTTAAAAAAAAATGAAGTGAGGAGATATATGATAGCATTATTTCCCAGAGTGACTTGAGTTCTGGGAACTTCAGAATGACCAGCATGATTGTGGTGAGAGGACAAATTCAGTAAAAAGGTACTATTAAAACATAAACCTTTTTATTTATGTGATTTTAGAGAGTATAGACTTTCAAGGGTGAGGAACCTGTGGCCTTGAGGCCATATGCAGCCATTTGACTGAGTCCAGGTTTTACAGAACAAATCCTTTTATTAAGAGCATTTGTTCTGCGAAGTTTGTATTCAAAGGGCCGAATTTGAGGACCTCAGGGGTCCCATGTGGCCTCAAGCCACAGGTTCCCCACTCCTGGAGAGTTGTATTGGTGGTGTAATCATTGCAATGTACTTTTCTTATTGGTTCTCCATGCATACTCTCCCTCTCATCCCTTGTCTCCTACCTTCCCCATTTTCCTTCGAGTCTCAGCTAAAATTTTACTTTGTACAAGAACTATTTCCCAGTCTTATTTAAGGTCAGTGCCTTTCCTCTGAGATTGGTCTTGGTGTTCCCTCTTTGCTTAAAATGGAGGTACCCTAAAAAAGCAAAATAAGATAAAATGGAGGTGCCCTGAGGAGCCTTTGGAACATGTCTAGATTGCCTAATGTGGAGGCCTCTGCATGCCCCACCACTCAGGTTGAGGAGCTTCCTTTTACATGCTGCCTTTTGTAAACCAATTGGCAAAAATGAGCCTATTGAACTATTGAGCAGAGAAACAAACATCCATCACCCTAGACACTTTTCTTGGAGCCAACATAAAATGGGGAGCAGGGGAAGGTAATCCTTCCTCTCTTGTCAGTTCAATTCATGGCACTCATGCTGTGGATGAACAGTAAATTTTACCCTCTAGACACTACAGATAAGTGGACAAAAAAGCAGCAGAAAAACAGAAATCAGTTCAGTCTTGTCCATCTTAAGGACGCACTCATCTAATCAAAGGAGGCTACCATTCCAGTGGCAGGGGATGCAGAGACCTCCATGTTAAGCAATATAGTCATGCTCTAGAGGCCCCAGCATTCTTAGTCAAGACCAAGCTACGTGTATATGGATATGTAGGTAGGTATATGTACACATACACACAATGAATGTATGTGTTGGCATGTAAGTACTGTCAGGATCCCCATGCCAAGACCAACAACCTCTTTTACTCCTCTCTTTTTACTGTTAGGAGACATCCTGTTTCCCATAGCCAAGGCCCAGCAAGCAAGCTGTGCCCTGAGGTTGTCATAACAACAAGCCTTCAGAGGGCTTTGAATATGATATTCCCTAAGGCAAAACAGCTTGGATTATAGACAAGGATCAACTACCCAGCAAAACTGAGCATAATCTTTCATGAGAGGAGATGGACATTAAATGAAATAGGGGACTTCCTGACCTTCCTAATGAAAAGAACAGAGCTCAATGGAACAATGTGATCTTCGAATACAATACTCAAGAGAGACATAAAAAAGTAAACAGGAAAGGAAAAAAAAGCAAGCATATTATTCAATAAAGGCAAACTGTTTACATACATATACGGGAAGAGGATACTTGTAAATCTTGAGAACTGTATCTTTTGTGTGACATTTAAAAGGGATATACATAGACAAAGGCTGTGGGTATAAATTAACTGATGTGATAATAAAAAAACTAATTAAGGTTGAAAAGGGATTATAATTGGAAAAGAAGAAAGGAGGGGGCAGAAAAGGGTAAAATATATCACATGAAGAGGCACAAAAACATATCACAGTAAAGGGAAAGAAGGGAGAAAGATGAACATTGTTTGAACTTTACTCTAATTGAATTTGATTGAAGGAGGGAATAACATACTGTTTCAACAATTCAGCCAGCACCTGCTGCAGGGGTATAAGACCCACCAACAACCAGCACACAGAAAACTGCCAATACAGGTTCTTTTGATCTGTTTTACTAAGGAAAGCAACGTTAAGGGGTTAACAATCTTACTTTAATCCAACATACAAATATCATTCACTTAGTTCAGGGGAAAAAGCCAGCACCCTGAACTTCAGAGCAAATACAAATGAATTACAAACATACATTTATAAACAGACCAAATATGATTCATAGTTAACAAGGAATCATCAACATCTGAGTTCAGCCAGGAGCTTGACAACAGCTGGCCCAGAGTCACGTGCCACTTCTGCTATAGCTCAGAGCTCCAAAAGAGAAAGCCAACCTCTGTGTTTATGTATCTTGTTGAGGGTCAAAAGTGAGTCACACACTCAACTCACCCACATGACCTAAAATCATCACAAAAATGCGACTTAAACCCACGTGGTCTAAAAGCCTCCGATGTCACAAACATGTCACTCAAACCCATGTAAATTAGGCTTTCCCCTGAGGCAAAGAGGTCATCAAGAAGTCCTAATTTAATCAAGGAAACAAAGGCCAAACTCTTCAAGGGCACTTGGTTGAATAAGTGCTAAGAGCCCATCTTGATTCCCAGTACACATACTCAGTTCAGTATAGAAATCTAACTTGCCCTACAGACAGTAGGAGAGGAAAGGGTAAAGAAAAGGGAAGGGGTGGTTAGAAGGGAGGGAAGATGGGGCAGCTAGGTGGTACAGTGAGTAGAGCACCAGCCCTGGAGTCAGGAGGACCTGAGTTCAAATCTGGCCTCTGGTGATTGGCACATGTACTAGCTGTGTGACCTTGGGCAAGTCCCCTAACTCCAATTGCCTTGCCAAAAAAAAAACAAAAATAAAACAAAGAAGGGAGGGAAGAAATAGTAAGGGAAAGGGGAAACAAAAGGGAGAGGGCTAAAAGAATGGAGAGAAGATTGAGGAAGGAAGTGGTTAAAAGCAAAACTTTTTTGAAGAGGGGAAAAAAGGGAGAAATAAAAGCATAAAAAGGGGGAATAGTATGGTGAGAAAGACACAGACAGTAATCATAAGTATGAAGGTGAAAGGGATGAACTCTTCCATATAACAGAAGCAGATAGCAGAGTAGATTAAAAACCATAATCCTACAATATGTTGTTTACAAGAAACACATTTGGAATGGGGGGATACACAAAGGGTAAAAGTGAAAGGCTGGAGTAGAATGTATTATGTTTCAGCCGAAGTGGAAAAAAAAAAAGGCAGGGGTAGCAATCCTGATCTCAGATAAAGCAAAAGCAAAAATAGACATAATTAAAGGAGATAAGGAATGAAACTATATCTTGCAGAAAAGCACCATAGACAATGAAGTAATATCATTATTAAACATATATGCAGGGGGACAGAGCCAAGATGGCAGAGGAAAAGCAGGGACTTGCTTGATCTCTCTCTCAAATCCCTCCAGATTCCTGTAAAAATGACTCTAAACAAATTCTAGAGCTGCAGAACTCATGAACTGATAGAGTGAAACAAGTCGCCCATCAAAGACAGCATGGAAGGTCGAGAGGAAGGGTGTATCCCACTGTGCTGGGAGCTGAGCGTAGCCCAGCATGAGCCACACCAGCACAGATGTGGACAGAGCAGACTGGGTGGAGGAGGCCTCAGGGTACTGAATCACTGCCAGCTATGGTGGTTTCCAGACTTCTCAAACCACAAATGCCAAAAACATCTTAAAAGATCAGTGGGAAAAGTCTGTCAGACCTGGGTGAGAGAAGATCAAGGTCCAGCCCCAGCCACATGGTGGCAGCAGAGGCAGGAGGGGTCTGTGGAGGCAGCTATGGCAGCAGCAGGAGCGTCAGCAGCTGCTTCCAGAGCTCCACGCCCACAGACTGTGGGGGCATCAAGCAGCTGGTTAGAGCAGAAGTGCAGGGACCTATTTTTGGCAATGAGGCAGGATTTGCTTGCTTTGCCTACTTGGATTTGGGTAATAGTCCTGAGTGGTGGTCCTGGGGTGAGGAGGAGCACTGATGTGGCAGAGCTTGTGGTGACTATAGAGAGGGAATCTTCCTAGCAGTTCCAGGGGAGAGAAGAGTGTTGAAGTCATTCACAGATTAGAGCACAGGCCAGGAGAGGAGTAAGCACCTCTCCTTGGATCATACCACCTCAGAAGAACTGAAAATCTACAGGTTCCTAGAAGTAGTTCTGAAAACAGCTGCACAAAACCCCTGAAGTCTGGAAGACAGTACTCTCTGCTCTGGAAGCAGAGTCATATCTTGACAAAGAACTCAAAAGTCAAGTAATTGGCTGGGAAAATGAGCAGATAGAATAAAATAACTCACACTACAGAATCTTACTTTGGTGACAAAGAAGATTAAAACATACAACCAGAAGAAGACAACAAAGTCAAAGATGCTACATCAAAAACCTCCAAGAAAAATATGAATTAGTCTCAGGCCATAGAAGAGCTCATAGAAGGGGATTTGGAAAATCAAGTAAGAGAAATAGAGGAAAAAATGGGAAAAGAAATGGGAGGGATGGACGAAAATCGGGAAAAGCGAGACAACAGTTTGCTAAAGGAGATCCCAAAAATACCGAAGAAAATAACACCATAAAAAGAGACTAATCCAAATGGCCAAAGAGGTCCAAAAAGACAATGAGGAGAATGCCTTAACAAGAAGTATTGGTCAAATGGAAAAGGCAGTCCAAAAACTCACTGAAGAAAATAATTCCTTAAAAATTAGAATGGAGGAAAAGGAAGGTACTAACTTTGTGAGAAATCAAGAAATTATAAAACAGAACCAAGAATGAAAAATAGAGGACAATGTAAAATATCTCATTGGAAAAACTACTGACCTCTCCAGGAGAGATAATTTAAAAATTATTGGACTACTTGAAAACCATTATCAAAAAAAAGGCCTAGACATTATCTTTCAAGAAATTAACAAGGAAAACTGCCCTGATATTCTAGAACCAGAGGGTGAAATAAAAATTGAAAGAATCCACCGATCACCTCTTGAATAAAGATCTCAAAATGAAAACTCCTAGGAAGATTATAGCCAAATTCCAGAGTTCCCTGGTCAAGGAGAAAATATTGCTAGCAGCCAGAAAGAAACAATTCAAGTATTGTACAAACATAATCAAGATACCATAAGATCTAGCCGCTTCTACATTAAGGTATCAAAGGGCTCCGAGTATGATATTCTGGAGGTCAAAGGAACTAGGATTAAAATCAAGAATCAGTTACCCGGCAAAACTGAGTATAGTATTTTAGGAGGAAAATGGATGTTCAGTGAAATAGAGGACTTTCAAGCATACTTTTTTTTTTTAAGGCAGGGCAATTGGGGTTAAGTAACTTGCCCAAGGTCACACAGCTAGTAAGTGTGTCAAGTGTCTGAGGCTGGATTTGAACTCAGGTCAAATGGTTTACGTAATGTGCCACCTAGCTGCCCCATTTTCAAGCATTCTTGATGAAAAGACTAGAGCTGAATAGAAAATGTGACTTTCAAATACAAGACAAAAGAGAAGCCTGAAAAGGTAAACAGGAAAGTGAAATCATAAAGGATTTATCAAAGTTGAACCGCTTACTTTCCTACATGGAAAGATGATACTTGAAATTCATGAGACCTTGTTTCAACAATCTGGCTAGCAGCTGTTGTGGGGGTGAAAGACCAACACAAGCCCAACAGCAAGAATGCTGCCAAAGCCCAGGTTCTTTTGATCTGCTTTAGTAAGGAAAGCAACGTTAAGGGGTTGACAAGCTTACTTTAATTCGGCATACAAATACCATTCACTCAGTTCAGGGGGAAAAGCCAGCACCTTGAACTTCAGAGCAAAATACAAACAAATTACAAACATCAACAGACAGACCAAATACTATTCATAGTTACCAACATCTAAGTTCACCCCAGGAGCTCATAACAAGGGCTGACCCAGAGTCACGTGCACCACCATGGCTGTGGGTAAGAGCTCCAAAAAATAGAGAAAGCCAACCCCTGGTTTTATATCTTTTTCAGGGTCAAGGGTGAGTCACACATGTGACTCACCCACGTGACCTAAAATCATCACAAAGAGGTGACCGAAACCCATGTGGTCTAAAAGCCTCTGATGTCCCAAATATGTCACTCAAAGTCATGTGTAAACTAGGCCCTCCCCTGAGGCAAGGAGGTCACCAAGGACTCCTAATCTAATCAAGGAAACAAAGGCCAAACTTTTCAAGGGCACTTGGTTGAACTGAGTACTAAGAGCCCATTTTGTTTACCAACACAGACCTTTCTCAGCATTAGGGTAGTTGAAGGAATATACATGCATACATGTATACACACACACACACACACACACACACACGTGTGTATATATGTATATATACATATATATAGAAATATAGGCATAGGAAGAGGGCACAGGGTGAGGTGAATATGAAGGGATGATATCTAAAAAATAAAGTTAAGGGGGAAAAGAGGAATATGTTGGGAGAAGGAAAAAGAGAGGGACAGAATGGGGTAAATTATCTCACCTAAAAGAGGCAAGAAAAAAAACTGTTATGATGTAAGGGAAGAGGGGGGAGGTGAAAGGGAATGAGTCAACCTTACTCTCATAGGATTTAGCTTAAGAAGGGAATAACATACACACTCAATAGGGTATCTTACCCTACAGGAAAGTGGGGGGAGGGGGGATGAAGGGATAAGGAGGGGAATGATAGAAGGGAGGACAGATTGTGGTAGGGGATAGTCAGAAGCAAAACTTTTGTAAAGGGAAAAGGTCAAAAGAGAAAATAGAATAAATGGGAGGTGGAAAAGGCTGTAGGAAAATATAGTTAGTCTTTCGCAACATGACTATTATGGAAGTGTTTTACCTAACAACACATTTATAATCTATATTGATTTGCTTGCCTTCTCAATGAGGGTGGGTAGAGAGAGAAGAATGGAGAGAATTTGGAACTCAAGGTTTTAAAAACAAACATTAAAAATTGTTTTTGCATGCAACTGGGAAATAAGATATACAGGAAATGGGGTATAGAAATCTATCTTGCCCTACAAGAAAGTAAGGAGGAAGCAGATGGGGTGGGGGGAGCATGGCAATTGGGAAAAGAGGTAATCAGAATGTACGCCATCTTGAAGTGAGGAGGAAAGGAGAGATGGGGAGAAAAATAACTCAAAATCTAGTGGAAATGAATGTTGAAAACTAAAAATAAATAATCTTTAAAGAAACATATATCATCAAGTGGTATAGCATCCAAAGTTTTGGAGGAGAAGTTAAGGGAGTTACAGAAAGAAATAGACAGCAATACTATACTAGTGGGGAACCTCAACTTCCCCCTCTCTGAACTCGATACTGGAATGGTTTGCCATTTCCTTCTCCAGTTCATTTTACATATAAGGAAATGAAGCCAAGAGGGTTAATGACTTGACCAGCTTCACACAGCTAGTAAGGGAGGCTTGATTTTAACTCAAGAAGAGCTTTCCTGATTCAAAGCCCAGTGCTCTATCAACTGTGCCACCTAGCTAGCCACATATTTCCATACTTTGATGAATATGATGGGGTATAGGTTACTGATACTGATGAGATATAGACTTTGGGAACCCCCCTGACCTCTCCCTGAATTCTTCTCACTTGATCTGGCTTTTCATGCTGAAATAACCTAGCCTAGCCCTCCATTGTCTCATTACCTCCAAATTGCCTCCTGCCATTTCTTACCTTTGATCCTATCAAAATATCTATACCCAAGTCTGTTACCCTATCTCTCCATTGTCTGTCATCTCCAGATAGCCTTCAAGCTATTTCCCACCCTTATTCCCATTCTTGGACTCTGAACTCACTCTAGTCTCCCCCAGTCACCCCAGTTCATCAAGACCCTCCCTAAACCCCACCTCCCATCACCTCAGACTACTTGACCACCCTAAATCCCTCCAATGGTTTTTCTGTAAAGAAGTCTCATCTTGCCTCCATGAAGGTGCTCAGCTTCAATCTACTTCAGATTCAATCCGGCCAGCTTGTCAATACGTCACAAATGCTCAGACTATGTAGAGTCCACCCAATATGGCAACTATTTAATAAACCTTGTTGTTCTTTTGTGTGTGTGTATTTGTTTGCTTGTTTGTTTGTTTGTTTATTTTTAGTTTTCAACATTGATTTCCACAAGATTTTGAGTTACTAATTTTCTTTTCATCTCTCCTCCTCACTCCAAGATGGCATGTATTCTAATTGCCCCTTTCTCCAGTCTGCCCTCCATTCTCTCACCCCACTCCCTGCCTTATCCCCTTCTCCCTTATTTTCTTGTAGAGTAAGATATACATTTCCTGTATATCTTATTTCCAAGTTGCATGTAAAAACAGTTTTTAACATTTGTTTTTAGAACTTTGAGTTCCAAACTCTTTCCCTTCTGCTCTCCCCACACCCCCTCCTTTAAAAGGCAAGCAAATCGATATAGGCTGTACATGTATCATTATGCAAAACACTTCCAAAATAGTCATGCTGTGAAAGACTAACTATATTTCCCTCCATCCTATCCCACTCCCATTTATTTAATTTTCTCCTTTGACCCTGTCCCTTTTCAAAAGTTTTTGCTTCTGACTAGCCCCTCCCCTAATCTGCACTCCCTTCTATCATTCCTGCCCCCTCCTCTTATCCCCTTTTCCCTTACTTTCCTGTAGGGTAAGATACCCAATTGAGTGTGTATGGCTTAAACCAAATCCAATGATAGCAAGTTTCACTCATTCCCTTCCACCTTGTCCCTCTTCCCTTCCGTTATAAGAGCTTTTTCTTGCCTATTTTATGAGATAATTAACCCCATTCTGCCCTCCCTTTCTCTTTCTCCCAATATATTCCTCTTTCACCCTTTAATTTTATTTTTGGATATCATACCTTCATATTCAACTCATCCTCTGTCTTGTCTATATATGTATATATTACATATATTTGTATATGTTATACATATATTTACATACATATTTATGTATTTCTTTCAGCTGCCCTAATACTGAGAAAAGTCTCATGAGTTACAAACATCATCTTTCCATGTAGAAATGTAAAGACTTCAACTATAATAAGTCTCTTATGAGTTCTCTTTCCTGTTTACCTTTTCAGGCTTCTCTTGAGTCTTGTATTTGAAAGTCAAATTTTCTATTCAGGTCTGGTCTTTTCATCAAGAATCCTTGAAAGTCCTCTATTTCATTGAAAATCCATTTTTTTCCCTGAAATATTATACTCAGCTTTGATGCGTAGGTGATTCTTGGTTGTAATCCTAGCTCCTTTGACCTCCAGAATATCATATTCCAAGCCTTTCGATCCCTTAATGTAGAAGCTGCTAGATCTTGTGTTATCCTCATTGTGTTTCCACAATACTCAAATTGTTTCTCACTGGCTGCTTGTAATATTTTCTTCTTGACCTAGGAACTCTGGAATTTGCCTACAATATTCCTAAGAGTTTTCCCTTTAGGATCTTTTTCAAGAGGCAATTGGGGGATTCTTTCTGTTTCTATTTTACCCTCTCATTCTAGAATATCAGGGCAGTTTTCTTTGATAATTTCTTGAAAGACGGTATCTCAGCTCTTTTTTTGATCATAGCTTTCAGGTAGCCCAATAATTGTTAAATTATCTCTCCTGGATCTATTTTCTGGGTCAGTGGTTTTTCCAATGAGATGTTTCACATTGTCTTCTATTTTTTTCATTCTTTTGGTTGTGGTGGTGTTTTGGCTGATTGTTTGGTTATGATTTCTAATAACGTCATTAGCTTCCATTTGCTCCATTCTAATTTTCAAGGAATTATTTTCTTCAGTGAGTGTATTAGCAAGGCAATAATCACAATATAGACAATAATTGTCAATATGCCTATGTGGTTCTATATTGCAAAATATGGGAGTCTCTCCAAATCCAAAGTAGAAGAAGTAAATCATTTATTCGGACACCAGGGAACCAGATCCCAAAACCAATAAGCCCAATCCATCACAACAGCAAACAGTTCAATACACAATATCACAACAGAGAACCACTCCACATCCCATAACCTTCCACCTCCTTGCTGGTGCCTTCCCACAAACTCGTTCACAGTTCAGCACAAGTCTACTCTTTCCCTCACTCTAACCACTCTCTCTCTCTCTCTGCCTTTCCTTTGACACACTTTCCTTTTCCTCCTGGCAAGCTCCTACCACCACATGTGACTTAGACTTCTTGTGACATAATCAGGTCACAAATTGGTGGGAAAGGTCTTCAAATCCAAATTGTTATTACAGTGGACTTTTGGACCTCCTTTTCTATTTGCCAGTTCTGCTTTTTAAGGCATTCTTCTCCTCAATTGCTTTTTGGACCTCTTTTGGCATTTGGGTTAGTCTATTTTTTTAAGGCATTATTTTCTTCAGTATTTTTGGGGTCTCCTTTAGCAAGCTATTGACTTATTTTTCATGATTTTCTTGCATCACTCTCATTTCTTTTCCCAATTTTTCTTTACTTCACTTACTTGATTTTCAAAATCCATTTTGAGCTCTTCGATGGCCTGAGTCCAATTCATATTTTTCTTGGAGGCTTTTTATGTAGGAGCTTTGACTTTGTTGTCTTCTGGTTGTATGTTTTGATCTTCTTTGTCACCAAAGTAAGATATGGAGTGTGCTCTTCTCTCACTCAGCTCTGACAAAGTTTACCCACTGACCTTCTACACTGTCTTTGGTATTTGTGGCTTGAGAAGTCTGGAATCCGCCACAGCTGCAATTGTTCAGTCCCCTGAGTCCTGCTCCAGCCCTGCCTGTGCTGGTGCGGACCACATTGGACTATGCTCTGCTCCGAGCCGTGTGACAGACTGTTCTTGTCGACCTTCCATGTTGCCTTGGGCTGGAGATTTATTTCACTCTATCATGTAGTGCATTCTGTTGGTCTAGAATTTGTTTAGTGTTGTTTTTTACAGATATTTGGAGGAGTTTGGGGGAGAGGTCAAGCTTTTACTCCACCATCTTGGCTCTGCCCCCCAGCACTTAGCACATCTTAAAGCACTATAAGAATGCTAATTATTGTTGTTGTTGTTCTACCAAATTGCCTCTCATTTATCAGATATAAATATTAATATACTAATGCTAACCCTTCTATAATTTTTCACTATATTTTTATTTTAAAACTGAATAGATGATTCTATAGTAAGTTTTTAATCAAAACTATAAACTAGCATACATTTCTAAGAAGTGAAGATGAACATTTCATTTTCATAATTCAAATTTATTTGATTGGTTATGTATAGTACATTAATTAGCATGGGGTAATAGAAGAATTAACTTTTAGTGTCCCAAATTCTTAAAAGAAATAAAGTTTTGTATTACCCAAAGAGTAATATAGAGGTGTTGCTCAATATGAGCTCCACATTTCATATACATATATATGCATATATGCATAGAGGTATACATATGTGTATATGTATATTCAAATATACATATATAATATCATATTATTTTATAAACCCAATCTTATGTATAAAAGATTATATTTATTTATATATACACATACATATGTGTGTACACATGTGTATATTTTCTGTTGTTGCTCAGTTGTTTCAGTCATTTCCAACAATTCATGATCCCATTTGGGGCTTTCTTGGCAAAGACTTTAGAGTGGTTTGCGATTTCTTTTCTAATATATTTTACAGATGAAGAAACTGAGGTAAACAATGTTTGTGATTTGTCCAGAGTCATACAAAGTAGTAAGTGTCTCAGGCTGGATTGGAACTTGGGTCTCCCAGGCTCCAGGGCCAGTACTCTATCCACTGAACCACCCAGACACTATATAGTTTAATAGATAGAGTGATAGATATAGACAGCCAGGTAGCAGAGTGGATAGAGTGTTACTTCTTTACTTGCTGGAGTAAGGAAGACTTGGCCAAGTCACCAAGATAATACTCATAAAGTGCTTAGCACAGTGCCTAGAACATGATAGATGCTATATAAATGCTAAGTATAATTATTATATAACAATACATATGTTACTGTTGGAAATGAAAATGAAAATAATTAGGAAACATGGAGGACAAAAATTGTCATCAAAAGCACATGAACTTAGTCGTCTGGTTTTGACTGTGAACATCATAGTGAAGGATGATGCCCAAATAAAGGAGCATGCAGAAGGCAGTGTTGCATAAAGTATATTTATCTGTTGAAACAAAGAGAAGATGCTATTCTAGAGATGGAGAAACTATTAACATTGTGGCTAGAACATCAGACTCAGAAGAATATTCCTTTAAGCTTGATGGCAATTCAAGTAAAGTTTCAAAGCCTTTTTGAAGATTTAAAGGTAAAATATACTGAAGGAATATCAACATTTACATCAAGCAGCAATGGGTTTGCAAGATTTAAAAATCATGCAAGTTTTCATAATGTGCAAGTGTCAGGAGAGGCTGCTACTACAGACACAGAAGAAGCAAAGAGATTTCCAGAGTACCTGCAAAAATTATTAGATGAAGGTTACTATTTACTGTGGCAAATTTTTTATGGAGATGAAACTAGCCTATTTTTTCACTTCCAATATGTGTCTTGGTAGAAGAAAAAACTATGCCAGGGCACAAAGCTTGGAAAAATGAAATTACTGTTCTGCTTGGATCTGGGATTTGCACATTAAAACCTGTTCTTGTGTACTACTCAGAAAATCCCAGAGCATTGAAAAAATACTACTTGTGCATTATTTTGCTAACCCCAAGGCCCTTATCATCTTTGAATGATGGCTTATATACTGCTTAATTCCAGGAGTTTTGTAAATGATGGTGATATTCATTTCAATGTCCCAAGTCACCTTATCCATCTGGATGATCTTAATGAAAATGTAAAAGTGCCTAACACTACCTCATTATTACAAACTGTGGATCAGGAAGTGATTGCAGATTCCAAGGCCTATTATTTGCATTTGCTCTGGCAATTGCAGCCTTGGATTCAAATGAGGACTTGACCAGGAGAGATTTCTAGAAGTCCTAGAATATTTGTCATGTAATCTAGAATATTGTTAAGGCATGTGAAAATGTAACAGATACATGCATGAAGAGAAGAGAGTTTGGAAAAAAGTGTGCCACAGTTTGTTCCTGACTTTCATAGATTTCACAAAGAGGAAGTGTTCAAAAAAGTGAGTAACAAAACTGTAAGATTACCACAAAAATTGAAGCTAGAAGTGGATGAGAATGATGTGGCAGAGATGATTGAGTCCCATGGAGAACAACTGACAAATGAGGATCTGATTGAGCTGTGTATCATTAAGGAGATATTTGCAGCTGCTTAAATATATTTTTAAGGATTGGGATTGCATGGTATAATAAGCACTCTTCACTTCAAATTAAGATCAGTGTAACATTTATTCTGCACACAAAGACAAAATAAAGCAGTATTAAAGAAATACAAAAATTAAATATAAATCTTAACAAAGTAATGAAAATATTTACATATATCACCAAAATGGGGAAGCACTAACATCTGGGTTCAGACACTAGAGGCCCCTTGTTATCACCTCCAAGAGTCCCAGTTGGGAAAAAAGTGTTTCTGGTTAAGCATCTTTCCTGCGAGTGAAGCCTAGAGAAATAAATATCAATTTCCCAGAATATATCCAGTTTCAAAATAAAAAAAAAGTTGGCATGGCATGTTTAAGCAACTGATAGGCTCAGAATCAGAGCCTCCTCGCCAGAGCCTACATGACTTAGCATATGATTGGCTCTGTGCCAGAGCGCTATGTGACCCATCACAGGATATGTTGGGGCTGTGGACTGGGCCAGAGTTCAAAAGGAACAAGACATCTGTGACTGATAAGGCAAAATGTCTGTGTTCTAAAGGACACAAGATTGATTCCATATATTCCTAGAAGGGTGGCCAACTCTTCAAGGAAGAGGAATCAGCCAGGTATATTCTTATCTTTAGTCCAAGGAACACAGCCTTGTTCCCAGGAGAAAAGCCAACAGAAGTCACATAGGCCTATAAATGCACAGGGAAGATCTTTATATTTCATTAACCCTTCAAGCTGCTAACTGCAAAGATTGCAGAAGAAGAAAAATGAAGCTTTGGAACCTGAAGCAGAACCAAAAAGGTTCATAACAAAACAGCTAGTAGAAGCATTTCATCACTTGAGTGGTTTTTTTTCTTGTATTAAAAAGATAGATTCAAATACTTCAAGAATTTTGTTAATTGAGGATAATATTGCTTGTCAGATATATATCAGACATACAAAGCAAAAAAAAAAAAGAGACCCACTGTGCAAATATCTCTTGATAGCTTCATAAAAAAAAGTTAGACAGCCAACTACCAGTGATAAAGGCTAGGGGAAGTAGGTGGAGAAGGGGCAACATACTGCACACCTATGTCAACTATACTATATAATATTATGCATACTTTATCACTAACTTTACTTTTCATTTCGTAATTCTGTTTATGTCAACCATTCACAGAGTCTGTTCTAAGAAAGAGACAAACAAACTAGGTTAGATTGTGTCCACATTTTTTATTTCTCTCAAGCTGGAGACATATGTGCAGTGAATGGGAGTTAGATTCCATAACTACCCCCCCCAAGGGGGCCAGTGCAGAACTGGCTCAATTTGGGGGTTGGGGTGCCCGGTTTATACACCTTTTCAACAGGGACTGATATTACCCACCCATCATTTTATCTCTGGACAGAGGAAATACCTGTTCTATCAGACCACTCCCCAATCATACCAGACCACTCTGAGCCTTGGGCAGTCTAAGCAGAAGAATCTGTCTCCACCCAAGCCTGAGCAAAACACAGTTGGACTTGCAAACCTTTGATTGCATCAATTCAGACTTCTGTTGAAGTTTGACCAGGATAAGACTCAATGCAATCTGATGATCATTCATTTCCTTGTGAAGAACTTTGAGAGGATAGGGCTAGGGGTGAGGGATAAGCTCTGAGTCTTCAAGATACTGATTACTAAGAAAAATAATTTTCCATAGTACAATATATAATACATCTGCATTTTAGTACATTTTATGACTGGGTAAAGGTATTATTTTGTGTATGCCTTTGTTTTATTGGCTAAGTGAAGCAGGTAGGTAGGGAAAATTAGTATTATGCAAAAATTGCTTTTCATAGAGATCTGAGGAATGGTCCACTTGTGTAAAATGAAAACTGTCTATTTCTGTGCTTGCGCATATATTTAAGTGGCTTCCTCAAATTTGGTAAGTATATTGTTAGCCTTGGAGAGTTCGACCTAAGAAAGACAAACATGATTAAATTGTGTCCATCTACACATTTATTTCGCTTCAAGTAAAGATATACATGGGGGGCTGCAGTGTTGGAACTGAGCCCATTTTGGGGTTGGGGTACACAGTTTACATACCTTTTCAGCAGAAGGCTGAGGACACTCTGTTATCATTTATAAACCCACATACACATGCACACACGTTCTGCATTGGACATATCCATACGTATGTGTGTGTATGTATACATATATTCTCCATGTATATTTATATGTGTCGGGGGGAGGTATGTGTATTCTCCATCGGGTATAGAAATCTATCTTACCCAATAGTGACATAGGAGGAGAAGGGGATAAGAGATATAGGGGAGGGGAGGAGAGAAATGATAAAAGGGAGGGTAGATTAAGGGAGGACAAAACCAAAACAGACTTTTGAAAAAGGACAGCATAAAAAGAGAGAGAAGGATAAACAGGAGAAAATAGTGTGAACAGAAATATACAAGAATCATAAGTGAATGTGAATGGTATGAGCTCATCCATAAAAGGGAAACAGATAGCAGAATGGATTAGAAACCAAAATTCAACAATGTATTGTTTGGAAAAAACAAATTTGAAACAGAAAGACATATACATAGAGTTAAAATAAAGGGCTGGAACCCAGCAAAACCACTCCTAGGTCTGTATCCCAAAGAGATCATAAAAACAGGAAAAAGACGCATGTGTACAAAAATATTTATAGCAGCTCTTGTCGTGGTGGCCAAGAACTGGAAATTGAGGGGATGCTCATCAACTGCAGAATGGCTGCATAAGTTGTGGTATATGAATGTATTGGAATACTATCATGGTTTAAGAAATGATGAGCAGGCAGACTTCATAAACACCTGGAAAGACTTATTTGAACTGATGCTGAGTGAAATGAGCAGAACCAGGAGAACACTGTCCACAGTAACAGCCATAGCATGCAATGACTGACTTTGATAGATTTACCTCTTCTTGGCAATGAAAGGATCTAAATGCCAAAAGACTCATGATGGAAAATGTTATCCACATTTAGAGAAAGAACTTGGAAGTCAATGCAAATGGAAGCATACTATTTGCTCTCCTTTTCTTTTGTTGTTTTGTTTCTTCTTTCTTGTGGTTCCTCTCAATACTTCTAATTCTTCCTTATATCATGACTAATGTGAAAATATGTTTAATATGACAAAAAATAAAATTAAATTAAGGGCTGGAGCATACTCAGTTATACTTCAGCTGAAGTGAAAAAGGCAGAAGTAGCAATCATAATCTCAGACAAGGCAAAAGAAAAATAAACCTGATTAAAAGAGATAAGCAAGGAAACTACATTTTCCTAAAAGGTACCACAGACAATCAAAAATTTATGGCAAGTTTCTGCAATAATGGCTTACTTTCTCAAATATATGGGACATTAAGTCAAATTT
Organism: Phalanger gymnotis; assembly: GCA_028646595.1. Classification (NCBI taxonomy): domain Eukaryota; kingdom Metazoa; phylum Chordata; class Mammalia; order Diprotodontia; family Phalangeridae; genus Phalanger; species Phalanger gymnotis. The sequence continues at coordinate 141,961,846 of CM053626.1, read as the reverse complement.
ATAAAAATAAGAGCCTTTCTCCAGCTGATAAATGATCAAAAGATATGAAAAGGCAGTTTTCACAAGAAGAAATCAAAGCTATACATAATCATATGAAAAAATGCTCTAATAAGAGCATTTATTAGAGAAATGCAAATTAAAACAACTCTGAGGTACAACCTCACATATATCAAAAATAACAAATGTTGGATGGGGATGAGGAAAAATTGGTACACTAATAAACTGTTTGTGAAGTTGTTAACTAATCCAACTCTTCTGGAGAATAATTTGGAACTATGCCAAAAGAGCTATAAAACTGTGTTTACAATTTGATCCAGCAATACCAGTACTTGGACTGTGTTCCAGATACAACAAAGAAAAAAAAGGACCTATATGTATAAAAATATTTATAACAGCTCTTTTTGTGGTGGCAAAGAATTGGAAATTGAGAGGATGCTGCTCAGTAGGGGAATTGCTGAACATGGCATATGATTGTGATGGAGTATTATTGTTTTATAAGAAATGATGGGGGTAGTTTCAGGAAAAAACAGGGTAACACCTATGTGAGCTGATAAGGGAGGTGAAAAGAACTGGGGATCATTGTGCACACTATGAACGACTTGTCTACTCTGATAAATACAATGATTTAAGAGTTCCAAAAGACTCATGATGAAAAAATGCTATCCACTTTAAGAGAGAGAATTGATGAACTTTAAGTACAAATTTAAATATGATTTTCTTGATTTCTTTATTTTTCTTTTTTTCTTCAACATGGATAATATGGAAATATGTTTTGTGTTATTTTACATGTTTAACTGATATTACATTGTTTGCCTTCTCATTGGGTGAGGGAGCAATGGAAGTGAGGTAAGAAGAGAAATTAGTACTCAAAACTTGAAAAGAATATTAAAAATAAATGAATTAGTAATATATGAAACTCAAGAAAATTAAAGAAAATAAAGTGCACCCAAAATAAGAGACTAAGATTAGAGATTATCTCTCTTCCCACCTTCATTTCTATGCAGAAGCAATGCACTTTGTCCTTGTTTTTAAGTATTTGCACTTACGTTTCCTTTTATTTAATATGAATCACTGGGTGTCATTTACGTTCAACTGATAATGTAAAACCAACTTGGAATTTTCTGCTCCGAAGACCCTTCTTAGAGCATTTTTAATGAAATTAGTTTACTTAGCTAAGCAGACAGGTGGTATAGTAAATAGAGTGCTGGACCTCAAGTCAGGAAGACATGAGATTAGATTTGAATTTGGCTTCAGATACTTACTAGCTGTGCGACCCTGGATTAGTCAAATTGACATACACTTTCTTCAGTTTCCTCTATTGCAAAATGGAATAATAAAAAGAGATATGATTTGTTAAATGCTTAGCAAAGTTCCTGGCACATACTAGGTACTTAATAAATACTTGTTCCCTTCCCTTGTCTTTAGAACTTCCTCCCAGGGATTTCTGCCCATTCCAAAAGCTACGTTTGTCAACTCCCCTCAGATTCATGGGATATCTCTTTGAATTTTCCCAAATGTACTCAATTTATTCCAGAATTCTAGAGGGCTGAGTAGTCCAGGTGGCTCTTCCTGAAATACTGAGGAGCAGAAGCATAACATGATTATACTTTCTCCTGCCAATCAATGGAGAGAAGCTTCAACATGACATAGTTACTCAGAAAACAAGCCATGTGATCAATTGATAAGTTTCCTAGAACTATAATGTATAGGTCGCAAAACCTAAAGACTTTATGATATGCTGATAGAAGAGATCCTGATGACATTTAAATGACAATCTATTCCTATCAGCAACAACAGAGAATCCACCACATTTGGTTCTACTACTTCAGTATCCAATTAGTTATAAGAGGAAGTAGCAATGGCTCTTAAGATGATGAAGTTAGAAAATGTGATTGTATCTTAACAAATACATACAGAAGGAATCTATATTGGAGGGGAATTTTATTATTTTTTTTATTTTTTACATTTTATTTCTTTATTTAATATTTTCATAGTTTTCAACATTGATTTCTACAAGATTAGGAGTTACAAATTTTCTCCCCATTTCTACCCTCCCCCTAACCCAAGACAGCATATATTCTGATTGCTCCTTTCCACATTTTGCCTTTCCTTCTGTCACTCCACTGTCCCTGCTTTATCTCCTTTCCTCTTACATTCTTGTAGGGCAAGATAGATTTCTATACCCCGTTACCTGTATATCTTGTATTCCAGTTGCATGTAAAGATTTTTTGTTTGAGTATTTGTTTTTGGAACTTTGAGTTCCAAATTTTCTCCCTTCTTCCCTCTCCACCCACCCTCCTTGAGAAGGCAAGCAATTCAACATAGGCCACACATATGTCATTATGCAAAACACTTCCATAGCAGTCATGTTGTGAAAGACTAACTGTATTTCCCTCCATCCCATGCTGTCCCCCTTTATTCAATTTCATCCCCTTAACCCTGGCCCTTTTTAAAAGTGTTTGCTTTTCGTTAACTCCTCCCCTGCTCTGCCCTCCCTTCTATCATCCCCTCTCTCTTTTCTCCTCCACCCTACTTTCCTGTAAGGTAAGATACCCAATTGAGTGTACATGTTATTCTTTTTTAAGTAAATTCTAATGAGAGCAAGATTCATTCATTCCTTTTCATTGCTTCCTCTTCCCTTCCAATAGAACTGCTTTTTCTTGCCAATTTCTTGTAAGATAATTTACCCCATTATATTTCTCCCTTTCTCCTCCCAATATATTTCTCTCTCACCCCTTAATTGTATTTATTTATTTTTAGATATCATCCCTTCATATTCAACTCACCCTGTGTCCTTTGTCTATATATGTATACATATATATATATACATACACACACATATATATATGAATATATATATGCATATATTGCCTTCAACTAATATTTAGAAGGGTACCTTGAGTTACAAATATCATCTTTCCATGTAGGAATGTAACCAAAACAGTTCAACTTTAGTAAGTCCTTTATGATTTCTTTCTTGTCTACCTTTTCATGCTTCTCTTGATTCTTGTGTTTGAAAGTCAAATTTTCTATTCAGATTCAGTCTTTTCACTGAGAAAGCTTGAAAGTCCTCTATTTTATTGAAAATCCATATTTTGTTTTGGAGCATTATACTCAGTTTTTCTGGGTAGGTGATTCTTGTTTTAATCCTAGCTCCTTTAAGCTCCAAAATATCATATTTCGAGTGCTTTGATTGCTTAATGTAGAAGCCACTGGATCTTGTGTTATCCTGATTGTGTGTCCACAATACCCAAATTGTTTCTTTCTGACTGCTTGTAGTATTTTCTCTTTGATCTGGGAACTCTGTAATTTTGTGACAATAGTCCTAGGAGTTTTCTTTTTGGGATCTTTTTCAGGAGAGGATTGGTGGATTCTTTCAATTTCTATTTTCTCCTTTAGTTCTAGAATAACAGGCCAGCTTTCCTTGATAATTTCTTGAAAGATGATATCTAGGCTCTTTTTACGATCATGGCTTTTAGGTAGTCCAATAACTTTTAAATTATCTCTCCTGGATCTATTTTCCAGGTCACTGGTTTTTCCAATGAGATATTTCACATTATCTTCCATTTTTTCATTCTTTTAGTTCTGTTTTATAATTTCTTGATTATAAAGTCACTAGCCTCCACTTGCTCCATTCTAATTTTTAAGGTAGTATTTTCTTCAGTGGTCTTTTGGACCTCCCTTTCCATTTGGCTAATTCGGCCTTTCAAGGCATTCTTCTCCTCATTGGCTTTTTGGAGCTCTTTTACCTTTTGAGTTAGTCTATTTTTAAGGTCTTATTTTCTTCAGTATTTTTTGGGTCTCCTTTAGCAAGTCATTGACTTGTTTTTCATGATTTTCTCACATCACTCTCATTTCTTTTCTCCATTTTCCCTTCACTTCTCTTATTTGCTTTTCCAAACCTTTCTAAACTCTTCCATGGCCTGAGACCAGTTCATGTTTTTCTTGGAGGCTTTTGATGTGGGCTCTTGGACTTTGTTGTCTTCTTCTGGCTGCATGTTTTGATCTTCTTTGTCACTAAGAAAAGATTCAAGAGTCTGAGTCTTTCACTGCTTGCTCATGTTCCCAGCCTTGACCCTTGAAGTTTTTGTCAGGGTATGTATGACTGCCTTCAGAATGAGGAGTGCTATGTCCCAAGTTTCAGGGACATTGAGTTGCTGTTTTCAGAGCTACTTGTGCACGGCAAGCTCTGCCACAGCAGTTCTCCTCCTCCCCCAAGAATTGCCAGACAGGACCATGGGACTGTAATATCAGTTAAGTTGGGGCTTTCTTACTGTTTTAAAGTGATTAATTGTCTTTGATTGAACCTTACTAGGTGCAAAGCCCCAGGCCCAAACCTCTATCTATAGGTGCTTAAGCCTATGTGGGCATGAAGCCCTCAGGGTCCTAAGAGGAGTTGCTAAGACCAGAGCCAATAGTGGGAGCCTAAGTTCTGGTCACTCAGATGGCATTTGATGACGACTTAAGAGGGCATAAAAAGCTAGAACGGAGCTATTTGTGAGAGCTCTCATTCTTGGAGGTGTGTTGAGATTCTGGGCAGCTGTAGTTAAGAGCCCTCCAGCTTGTAAACCCGGATGCTTGGACTTTGTAACTGTGTAACTGTTCATTGAGATTTGAGTCAGACAAGCTCTGTCTGTTGATGTTTGTAATTTGTTTGTATTTGCTCTGAAGTTCAGGGAGCTGGCTTTTTCCCCTGAACTAAGTGAATGATATTTGTATGTTGGATTAAAAAGTAAGATTGCTAACCCCTTAACATTGCTTTCCTTAGTAAAACAGATCCAAAGAACCTGTGTTGGCAGCTTTCTGTGTGCCGGTTGTTGGTGGGTCTTACGCCCCTTCAGCAGCTACTAGCAGATTGTTGCAACAGTGACCCAAATCCAAGCAGGGCACAGTAAGAGAACCCTGCATCCCCTGCTCTGATCTGCTGCTTGATTCCTTCCATCTGGGCCTGGGGCCCCAGAAGCAACCACAGCTGGAGCTCTAGAAGCGGCAGTAGGAGCTTCCTGCTGCTGCAGCCCCAGCTCTGTCCCATCTCTGCAGCCACTGGGACTGGGCCAACTGCACACTCCTCTCAACCTTGTCAAGCAGGCTTTCCCACTGACCTTCTAAGTCATCTTTGGCGTTTGTGGGCTAAGAAATCTGACACAGCTCAACAATTCAGGGCCCTAGGGGCAGCTAGGTGGTACAGTAAGTAGAGCACTGGCCCTGGAGTCAGAAACACCTGAGTTCAAATCCAGCCTCAGACACTTGACACATGTACCAGCTGTGTGACCTTGGGCAAGTCACTTAACCCCAATTGCCCTGCCAAAAAGCAAAAAAAAAAAAAACTATTCAGGGCCCTACGGCTTGCTCCTTCCCATCTCCTCAGTGCCTGGTCTGTCTTGGTGCAGCCCAGGCTGGGCTGCACTCTGCTTCCAGCACAGTGCCATAGACACTTCCCAGCAACCATCCAGGCTGTCTTGGGCTGGAGACTTGCTTCCCTCTGTTATTTCGTGGTTTTCTAGCTCTAGAATTTGTTTGGAGCCATTTTTTTGTAGGTGTTTAGAGGGATTTGGGAGAGAGCTTAAGCCAGTCTCTGTTTTCCTGCCTCCATCTTGGCTCCCTGGAAGAGAATTTTAAAGGCACTCAGTAATATTGTCCAGCATCTCCCTTCATTTTGCATCAGTGACTCTGCTTGGTTTTGACTTCATAAGCATTAGGATAAACTCATCCCCTGAAATCTAACCATCAAGCAGATTAACTGAGCTTTTGTTACTTAACACCTCTTTAGCAGCCTCAGTTGACTCTTCTCTCTCATGAGAGGGTTGGAAGGCAAAGAAATAAACTAGTAGACATTTCCAGAGTTAGCTCAGTATTTGGGAGGCTGCAAAGGAAAGTATGAGTGAGAAGAGGTATTAGACTGACTACCAAACTGAAGGTCTACAGAGCTATTGTGCTGACCTCATTGTTGTATGCTTGTGAGACCTGGACAGTCTACCAGCACCATGCCAGGAAACTGAATCACTTCCATTTGAATTGTCTTAGGAAGATTCTACAGATCATCTGGCAGGATAAGGTACCAGACACTGAGGTCCTTACTTGAACTAAACTGCCAAGCATTCAAATTCTGCTTGAGAGAGCACAACTCCGATGGGCTGGCCATGTTGTTCAAATGCAAAATGTATACTTGCTAAAAAGACTTCTGTGGAGAACTCACACAGGGCAAGCATTCACATGGCCTTCAGAAGAAGCAATACAAGGACACTCTCAAGACTTCTCTTAAGAACTTTGGAATTGTTTGTGTCACATGAGAGACACTGGCACAGAACCTCTCATCATGGCATGCCCACATCAGAGAAGGTGCTGTGCTCTATGAGCAAAGCAGAATTGAAACAGCTCAAAAGAAACACAGGATGCACAAATTTAGAGTATCCACCCCAAATGTTCACACAGACTATTTATGCCCAACCTGTGGTAGAGCATTCCGAGCTGGTATTGGTCTGATCAGCCACAGTCAGACACATTGAAACTTGACTGTAGCATAGCAATGTCATTGTGGTCCTCTTCGAGAATGAAGGACAACAACCACCACCATAGAAGGCATAGAATTTTCCAGGTAACCCTTCATTTTTCATTCTGCTTGGTTTCAACTCCACAAACTTCAGGCCCTTGAGTTAGGTACTCCTTAGTGTCCTGCCCCTTTTCAGCTTCCTTTTATGTATTGTCTTCTCACATTAGAGTGTAATTCCCCCATTGCCCTCCTTGAGGACAGGGACTATCTTTCTCTTTCTTATTTGTATCTCTATCATTTCACAAAGTACAGGGCACATAGTTGTTGTTGTTCATCCTTCTTTTTAAAGAGGACCAATGACATAATGGGGTGATGTCTTGATTTGTTTGTGCTCTTAACCTCACTCTCTCTTCTAGAGTCATTGAAGTCTAGTGGCAAGACAAAAAGTCAGTAGGAATGGTGATAGCCTCACATTCGGTGGTGGACCCTGGCATCTTCAATATCTGACCAAGCTCTAAGTACTGCATAATACTGCATAATCAGCCACCTTCATGGCTGTTAGAAAAATTGTTCTCATCTGCCCATTCTGCCAGGGGAAGTCTTCACATGCTTGGGTAGACTTGGTAGACATCCTCCTAACTCATTAACAGGTTTGAGGCCTGTCAGTTATCTTGAACCCGGTTTATCTCATCTGCCAAGATGGTTTGCCAAGGTGTGGCTGCTATGCATGCTATAGCTTCTTGGAACCACGGTTGAGAGTTGGGCGAAAGTGGACACTGAGAGTAGATAGGTACCCTAAAAAGAGCTAGACAAGTCTTGCCACCAGAGGTGCTAGTCCTCCTTGAACACCCCATACACCCTCTGCTACATAGTAGACACTTAATAAATGTTTATTCACTATGGCTATGACTATGACTATGACTATGACTAAGCAGGAGAGTACTATTAAATGTTTAACCACTGGATCTCAGAATATGTGCAAAATAAACACAAATCGATCGGGGAAAGAGTAGACAATAACAACTGGAGTAATCATTAAAAGATTCTCAAAGGTAGCACAAATGTGTTCTTAAAATCTTTCTTGAAGCCAAGTGTTTCTTATGAATATGTTAAGAGCACATAGGATTCTGACGGGGTGACTGGACCCCAACTAAAGACCGTATCTCTGGCAGTAACCCATGAATGGGCCCCAGTGTGAAAAACTAACCCTTCTTGCTACAGGACCAAGCTGACCCTGTAGAACTTCCCTTGTACAAAGAATTACCATATACAATCCAAAGAATAAGCTATAGATGTCAACTCCTGAAGCTATCTTGTATAGACAGGACATTGACTGGTAACAAATAGGATGGCCATGACCACTGGACAACTTACTGACATAGCAAACCTGAAAACACACCCCTCGTAAGCCTTCCATGGGCTTCCCAGAGTGACCTCTGGGTAGGATGCTTGTGCACTAGGTACAGAAATTGCATGTTCCTTTAAGAATTGACCACTCCTTAATCCCACCCCAGACCACCTAATTAGCATAGTTGGCATGCCATGCTCCAAGTTTTCCCCATAAAAGATTTAGCTTAACCCCGACTTGGTTCCGAGTTCCCTAAGGAATTAGCCTGCTTTATAGCAACACAATAAAGCTTTGCCACTTGACTTGAAGATAGTTTGAGTCCACGAATTCTTTTTTTTAATAAGGAATAAAACAAGCATTTATTAAGCACCTACTATGTGCCAGACATTAAGCTAAGTGATTTACATATTATCTTATTTGAACCTCATAACAACTCAGGGAGGTAGGTGATAGCATTTGCCCCATTTTACTTTTTTTTAGTTAACTTATTTTCAATTTTGAACATTTACTTCCATAAATTTTAATTTTTCTCCTCCTCTGTCCCCAAGACAGCCTGCAATCTGAGATAGGCTCCTATTAAATGTATTTCATATTACTCATGCTGTATAGGAGAATTATAATGAATGGGAGAAACCTTCAGAAAGAAAAACAAAACAAAACAAAAAAGAAAATAGTCTGCTTTGCTCTGCATTCAGACTCCATAGTTCTTTTGCTGGAGGTAGATGGTGTTTTCCAACATGAGTGCTTTGGAATTGTTTTAGGTACTTGCATTGCTGAGTCTAAGTCTATCAGTCGTTGCACACTGTGGCTGGTACTGTGTACAATGTTCTCCTGCTTCTGCTCATTTCACTCAGCATCAGTTCAGATAAGTCTTTCCAGGTTTTTCTGAAGTCTGCCAGTTCATCATTTCTTATAGCACAATGGTATTCCATTACATTCATATAGCACAACTTGTTCAGCCATTCCACAGTTGATGGGCATCCCCTCAATTCCCAGATCTTGGCCACCACAAAGAGAGCCGCCATAAATATTTTTGTACATGTGGTTCCTTTTCCCATTTTTTTGATCTCTTTGGGATATAGTCCTAGAAGTGATATTGCTGGATCAAAGGGTATGCACATTTTTATAGCCCTTTGGGCATAATTCTAAATGGTTGGATCAGCTCACAGCTCCAACAACAAAGAATTAGTGTTCCAACTTCCCCACATCTTCTCTAACATTTATATTTTCCTGTTTTATCACTTTAGCCCATCTGATAAGTGTGATGTGGTACCTCAAAGCTGTTTTGATTTGCATCTGTCTAATCAGTGGTGATTTAGAGCATTTTTTCACATGACTATAGATAGCTTTAATTTCTTCTTCTGAAAACTGCTAGTTCATTTCCTTTGACCATTTATCAATTGGGGAATCACTTGTATTCTTGTAAATTTGACTCAGTTCTCTATGTATTTTAGAAATGAGGTAAAAATTCTTTTCCAGTTTTCTCCTTCCCTCCTAATCTTGGTTGCATTGGATTTGTTTGTACAAACACTTTTCAATTTAATGTAGTCAAAATTGTCCGTTTTGCATTTTGTAACACTATCTCTTGTTTGGTTATCAATTCTTCCCTTCTCCATAAATCTGACAGGTAAACTATCCCTTACTCTTCCAGATTAGTTATAGTATCAGACTTTATATTTAAATCGTGAACCCATTTTGACTTTATTTTGGTATATGGTGTAAGATATTGGTCTATATCCACTTTCTGCCATGCTATTTTCCAGTTTTCACAGTAGTTTTTGTCAAATAGTGAGTTCGTATCCCAGAACCTGGATTTGTGGCATTTGTCAAACAGTAGATTGCTATAATCATTGATGACCATGTGTTGTGTACCCAACATATTCCACTGATCTACCCCTCTATTTCTTTTTTTTTTAACCTCTTTGTTTCTTAGCCAGTACCAAGTACTTTTGACAATTGATGCTACAACACAATTTAAGATCTGGTATGGCTAGGCCACCTTCCCTAGCATTTCTTTTCATTAATTCCCTTAAAATTCTGGATATTTATTTCTTCCAGATGAATTTTGATATTTTTTCTAGCTCTACAAAATATGTTTTGTAGTTTGATTGGTACAGCACTGAATAAGTAAATTAATTTAGGTAAAATCGTCATTTTTATTATACAGGGTGTTCCTAAAGTCTGGACACATAGGCAAAAATGCATATTTTCAAAAAGTGAAAAGAACAAAATTTTCAACATTTTATTTAACAAATAACATCTTCAATATGATTTCCATCATTTGCGATGCAAAGGTTGATGCACTTTGCAATATTCACATGAACTCGATGCAAAAACTCCACACTGGCATCAATTTAGCATATTCACTCTTTATGCATTCAACAAATTGTATTTGTGGTTTTCACTGAGTACACCTTCTCTGTTAGCATAAACCAGAAAAAGAAGTTGCTGAACAATACAGTCTTCTGTGAAATGATTAATGAGATGTTGATGAGATTCTCTAGGATTCTCTAAGTAGATCATCATATCATCTGCAAAGAGTGATATCTTAGTTTCTTCTTTGCCTATTCTAATTCCATCAATACCTTTTCTTCTCTTATTGCTAAAGTTAACATTTCTAGTACCACATTGAATAATAGTGGTGATAAAGGATATGCTTGTTTCACCCTGATCTTATTGGAAATGGATCTAGCTATTCCGCATTACATATAATGCTTGCTGATGATTTTAGGTAGATGCTACTTATGATTTTAAGGAACACTCCATTTGTTCCTGTGCTCTCCAGTGTTTTTACTAGTTGTTTGATAGTTGTATTTTGTCAAAAGCATTTTCTGCATCTGTTGAGATAATCACATGGCTTCTGTTACTTTTATTGTTTATATGATCCTAATATTGAACCAAGCCTTCACTCCTGCTAGAAATCCTACCTGATCAAAGTGCATTCTTCTCATGATAAGTTGCTGTAATCTTTTGCTAATATTTTATTTAAAATTTTTGCATCTATATTCATTAAGGAAATAGGTCTATAATTTTCTTTGTTTTGCGTCTTCCTGGTTTGGCTATCAGTACCATATAAAGAAAGAATTTGGTAGGATGCCTTCTTCACCAATTTGCACAAGTAGTTTATATACTATTAAATTAATTGTACTTTAAATGTTTGATAGAATTCTCTTGTAAATCCATTCCAGCCCTGGAGATTTTTTCCTAGAGAGTTCATTGATGGCTTGTTCAATTTCTTTTTCTCAGATGCAGTCAAGTATTTTGCTTCATCTTCTGTTTGGGCAATTTATAGTTTTGTAAATCTTCATCCATTTCACTAAGATTGTCAAATCTATGGGAATACAATCGGGCAAAATAATTTCTAATTATTGTTTTGATTTCTTCTTCACTGGTGGTGTATTCACCCTTTCCATTTTTGATACTAGTAATTTCATTTTCTTCTTTATTTTTTTCATCAAATTAACCAAAGTCTTGTCAGTTATATTGGTTTTTTCATGACCAGTTTTTAGTATTATTTATTAGTTCAATAGTTTTTTATTTCAGTTTTATTCCTTTCTCCTTTGGTTTTCAGCATTTCCAATATGGTATTTAATTAGGGATTTTCAATTTGTTCTTTTTCTAGCTTTTTCAGTTGCATGCCCAGTTCATTGATCTCTGCTTTCTCTATTTTATTTATGTAAGCATTCAGACATATAAAATTTCCCCAAAGAACCACTTTGGCTGTATCCCATAAACTTTGGTATGTTATCTCATTATTGTCATTCTCTTGAATGAAGTTATTGATAGTTTCTATGATTTGTTCTTTCACCCACTCATTCTTTAGGATTAGATTATTTAGTTTCTAATTAATTTTTAGCCTGTATTTCAGTGGTCCTTTTTTACAAATAATTTTTATTGCATCATGATCTGAAAAGGACGCAATTATTATTTCTGCCCTTCTTCACTGGATTGTGAGATTTTTATGCCTTAGTAAATTCTAATTTTTTGTGTATGTGTCATGTACTGCTGAGAAAAAGGTACATGCCTTTGTATCCCATTTAATTTTCTGCGGAGGTCTACCATATCTACTTTTTCTAAAATTCTATTCACCTCCTTAACTTCTTTCTTGTATATTTTGAGGTTAGATTTATCAAGTTCAGAGAAGGGAAGGTTGAGTTTTGTATAGTTTTGCTTTCTATTTCTTCCTGTAACTCCTTTAACCTCTACTTGAAGAATTTGCATCTTCACCACTTGGTGCGTATATGTTTAGTAATGATATTGCTTCTGTGTCTCTTTGGCCTTTTAACAGGATACAGTTTCCTTCCTTATCTTTTTTGATTAGATCTATTTTTGCTTTTGCTTTGTCTGAGATTAGGATTGCTGCCCTTGCATTTTTTTTTTTACTTCACCTGAAGCATAATATATTCTACTCTAGCCTTTTATCTTTACCCTTTGTGTATCCCTCTGTTTCATATCTGTTTCTTGTAAACAACGTACGGTAGGATTATGGTTTTTAATCCATTCTGTCTGCCTCCATTTTATGGGAGAGTTCATCTCATTCACATTCACAGTTATGATTACTATCTATGACTTTCTCTCCAACCCATCCCTCCCCATTTATACTTTTATTTCTCCCTTCTCCCATACCCTCTTCAAAATTGTTTTGCTTTTGATCACTGCCTCCCTCAATATTCCCTCCCTTTGGTCAGACCTCTCCTTTTCTTTCCCTTTTTCCTTACTACTTCTTCCTTCTCTCCTAACCATCCCCTCCCTTTTCTTTCCTTTTTCCCCTCCTACTGTCTGTAGAGCAAGTTAGATTTCTATACTTAAATGAGTATGTTATTCCCTTCTTCAAAGAATCCAATGATAATAAAGTTCAAACAATGTTCATCTCCACCCCTACTTTCCCTCTACTATAACATATTTTTGTGCCTCTTCATGTGATGTAATTTACCCTTTTCTGCCTCCTTTCCTTTTCTCCCATTACAATCACTTTGCACCCCATTAATTAGGTTTTTTATCATCACATCAGTTAATTTATATTCACACTCTCTGTCTATGTATATCCCTTTTAAATGTTGTAATAAAGATGTAATTCTTAAGATTTACAAGTGTCATTCTCACATGTAGTGAGAATGAGTAAACAGTTGCTTTTATTGAATAACATGGCTTTTTTTCCTGTTTACCTTTTTGTGCCTCTCTTGGAGATTTGAAGATGAAATTTTCCATTGGGCTCTGGCCTTTTCATCAGGAAGGTCTAGAAGTCCCTTGTTTCATTTAATATCCATCTCCTTGCCTGAAAGATTATGCTCAATGTTGCTGGATAGTTGACACTTGGTTGTATTCCAAGCTCCTTTGCTTTACAGAATATCATATTCCACTCCCTCCAATCTTTTAATGTAGATGCTGCAAGGTCTTGTGTGATCCTGCCTGTAGTTCCACGATATTTGAATTGTTTCTTTCTGGTGGCTTGAAGTATTTTCTCCTTGACCTGGTAATTCTGGCTGCAATATTCCTTGGAGTTTTCAATTTGGGATCTCTTTCAGGATGTGATCAGTGGATTCTTTTTACGACTATTTTACTCTCTGGTTCTAGAACCTTGCAGCAATTTTTCTTGATGATATCTTCGAAGATACTATCTAGACTCTTTTTTTCATCATGGCTTTCCTGTAGATCAATAATTCTTAAATTGTCTCTCCTGGATCTATTTTCTAGGTCAGTTGTTTTTCCAATGAGATTTTTATGTTTTCTCCTATTTTTTCATACGTTTGATTTTGTTCGACTGATTCTTGATGCCTCATAGAGTCATCAGTTTTTCTTACTCAATTCTATTTTTCAATGAATTGTTGTCTCCAGTTAACTTCTGTACCTCCTTTTCTATTTGGCCAATTTTACTTTTCAAGGAGTTTTTTCTCCTGTTAGGTTTTGTACCTCCTTATCTATTTGGTCAACTTTACTTTTTAAGGAGTTATTTTCTTCAGTGATTTTTTTCTATTTTCTCAATTGTATTTTTGAAAGAATTGATCAATTTTTCTTCTACCTCTTTAATTTGACTTTTAAAATCCTTCTTAAGCTCTTCCAACTATGCTTTTTGGGCTTGAGTCCAGTTCATATTCCCTTTTCAGGTTTCATATGTGGCTATAGTGTCAATATTGTCCTCTTCTGAATTTGTATTTTGAACTTCCCTCTCCCTGTAGTAAGAATCTATGGTCTTTACTTTTCTAATTTGCTTTTTGCTCATTGTGATTGCCTTTTTCCTGACTTTGAAGTGGATCTCTGCTTCTGGGGCAGACAGTGCTCTTTCACTCACTTCTTGTGCTGGGGCATGTGTTCTGTGGCCTCTGATTCTGGCAGCTGGAAGCTGCACAATGTTGTAGCTTACCTGTTGCTGACCTGGATCTAGATGGTGTATGCTGAGGCCAGGTGAGGTCTGTCTGTGTTTCCCCAGGCTTACACTGAAGCTGGAGGCATGAGGTATGGGGGAGGGGTAGTCTGGCCACTGGAGGTCTCCTCCTCCCCTAGTGCTGCGCTAAAAGATCGGTAGGGTCAGCTGCTGAAGGATGCCCAACTGTGCTGGTGTCTGCTGATTACCCTGGCTGTGGGAAGACATGCCTGAGGTCCTGGTGTTCGTACTTGCCAGCTCCACCATGCTGGGGCTCAGGATCTCCCACCAGTCTGATGAGACAGAGCTTACTGCCTACTTGCCTGTATGTCTCCTGTCCTGTACTGGTCCCTTTCAGTCCCAGCAAGACGGACCTTTCCCATTAATCCCCCTAGCCTCCTGAACTAAAAGACTGCCTTCCCTGTTTTTCTACTGGCTCTAAGATTCCAGGATTTTTCTGGAGAAATATTTTTTGGGCTTTTCAAGGTCAACAAGGGAGAGTGAGAGTGATTCACTGCTTAATCCTCCATCTTGGCTCCCGGAAGTTAAAAAAGTCCGTGAATTCTTTCTAGCTGATGCTGGGACACCCCTTATTTTCAGGGATTCCCATACCTCACCAATTCCATGATTATAACCACATATTTATGTGAATATCTGTGTATTTCTTTGACTTATCTACCACCTATCAACATCAAGTAAGTTTAAAAGAGGCGGGTATTCTTAGAGATGGTGTTCACAAATATCATAGAAGAAATCTTGGGAAAAGTCAAAATGAGAAAAGAATTCACTAAAGATAGAGTAGTGATTTACATATGTAGGTGATATTACACAGACTGGATTTGAACAGTACAGGGCATTCTTACAGTTGCTCAGACTCCTGTCATGTGCCAAGAGGCCTGGGGATAGCCACCACAGCTGGCAGGTTGGGCCTGCTGCCATTCCAGTATGGTGCTCTGCCATGGCCCCAGGTTGGTTCTGTGTGCCCAGCAGTCTCCCAGCCTAGTACAACGCATCCTTCTCTTTCTGGATTCTCCTGACTTGCAATCTACCACACTCTGTCTCCTAGTGGATTCTACCTCTCTCAAATCTGTTCAGATTCATTTCTCAAGACATATCTGAAAGAATTTGAGTCTGTCAGAGCTAGGTGAGACAGAAACATAGAGCAAGTGGCAGAAGCAGCAGCTACTCCTGGAGCTATTAGCCCACAGCCTAAGGGTTTGAAACTCACTTTCTTGAACTTCCCAGAGCCATGATGACTGAGTAAACTCTAAGAGCTCTCATCCTTCCCTTGAATAACTTAGAGAATACTGCCCTAGGAGAAACTCTGGAATAGAGGAAGCAGAAATAGTGGTTCAGTAGACTTTTAGCTCGGGAAGCTAGGGAGAAACCCTTTTGTGGTGACTAAAGGAGACCAATGAAGGAAGAGAGGCATCCCAGCAAGTCTCACCTTAGCAGATCAGTGGGAGTTCCTGAGCCCCAGGGAAGCGGAGATGTCAAGCACCAACACCAGGACCCCAGAGGTGCCTTTGCACATCCAGGGAAATTGGCAGACACCAGCACAGACCAACCACTGAGGCCACCCATGCTGTATAGCACAGCCCCAGGGAAAGAGGAGATTCCCAGCAGTTAGACCACCCCTCCCCCACACCTCACAAAACCAGAGGCCATAGCACATAAAGCTAGATCCCAACACAAGAAACTTGGGACAGAGCCCCCTGAGCCACAGAAGCAGAGATCCACTTTAGAAATCAGGAGGGAAAAAAAACACCATGAAAACAAACAATACGAAGCTTTCGAAGACCATTGATTTGTATTATGGAGACAGGGAAGATAAAAATGCCAGTTCAGAAGAGGACAACATGCACATTACACCCACGTATGAAACATCGAAAGGGAAAGTGAACAAGTCTCCAGACCAAAAAGCATTCCTTGAGGGGCGGAGCCAAGATGGCAGCTAGAAAGCAGGGACTGGCGTGAGCTCCCCGACAAGTCCCTCCAAAAACCTATAAAAAATGGCTCTGAACCAATTCTAGAACTGCAGAACCCACAAAATAGCACAGGAAAGCAGGACACTAGCCCAGGACAGCCAGGATGATCTCTGGGTAAGGTCTATCCCGCAGGGAGCTGGGAGTGGAGCAGAGCAGAGCAGAGCCCGGCATGGGCAGCGCCAACCAACCAGACCAGGAGCCAGGCGAGGCATGGTCTAGTGCCATGAATCAGTGAGCTGCAGCAGTTACCAGACTTCTCAACCCACAAACACCAAAGAAAACAGAGAAGGTTAGTGGGAAAAGCTGCTGGGGACAGAGTGAAAAAAAGGAGTTTGCAAAAGGAGTTCAGCCACTGCCCCTGGGGCAGCAGAGGTGGGGCAGCTATAGAACTACAGCTGCAGTTGCTTCTGGCTCCAAGACCACCTGGTGGGAGGAATTAAGTGGCTGATCAGAGCAGGAGTGAAAAGCCTGCTGAAGATCTAAGTCCAGTCCAGGTTGGTGATTCTTGGGGTAGGAGGAGCGCTGGTGTGGCAGAGCTGGCGCATTCCCCCAGGCTTGGAACATAGAACTCTTTAGGCTACAAGCAGTCATACCCTGCTGAAAAATTCAAGGGTCAAGTGAGTTGGCTGGGAACATGGCCAGGCAGCGAAAACACACCAAGATTCAGTCTCAGACTCTGGAATCCTTCTTTGGTGACAAAGAAGACCAAAACATACAGCCAGAAGAAATCAACAAAGTCAAAGAGCCTACAACAAAAGCCTCCAAGAAAAACATGGGTCTCAGACCATGGAAGAGCTCAAAAAGAATTTGGAAAAACAAGTTAAAGAAGTAGAGGAAAAATTGGGAAGAGAAATGAGAAGTATGAGAGAAAACCATGAAAAACAAGTCCATGACTTGCTAAAGGAGACCCCAAAAAATGATGAAAAATATACTGAAGAAAATAACACCTTAAAAAATAGACTAACTCAAATGGAAAAAAGAGCTCCA
>CM053626.1:141927018-141944172 GCA_028646595.1 Phalanger gymnotis | reverse complement strand
AGTGACTTGATGAGAAATCAAGATATTATCAAACAGAACCAAGGGAATGAAAAAGTGAAAGACAATGTGAAATATCTCATTGGAGAAACCACTGACCTGGAAAATAGATCCAGGAGAAAGAATTTAAAAATTATTGGTCTACCTGAAAGCCATGATCAAAAAAAGAGCCTAGATATCATCTTTCAAGAAATTATCAAGGAGAACTGCCCTGATATTCTAGAACCACAGGGCAAAATGGAAATTGAAAGAATCTACCGATTGCCACCTCGAATAGATCCCAAAAAGAAATCTCCTAGGAATATTGTTGCCAAATTCCAGAGCTCCCCGGTCAAGGAGAAAATACTGCAAGCAGCCAGAAAGAAACAATTTGAGTATTGTGGAAACACAATCAGAATAACCCAAGATCTGGCAGCTTCTACATTAAGAGATCGAAGGGCTTGGAATATGACATTTTGGAGGTCAATGGAGTTAGGATTAAAACCAAGAATCAGCTACCCAGCAAAACTGAGTATCATGCTCCAAGGCATGGACTTTCAATAACAAGCTTTCTCAGTGAAAAGACCAGAGTTGAATAGAAAATTTGACTTTCAAACACAAGAATTATGAGAAGCACGAAAAGGCAAACAAGAAAGAGAAATCATAAGGGACTTAATAAAGTTGAACTGTTTTGTTTACATTCCTACATGGAATTATGATGTGTGTAATTCATGAGACCTCAGTACTAGGGTAGCTGAAGGGAATATACATACATACATAATACATACATATGTACATACATACATATAGATAGATACAGGTATATATATATATATATATATATATATATATATATAGACAGAGGACACAGGGTAAGTTGAATATGAAGGGATGATATCTAAAAAGTAAACCAAATTAAGGGATAGAGAGGAATATATTGAGAGAGGGAGAAATGGAGATATAGAATGGGGTAAATTATCTCACATAAAAGTGGAAAGAAAAAGCAGTTCTATAGGAAGGGAAGAGAGGGCAGGCAAAGGTTAATGAGTGAATCTTGCTCTCATTGGATTTCACCTGAGGAGGGAATAACATACACACTCAATTAGGTATCTTAGCCCACAGGAAAGAAAGAAGAAGGAGATAAATGGGAGATGATAGAAGGGAGAGCAGATATGGGGAGGAGGTAATCAAAAGCAAACACTTTAGAAAAGAGACAGGGTCAAGGGAGAAAATTGAACAAAGGGGAAAGGATAGGAAGGAGCAAAATATAGTTAGTCTTTCAAAATATGAGTATTGTGGAAGGGTTTTACATAATGATGCACATGTGGCCTATGTTGAATTGCTTGCCTTCTTAGGGAGGGTGGGTGGGGAGGGAAGAGGAAAGAAAATTTGGAACTCAAAGTTTTAAAAGAAGGTGTTCAAAAAAAAGTTTTTGCATGCAACTAGGAAATAAGGTATACAGGCAATGGGGCATAGAAATCTATCTTGCCCTACAAGAAAGCAAAAGAAAAGGTGATGGGGAGAGTGGGGTGACAGAAGGAAGGACTGACTGGGGAATGGGGCAATCAGAATATATGCCATCTTGAAGTGGAGGGGAGGATAGAATTGGGGAGAAAAATTGTAATTCAAACTCTTGTGAAAATCAATGCTGAAAACTAAAGATATTAAATAAATAAAAAAGACAAAAAAATGGTGAAATGGTTAAGGACAATCAGAATATAAATGGAGAAAATGTCTCATTTTAAAATAAAATTAACCAAATGGAAAAAGAGATAGAGAAGATAAAGGAAGAAAACAAAACATTAAAAATTAGAATTAGGGAAGTAGAAGCTAATGACACTATAAGACACCAAGCATCAATCAAACAAAATCTAAAGAATGAAAAAATAGAAGAAAATGTGAAATATTGGATTGGAAAAACAACTGACCAGGAAAATAGATCCAGAAGAGACAATCTAAGAATTATTGGTCTACCTGAAAGCTATGATGAAAAAAAGAGCCTGGAGAGTATATTCCAAGAAATCCTTAAGGAAAAATGCCCAGAAGTCCTAGAACAAGAGGGTAAAATTGTCATCAAAAGAATCCACTGATCACCCCCCTGAAAGAGATCCCAAATTGAAAACTCCAAGAAATATTATAGTCAAATTTCAGAACTACCAGGTGAAGGAGAAAACACTGCAAGCAGCTAGGAAGAAACAATTCAAATATCCCAGAACTACAGTCAGGATCACGCAGGATCTTTCACCTTCTACATTAAGGGACAGGAGAAATTGGAATATGATATTCCAAAAGGCAAAAAATCTCAGACTACAACCAAGCGTCAATTACCCAGAAAAATTGAGCATAATTTTCCAGACAAGGAGATGGACATTCAATTAAATAGGTGAATTCCAGACCTTCCTGATGAAAAGGCTCAATGGAAAGTTTGATAGCCAAATACAAAACTCAAGAGAGACATAAAAAGGTAAACAGAAGAAAAAAAACCCTAGTTAATCAATAAGGCTAATTAGTTACATCCTTATATAGGATTATTTAGTTTTATATATGTGTTATATATATATATATATATATATATATATATATACACACACACATATGTATGTTACATATATCACATATATGTTATATATACATATATGTTACATATATCATATATATGTTTTATATATATATAGATATGTGTCAGTCTTGAGAATAGTATATTTATTATGACAATTGAAAGGGATATTCACAGACGGTGGGTATCAGTATAAAATAACTGATATTGCTTCGTTGTTTATGGTGCCTTTTAACAGTATGTAGTGTCCTTCCTTATCTCTGTTCATCAGATCTATCTTTGCTTTTGCTTTCTCTGAGATTAGGATTGCTACCCCTGATATAATGATAAAAAATGTAATTAAGAGATATAAAGGGATGGTTCTGGAAGATGAGGTAAGGAAGTAGTAGAAAAGGGTAAATTACATCACATGAAGAGGCACAAAAACATATTATAATAGAGGGAAAGAAGGGAGGGAGAAGAGGAGTATTTGAGCTTTATTCTCATGGGATTTGGTTCAAGTAGGGAATAACATACCCTGATAAGTATAGAAATCAAACTTTTCTTACAGGTAGTAGGAGGGGAAAGGGGAAAGAAAGGGGAAAGAAAAGGGAGGGGGTGTCAGAAGGGAGGGAAGAAGTAACAAGGGGAAAAAGTTAATATAAGGGAGGGGAATCAAGAGGGAGGGTAAAATGAAGAAGGTAGCAGTCAAAAGCAAAACTGTTGAGGAGTGGAAGGGAAAAGGGAAAAACTAAAGCATAAAAGAGGGGATGTATCAGTAATTAAGGTGGGACATTTTTTACTGTTTTCTCTTTTAGAATGCTAAAGTAATCAAGTGCCTTTGATTAAGTCTTACTAGGTAAAAAAGCCCCAGGCCCACACTCTTTAGCTGATTAGGTATGAACCTTTTGGGCCCTAAGACCTAGAGGTTAGCATTTTGTTTGGGACTCACTCACTGGAAGAGTGTTGATGTGGAGACTCCGGGTAGCACTGGAGCCCCCTGGCTTTGAAGAAACCCCAGATGTTGGTGCCTCTATTTGGTAACTATGTATGTGATATCTTGATCAGACTTGATCAGATCAACAGAGCCTGTCTGTTGAATATTGTTATTTGATCTGTTGATATTTTCTGTTTGTAATTTCTATTTGAATTTTCACTGAAGTTCAGGGTGCTGGCTTTTCCCTCTGAACTAAGCAAATGATATATGTATGTTGGATTAAAGTGAGCTTGTTAAGCCCTTTAAGTTGCTTTCCTTAGAAAAGGAGATCAAAGAACCTGTGCCAGCAGCAGCTCTTGTTACTGGTCTTGCACCCCTACAGCAGCTGCAAGCAGCATTGTTGTTACAGGTGAAAATAGGATGGAGAAAAAGACACAGAAAGTAATCATAACTGTGAATTTCAATGGGATGAACTCTCCCATAAAACAGAAGCGGATAGCAGAATGGATTAAAAACCATAATCCTACAATATGCTGTTTACAAGAAACATTTGAACCAGGGAGATACACACAGGGTGAAAGTAAAAGGATAGAGTAGAATATATTGTGCTTCAGCTAAAGTAAAAAAAAAAAAAAAAGGCAGGGGTAGCAATCCTAATCTCAGAGAAAGCAAAAGCAAAGATAGATCTGATTAACAGAGATAAGGAAGGACACGACATACTGTTAAAAGGCACCATAAACAATGAAGCAATATCATTATTTAACATATATGCACCAAGTGGCATGGCATGCAAATTCTTAGAGGAGAGGTTAAGGGAGTTACAGGAAGAAATAGAAAGCAAAACAATAACAATGGGGACCTCAAGCTCTCCCTCTCTCAACTTGATAAATCAAAACTCAAAATAAACAAGAAAGAAGTTAAGGAGGTAAACAGAATTTTAGAAAAGGCAGATATGATAGACCTCTAGAGAAAACTGAGTGGGGATAAAAAGGAATATACTTTTTTTCAGCGGTACAGGGCACATACTCAAAAATTGACAATGTACTAGGGCATAAAAACCTCACAATCCAGTGCAGAAGTAGTCAAAGCATCCTTTTCAGATCATGATGCAATAAAAATTATTTGAAATAAAGAACCGTGGAAAAATAAGCTAAAAATTAATTGGAAACTAAATAATCTAATTCTAAAGAATGAGTGGGCCAAAGAACAAATCATAGAAACAATTAACAACTTCATTCAAGATAATAACAATAATGAGAAAACATACCAAAACTTATGAGATACAGCAAAAACAGTTCTTAGGGGAAGTTTTATATCTCTAAAAGCTTAAATGAATAAAATAGAGAAAAAGGAGATCAATGAATTGGGCATACAACTGAAAAAGCTAGAAAAAGAACAAATTGAAAATCTCCAATTAAATACCAAATTAGAAATACTGAAAACCAAAGTAGAGATTAATAAAATTGAAATCAAGAAAACTATTAAATTAATAAATGAAACAAAGAGCTGGTTTTATGAAAAAAAAACAATAAAATTGATAAACCTTTGGTCAATTTGATTTAAAAACTCAAAATCATGCAGAACTGAGTGTTGCAAACTGGAAATAGAGAGCATTACAATATACAAAATAGATAATTTTCATTATGTTAAATTGAAAAGTTTTTCTCTAAAAAAAACCAATGCAACAAAGATTAGGAGGGAAGCAGAAAACTGGGAGAAAATCTTTACAACTAGTGTCTCTGATAAAGGCCTCATCTCTAAAATATACAGGGAACTGAGCCAAATTTATAGGAATACAAGTCATTCTCCAATTGAGAAATGGTCAAAAGATATAAACAGGCAGTTTTCAGAGGAAGAAATTAAAGATATCTATAGGCATATGAAAAAAATACTCGAAATCACTACTGATTAGGGAAACGCAAATCAAAACAACTCTTAGGTACCACATCTCTCCTGTCAGATTGGCTAGAATGACAAATGGTAAATGCTGGAGAGGATGTGGGAAAATTGGAATATTGTTACATTGCTGGTGGAATTGTGAAGTGATCCAGCCATTCTGGAGAGCATTTTGGAACTATGCCCAAAGGGCTATAAAAATGTTCATATTCTTTGACCCAGCAATACCACTTCTAGTGCTGTATCCTGAAGAGATCACACAAGTGGGAAAAGGAGCCATATGTACAAAAATATTTATAGTGGCTCTTTTTGTAGTAGAAAAGAATTGGAAATCAAGGGGATGCCTATCAATTGGGGAATGGCTGAACGAGTTGTGGTATATGAATGTAATAGAAAGAAATGGGGAAGATATGGACTTCATAATAACCTGCAAAAACCTACATGATATAATGCTGAGTGAGGGGAGCAGAACCAGGAGAATATTATACACAACCACAGATATATTGATTTTGTGATGACTAACCTTGATAGACTTGGCTCTTCTCAACAATACAAGATTCGAAGACAACTCCAAAGGACTCATGATGGAGAGAGCTATCTATATCCAGAGACAGAACTATGGAGGCTGAATGCAGATTGAGGCAAACTATTTGCTCTCCTTTTTTTTCTCTTTTGTTTTTGGTTTTGGTTTTGGTTTGTTTTGGTTTGGTTTTGTTTCTTATTTCTCGTGATTCATTCCATTGGTCACAATTCTTCTTTACAACTTGACTACTGTATAAATAAGTTTAATGCCAAGTTATACATGGAAGATATATCAGATTCCATGCCATCTTGGGGCAGGGGTGAGGGAGGAGAAAATCTGGAACTCAAAATCATGCGGAACTGAGTGTTGTAAACTAAAAAATAATACATCTTAATAAAAAAGTACCTTTGTTAACAAATGCTTCATTTTCCTGCCAAGCCAAGAGAGATGGTAGCCAAGGGTTTAGAATATAAACTTGTTTATAAAAACTTATGGGGAAGGATGATGGGCAATTATGAATAGCATTCTTTCATTAAGCAGAAACAATGGAGGATAAAACCAGTTTAAATAGAGTCATATCCAAGAGATTCAACTAAGCAAAGTTGTCCCAAGGTTATATAAGGACAGAAATGGAAAGAGAGTAACAAATAGAAGAAAAATAGAAAATATTTAAAATGATCATTATGACCAACTGTTTTTAATATCAAGGGTAGTGGAACCATTTTACTTGGTCCCTAAACATCACAGTCACAGTGTTTCTAACAAAATGCATACAACAAAGGCAGAAATGAAAGTAAAGGGAGCAACAATGGGGAAAATAACTGGATTAGATCAAGTGAATATAAGCAAGACCTGGAAAAGACACAAATGTAAGGGCCTTAAAAGATGAATTTGCAAAAAAAAAAAATAAAAGCTGAAGAAAGGGAAAATGACAAAGGAAAAAAAAATTAGACTTTTTGAATACTCCCCAAAAGACAACTGAGAAAATAATATATAGAGACCTAGAAGAAAAAATCAGGAGCTATCTAATCAAACCTCTTCATTTTACTGATGACAAAACGAAAGACTAGGGAGTTTAAGTAAAAAGCTAAAATCACACAAGTAACAAATGTCGAAAGTGTGACTTGAACCTAAGTCCTCTTTCTAAGCATTAACCAGTGCTCCTTCCACGGTACTATAGTGCCTGTAGCATCAGTAATAACTATGAACCAATATGTCAAATTCATAACTAAATAAAATATTTATGTGAACCATGTATAAATGGAACAAGGACATTGTTTCTGAGGTGAAGAAAATCAACGTTATGCTGTATCATTCCTCTGTAATCCATCGTTTTCCCCATTTTGTCAAAAACCTCTCTCTTAGCCTAGCTCAAAAGAAGACCACTCCCAGAGTAATGTGATCATTCTCAGCATCCAAGACATCTGCTCCTTAACCATTTTAAAGTGGGATACCTCCTCCCCCTTTATGTTTACTCCGTAAGCAGAGAACAAGCTTAGGATAGACCCTCCCCAGACAAGGACTCTCCTGTCCTTGCTTTTCCTTATAAAAGTTAGAGGTGATCTGATTGAGGTGGTTTTGTTTTCTAGCCAAGATTACCGGAGACTGTTGTAGCCAAATTCCAGAGTTCCCAGGTCAAGGAGAAAATATTGCAAGCAGCCAGAAAGAAACAATTCAAGTATAGTAGAAACATAATCAGGATAACACAAGATCTAGCAGCTTCTACATTAAGGGATCAGAGGGCCTGGAATATGACATTCCAGAGGTCAAAGGAGATACAATTAAAACCAAGAATCAGCTACCCAGCAAAACTGAGTATAATACTTCAGGGGGAAAATGAATTTTCAATGAAATAGAGGACTTTCAAGCATTCTTGATAAAAAGACCAGAACTGAATAGAAAATTTGACTTTCAAATACAAAAATCAAGGGAAGCCTGAAAAGGTAAACAGGAAGGAGAAAGCATAAGGTACTTATTAAAGTTGAACTGTTTGCATTTTTACTTCAAAAGATGATATTTGTAACTCATGAGACCTCTCTCAGTATTAAGGTAGTTGAAGGGAATACATATATATATATATGTACATATATATGTACATACATATATGTACATAAACATATATATACACATAAACATATATACACATATATGTATGTATATATATTATATATACATATATGTATGTATATATATTATATATACATATATGTATATATATAATATATATACATAATGTGTGTGTGTATAAACAGAGGGCATAGGGTGAGTTGAATATGAAGGGACAATATCTAAAAAATAAAATTAAGGAGTGAAAGAGGAATGTATTAGGAGAAGGAGAAAGGCAAAGATAGAAGGGGGTAAATTATCTCACATAAAAGAGTCAAGAAAAAACTGTTACAATGGAGGGAAGAGGAGGGAAGTGAAAGGGAATGAGTGAACCTTACTCTCATTGGATTTGGTTTAAAGAGAGAATAACATACACACTCAATTGGGTATCTTATCCTACAGGAAAGTAGGGGGAAAAGGATAAGAAGTGGGGGATGATAGAAGGTAGGGCAGATTGTGGGAGTGGGTAGTCAAAAGCAAACACATTTAAAAAGGGACAGGGTCAAAGAAGAAGATAGAATAAATGGGGGGGGTGAGATAGGATGGAGGGAAATATTGTTAGTCTTTTACAACATGAGTATTGTGGAAGTGTTTTTCATAACTACACCTGTATAACCTGTATTGAATTGCTTGCCTTCTCAATGAGGGCAGGTGGGGAGGGAAGAAGGGAGAGAGTTTGGAACTCAAAGTTTTAAAAACAAATGTTAAAAATTGTTTTTACTTACAACTGTGAAATAAGATATACAGCTGATGGAGTATAGAAATTTATCTTGCCCTACAAGAAAGTAAAGGGAAAGGGGATGGGGAAGGTGAGAGAAGGGAAGGCCAAAGGGTGAAGGAGTAAACAGAATACACGCTGTCTTGAGATGGGGGGAGGAGAGAGTTGGGGAGAAAATTTTGAACTCAAAATCTTGTGGAAATGAATGTTGAAAACTAAAAATAAATTAATTAATAAAAAGGACAAAAAAACCCTTCCTTTTTAGTTCAATTGAAGATATTAAGAAAATATTTTCTCAAGTATATCTTTTCTAAGCTTTTCCATATTTTTAAATGTGTGAGAATTAGAGAACAAAGGTTAAGTTCCCCCCAAATGGATCAAGAGTAATAAACTTCTCTCTTGGCCATTCTTTATCCCTTCCAGCATTTGGCCTGTGGGATACTAAGGGAAATGGCTCCTTCTGTTCTTTGCCTAATTAGAAAGGATAAAACATGAAGGACAAGAAAGAGGAATCTTCCTTTCAGGTAGATATTGAGTAGTCACTACTCAATTAAATTAAATTAAATTAAAACTTCATTTTAACATATTGTGACTTCTTCCTAGTTCAAAATTGTTTGAATCTTACCTAAAATTTTATTAGGGTAGAAAGATGCCATAAGACATGAAAGAGCTAAGCCAAAACTCAAAATGAATAATAAATTATATATAATATATAAATTAAATTATTTCAAGCAGACTTTTTCTTAAAATGCAAGTATATAATTAGGTTTGTTTTTTTTTTTTTGACACAAGGTATAGAAGAGTCTCCAAAGAAATGACAATGAATATCATAAAGTATAATGGCAAAGTCCCTGGTAAGAGCTAGCTGAACCATATAACCAATATAGAAGTCTGCAGAAGAAAAGAAGAAAGGAAACAAGCATTTATTAAGCACCTACTGTAATCTGCTAGGCATTGTACTAAATGCTTTAAAACTATCTCATTTGGTGCTCACAACTCTAGGATATAGGTGTTATTTTTATTATTATTCTCATTTTGTAGATGAAAAATTGAGACAAATGGGGTTAAATGACTTGTCCAGAGTCAGGCAGCTAGAAAGTATCTGAGACCACACTTAAACCTAGGTCTTCCTGATTCCAGGCCCCTTGTTCTATCCACTGTATCGACTAGCTGCCTCCAAAAGTAAATGCTATCAAAGGTGACTGAGAGACAGAAAGGGAAGATGTGGTGAGAGTGAGTAATATCGGACACATATCCAGAACACTGCACTGGTACTATTGAGATGTCAAGAGAAAGTGAGGAAGGCTTCCAAAGTTGGGAATGCCCCTATGGCAAACTTGTGGGAGAACAAGTAAAAATTGTGAAGAAGAGAAAGGGCATGGATGCATGGAAATCTCTGTAACTGGAGAAACTCCCAAATTGATGAGATCACAGACCTATTTGAGTACAAAATATCATCTTCAAGACACTTGGGTATGTATATAACCTATACATTCTTAGGTCACAAGGTTATGATTCGTATATATCAAGTCAGCTTATTTAACTCTCTTGGCAAGTGTTGCCAACTTGAAACATAAAACAGGGAGGGAAATAAAACTTTAACAAGCAGCAATAAAACTAATGAAATATAATCTCAAACATACTACTCTACTTCAACCAGAAAGGAAACACAATCCTCCAGTCCTGAAGATCAGGAAATGGAGCCAGTTCCATGAAAACACATATTCATCATGGTAATGTGGATCCTTTCAGAATTAGAACTGAAAAATGACTTGAGCCATATTACAGTAGTACAATTAGTATGTCTTGAGCAGACAAGAATGACAAGGTAAAACAACAGCTCACGTGTACTTATTTTGGCTTCATTTTGAAAGCCACAGAAATATATTTTTGCTTAATATGTTTCAAGTGTAGGATCAAGAAATTACATGATGTTCATTCTCCAGTAAAGAAGAGCTTGGGGAGAATTAGCAATGACTTCCAGGAACAATTCGTTAGTGGCCTTGTACTTATTTGAATATAATTTGCATATGTTTGTATTTATCCAAATCCCAGGCAATTTCAAGTTAATTTTTTTTAATTGTCACCTGGTTATGTTGCTGTTTGTTTTTTGTATTTATTTTTCTCCTTAAATCTCTTTTCACCAACTTTCACTGACCCCAATCCCCTAAACCAGAATTGTACAGTACAAATGAGATAAGGAAGTAATGATAGCCCTGAGAAGCCTTTGCTGGGACAAAAATCTGGTTTAAAAAAAAAATGAACAAGTGGAAAAATTAACTGGATTTATTACCTATGTCTCTTTTCTTTACCTTTAATTTCCACCAAATGCAAGAGAAAAAACCAATATATTTAACAGATAAAGCTATAATGCAAAGAGGAAAACATTGTCCAAATTAGAATTCTGAACAAGAAAAAAAAAGTTAAGACTTTTTTTCCCTTAATGGACAGCTACTGTCAGTTGCCCTAGTCTAATTGCTACACATGAGGTTTAAATATCTTTGAAAATTAGGAGGAAACAGATACTTGGAGACCCTTTCTCTGAAGCAGTAAGAAGACCACCAGACATCTTAAGGAATTCAAAGAAATGCTTCTCTTCTCTAATCCAATGAGGCTGAAGAAACAAGCAGTAAATAATGTGGCCAAATAATGAGTAAGACTTGAGGTGGCATTTTGTTCCATAATTTGTGTGATAAGCAGCAGAATGAATAACAGGGGGATGACATAATGGATTTTCAGGAAGACATTTGGAGAGGTTTTTTCTTTTTCTTTTTGTTTTTGTTTTTATTAAAAAGAAACTGAAATGGACTAGCTGAAATACTTCTAGATGGATTTCTTAGATAGTGGAATTACCCCAGTGGAATTTCACCCCAGTGAAATGCCTTAAGATTTTATTTCCTGAAATCATTTTAAAAACTTAAACATGAAATATGGAAAATTTATTAATGGAGAACAATAATGCACCTGGTGATGAATGTTTATCTCTTTTCCATTGCTTATCCTTCTACTTCCATAATAAAAACAGAAAGCAGGATAGTATTTGACTCTATAGTAAACAATGAAATTTGACTAATTTGGTTTCTGTTGATTCATTTATTAACAAATAGAATCCTACCAACAATATCATTTCAGCTGGTAGACAAAGAAGTATGTACATGATGATCTATAATTGTTGCCCCAGAAAGCCACAAATAAACATTGCCCAACTGTATAGAAATTAAATTAAAATGAGGCTGTTAGAGCCTCAAACTGTGAAAAGATTTAAAAAATGGAGGGGAAAAAAATTCTACAAATCTAATGGGCTATACTAAGCCTTGATAATAATTTCTAAAGGTACTCAAAAGAGGAAAGAATTTAATTTTTCAATTGGGTAGGGTTTTCATATTCTTTACACTAAAAACAAATTCTAAATGGAAGATGACTGAACATTTTAAAAAATACATATTTTCACTAAAACACAGAGAATTTCTCTACTTGAAGGGAAATGACTCCCAACTATGTTTCAGACTTGAAAAAGAAAAGAGTTTTGACAATACTGTGCAGGGCGATACTGTATGTGACACAAGATTTTCATTTAGCCACATTCATATCGGATCTGAAAACTTCAAATTATTCTGGTTTGTTGAAGTGTTCAGCCTGAAATGTTCAATGGCCCTTTAGGATATCTTTCTATTGTAAAAGTATTCAATTAGTGCCATCTAGTGATCTCTGATAGCAAAGCACAACATTTAAAATGTAATCCAGATGAAATGGATTCAGAAGATCAATACTTGCAAACAGAATGTGTGACATTTGATTTGGGTGATAGTTGCGATCACCAGCATGTCAAAACTAGCTTAGAAAAAGGATTGGATGCATTTTTCATGAGCCATATAAATATAAAAAGGCCAAAAACAGCATAGTGGGGGTTTGGGTGTTTCATGTGATCTGAGGTGAAGACAACAACAACACAAGTTAGTTTGGGGTCTTAGCCTGACTCTATAACCTAGAGCAGTTCATTTTCCATGCTTCACTCTCTCCCTTTCAGAGCTTATGAATTCTTTATGCCCCGTAATTGAATGTATGGCATTTAAGTGGAGGGTGGTTGATCCAGGGAGGTCTGTATCAAACCTGATAAGCTATTGAGGTATGAACTTTTATGTGGGACTTTGGAAGTCTTTCCAGATGGAGGGTATGGACATTCCCATTGGCACTTCCTCAAGATAACTAAGGTCATAGCCTTGTCACTGATTGAGGATAAATTGGTCAGATTTCTGTTGAAGGAGTCACCCCCTTGATGCTGGGGATGGGTTGGTTGATTGAGTCTCTTAGGGAAACATACTGTTGTAGGAGAAGACACCCTTCACGCTAAACTCTAAAAGAGAATATTCCTCGGTCCTTTTCCCCTTTTGTTTCCACACCCACTTCCATAACCTTTGTGAGATGCTGAGAGAGCAGCAGACCCAAGAGTAGACTGAGTAGGGGCGTCCCCACCCAGACATGGCACAGTGCTGGGCCTGAAATAAAAAATGCAGACTCCAGCTGGCTAGAGGAAGGGGGGAAGATTTCTTGGTCAATGCAATTTCAAAATATAACTTTTTAGTGAGAGAAAAAGGTTTTTCCAAGGACAGCATATATCTTGTGGAGAGCCCCATTGGAAGTCTATGTTCCAGAATTGAGCTTTCTTTCAGAGTGACTAAAAGGTCTCTGGATCTCATATAAGCATTCAAGATAGAGAGAACACTTCTACAAAAGGAGATAAAAGGAAATGTTTCTGCAAGAAAATGGTATTTGAATTGAACAAACATAAGGGACAGTCAGGAAAATGCACAGAGTTGAGAGATGGAATGTTCATGGTAGTAATGCATAAAATTAAATGGTAAGGCGAGAGACTGGCTTTAGTAAAGGAAAATACTCCATCCTATTTCAAAAACACATAAAACAAAATCTAAGTAACAAAAAGTCCCAGTTAACAACACTTTTATCCTCTCTAGTAAAAAGGAATATTTCATTTAATCTTAATCTTTTATTGCAATTATTTTTAATGGGATTGGTATTGTCACCAATGAGAAAACTAAATTTTCTCCCAAAATCAAACATTAGAAATGCGAATTCTGAAAGAGTTATTTCCCTTGACTACAAAGACAAATACAGCCTTTTTCATCTTGAGAGTTGTTTCCCCAAAAAAGACTTCAAAAATATAGCAGGTTACCAAGGTTAAAATATGGCAGATTCTCCACTGGAATATCATTTCTTTCAAGTTTTTCCTGCAGTCACTGCAAGGAAGACCTGGTAAGTATACCCTTAGTTGGTAAAGTGGATGGAAAAGAATATTTCCTCTTTTTTCTCTGTCATTGAAACCTTGTCAATTGACTGAAACAGAATTAAAGTGATCTTTTCTCTTTTTTCTCCATTAAGAACAAAGCCAGACTCTTTTCAACTTTTGAGCAGAGTCATTTATGAATTTGAAAACCTCATCTCACTTCTGGGGAAGAAAGAATCAACTCATTTTCCTCTCTCATCTCCCAGACAGACAGCAACTATCAATTCCCAACTACATTTACTCTTTGTATAATCCACCATTATACTCTTACCCTGCTAGCATGAACTACTCATCAAATATGACATCTTTGTCTCCAACAGGTACTTAGGCTGAGGCTTTCTTGCATTCCATGTAGTAGCTTTCTACCGATTATTCATGAATTTTAAAATAATTCGGAGAGAAAGAGGCTTTTACTTATGGCCATTTAGTAGAAAAGGAAGATAAAGAGCGTTAAGAGAAATGAAAATGGCTTCAGGTAAATAAGAAAATGGGGGGAGAAAAAGATATTTATCAGAAGTATTTGCAGTAATATTAGAAGGATGAATATTTTTACTTTTGATAAATGATCAGAGAAGTATTATTATTATCAAGCATATATTTTACTGTTAGTAAAAATCAAGGACCAATGAATCTGAAGTTTCAATTTCTATTCCCAGTACTCTCACTTGCTACTTTATTTAAACTTTTGTGTTATTCAGATAAAATGTGTGCTGTCATGCTTATGCTTCACCTGAATAAATGTTAATAGTCATTTGAGTATATTAATCCTTAGATCATTATAACAAGGGGTAGGTAAGTAAAGTATCTGTCCTAAGATTAAGCCCAAAGGTGGTAGAAAGTTACAACTGAGGATACAAAAGAAGTTTCCCTTATTATACTGGCTTGCTATTACACAGCCAAGCAGCACCAAAGTTCTGCACCTCTGTACAAAACTTTATTTTATTTATCCCTCCTTGAAGAGATAAGAATTGTTGTTGTAGTTTGGTCACTTCAGTCATGTCTGACTCTTCGTTGACCCCATTTGGGGTTTTCCTGGCAAAGATGCTGGAGTGGTTTACCATTTCTTTCTCCAGCTTGTTTTACAGATGAAGAAACTGAGACAAACAGGGTTAAGTGACTTGCAGGGTTAAGGGACACACAGCTAGTTAAGTATCTGAGGCCAGATTTAAACTCAGAAAAATGAGTCTTCCTGACCCTAAACCCAGCACTCTACTACGCCACCTACTGGCTCCAAAAAGGAAGTGATTGTTCTTCAAGAACTTAAATGTCTTATTCCTTTGTCCTTCTCTCTGACTTCTCTCTAGGCTGCTGCAGTAAGAAAGTAAGGTAAAGACTAGGATCCTCAGCATATCAGTGAGATATGGATGGGAGTAATGAGAAACCCAGAGAGAAAGAGTGAATCCCTAAAGCAGAAAGAACTCTGGAGGCAGAATTTTGTTTGAGTGATCACGGCCCTGTTTTAACAATCTGGCTAGCGGCTTTTGGGGCGGGGAGGGGGGGGGGGGAAGATCCACCCACAGCCAGCATCCAGAAAGCTGCCAGACAGCACAGGTTCTTTTGATCTGCCTTAATAAGGAGAGCAAGGTAAAGGGGTTGGCAAGCTTACTTTAATTCAGCACACAAATATCATTCACTTAGTTCAGGGGGAAAAGCCAGCACCCTGAACTTCAGAGCAAAATACAAACAAATTACAAACATCAACAGGCAGAGACCTTGTCTGATTCAAATCCCAATACATAGTTACCAGAGTTCAACAAAGTCTCAGCATCCGGGTTTACAAGCTGGAGGGTTCCTTAGCTATAGCTGCCTGGAGTCTCATCATTAACACCATCTTGAGGGCCCTTAAACAAACTACAAACAGACAGACCCAATACAATTCGTAGTTACCAGTACCAACATCTGGGTTTCAAAGCTGGGGGGCAATTTGCACCTTGCCCAGAGTCTCAACACTCCTTCCATTAGTGTTCCCCAAAAATCAAATGCCAAGCTCTCCCCAGTTATATCCATTTTGGAGCCCTGAAGGCTTTGACCTCACCCAGGCTGGGTCTGGGAAAGTTCTCCATCCCCAGGATCACATCATATACAAATCAATGACTCCTACTTGTCTCAGTGCTGAGAAATACTCCAAGACAAAAAGATCCCACTTTATCTGCCCCATTCAAACAAAGGCCAGAATCACCAAAGGCACTTAAGAGAAGAAAAGCAAAATGTCCCACCTTAATTACTGTTACATAATAATGTTAATGTTACACCTAATAGGGGTTTGGGCCTGGGGCTTAGCACTTAGTAAGACTCAATGAAATACACTGAATTACTCAGCAAAAACAAAAGCCAAACTCTTCAAGGGCACTTGTTGAACTAAATGCTAAGGAGCCCATTTTGCTTACCAACACAGGCCCCTAGCAGAAACAGGGCACTGTACAACTCTACATCCTGTTAGTTCAGAAGAGGACAGGATCCCATAGAGTTTAAAGAGTCTTCACCCAGATCAGGCCATAATGAAATCTAGGAATAGTGGAGAACAGTGTCTAAGAAGTAAAATGTATTATCCAGAAAAGATGATGAGACAGCAGCCATTCCACTCCCCTCCCTCTTTAGATCTCTAGTCAGAGTCCAAAACTAGAGCAGGATGACCAGGGTAGGAGCACTGACCCTTAAAAGTTACAAAAATTTAAACAAATCAGAGGCAGAATAGAATAGTGGGGGGCAGAGCCAAGATGGTGGCTGGGAAGCAGTGACTGGCGTGAGCTCCCCACCAAGTCCCTCCAAAAACCTATAAAAAAATGGCTCTGAACCAATTCTAGAGCTGCAGAACCCACAAAGTGGCAGAGGGAAGCAGGGCTCCAGCCCAGGACAGCCTGGATGGTCTCTCGGTAAGGTCTGTCCCACACGGAGCTCCCAGCCCCCAGCTGAGGGGAGCGGAGCTGAGCACAGCGCGCACGGTGCGAACAGACCAGACACAGACCTATAAGACCAGGAGATGAGCGGAGAGTGCCTTAACATGCTGAATTACTGAGCTGTGGCATGTACCAGACCTCTCAACCCACAAAGAGCAAAGACATCAGAGAAGGTTAGTGGGAAAAGCTGTGTGACTGAGTTTGCGGTTCAGCCACTGCCCCTGGGGCAGCAGAGGTGGGGCAGCTTTAGAACTAGGGCTGCA
>CM053626.1:141849588-141926518 GCA_028646595.1 Phalanger gymnotis | reverse complement strand
TCTACGCCCACAGGGGTTTCACACCTGATAGGGCTTTGGGCCTGGGGCTTAGCGTTTAACAGGTGAAAGTACTTTCACCATGAACAAAAGCCAAACTCCTTAAGCACACCCGTTAAACTAAGCCCATTTTGCCTTACTGGCACAACATGTCATCAAGGGACACTATAAATAAATATTTATTGAACGGAGAATGTTTCATGTACATATTTTATGGTAAAGTTACATTTCATATCAAAACCATTCTCTCAGGATGCATACACACATGCAACCATATAGACATACATATATGCTTTTTGTCAAATTATTAGACATTAATGTAAGAGGGAGATCATGGAATATGACCAGCAGTGCTTTAAAATAATGTAGTATGATTCTTAATTGAATGAATTAAATATAATTCTGCTGAAGGCAGAGAATATACAAATTGAAATGCGATATAACATTAAAAAAAAGATTAAAGTCACACTAACACTGAGGAAATTGCATCTATTTGCATCATTGACACGTTGGGGAAAAAAAATGTTAAATACATTTATCTACCAATAAAACTTTTGCACTAGATTTTCTAAATAGGCCAAGAAAATATCAGACAATAACTGACCCCTTGTGGGCACTTTGAGAAATTACACCATATGTTTCAGATGATTAAAGATAATGTAAAAAACATCCTAAATGAGCAGAGATTGTATAAAAATAAGAAGACAAATTTCACTTAAACCTCATAATGAAACAGGGCAAATGTTTGGCATGAATGCTTTATTTCAATATTAATTTTAATATCTCTAATTAGCCTACTTCTAGGACCCATTCCTTTTGTATGGTCTGTTAGGCAAATCAAAATCTAATTGAATTAAGGCATTAGCAACAGAAGCTAGGGTCTCACTTTTTAAGTTGCCCCTGTCCTCTATTGGCATTATTAAGATTCTTCTGACACTACCAATGATATTGGATCCCTGATAACAAAACAAAGTAAATGTATACAAGTTCTAAAATGGAAAGTGAGAAAAACCAGTCCAAGTATGAGGTCTGAAAAAGGAGGAGAAAAAAACTTGGTTGAGTTATAAGGTCTTGAAAGAGGAAGAAAATGGGATTGTAACATGGAAATGATTTATTTTCCTCCCTTGTTATCAAGTTCATTTTAAAAATTCCCGATATCATCAAAGCATTTATCAAAGGCAAGTTCTTTCTTATTTTGGGGTTTGATTATCTGGGAAATAACAAAATACTAGATAGATGTAAAGCTTCAGGATTTCCTCTGAGACATCTTGGGCAAGATTTGCTGGTGAGGGGTATTTTAAAATGAGTGTGCATAATCTTTTTTGCTTGTAACATGAAATCCCAATACTTAAGGAAAAGATAGAGGATATCTTTGCTTTATGATCCTTCCCACACATGATAATGTGTCTTAAGGGTATGATGCCTTTTGCCTCAAATCATCATTTTGTGGCCTCAAGTGGCAAGTTTGTACTCACCTTGGCTTAGGGAAAACCACAAGCATGGAGTCTATGAATACTTTTTTTTATCCCAGAATAATGCTCTGCTGTAAACCCTTAGACCTGAAATCATTTCAATATCTAGGCATTCTTTGCCTCAGATAGAGTATGACATATTAGACAGAGGAGAGAGACACATTGCATTTTATCTCAGTCTACTCTCAGATTTTCTCCCTATATTCTAATTTCTGATTCCTTCCTTATATTATCTCCTGTGCTTTGGACCTTCTACCAACTTCTAAGAATCTTATCAACATATCAAATATCGATTGAGTTATTGGGTGCCCACAATTTTACTGCACTGTGTGGAGAACGAGAGGACACAAAGGAAATATAAATTCCCTGAACCCAAAGAACTTTTAGTGTACTTGAGGAGAATTTTCATGAGAATGAACCGAAAAAAATAGAGAATTCATCTTACCATGGAAAAAGCAATGGGATTTGGAGCTAGATGTCCTGGATTTATATTTTAACTCTGCTACTGGCTGTAGTCTCTCAGGGAAAGATTTACTATGCAAGGTTGTTGTGAGGATCAAATGAGATAAGATATATAAAATGCTTTGTAAAACATTACAGCCAAAGTTATACTGTTAAATGTTCAACAACTGTCTTTCTGAAAATAAAAATGCATGTGTGGCAAAAAGGAAAAAAGACAAGAATTTTTTTAAAAAGAGAGAAAATAGCATGCT
This sequence comes from Phalanger gymnotis, assembly GCA_028646595.1. NCBI lineage: Eukaryota > Metazoa > Chordata > Mammalia > Diprotodontia > Phalangeridae > Phalanger > Phalanger gymnotis. Next base: position 141,924,336 of record CM053626.1, on the reverse strand, counting down.
TTGATCTGCAATCAGACTCCGTAATTCTTTTTCTGGATATAGATAGCGTTTTCCATCAGGAGTCTTTTGGAATTATATTAGATCATTGCATTGCTGAGAAGAGTTAAGTGTATCAAAGTTGGTCATCACACAATGTTGCTGTTACTGTTCTACAATATTCTCATGGTTCTACTCACTTTCCTCAGCACCAGTTTGTGTCTTTCCAGGTTTTCCTGAAATCCACCTGCTCATCCTTTCTTATAGAACAATAGCATTCCATTATATTCATATACCATAACTTATTCAGCCATTTTCAATTGATGAGCAACCCCTCGATTTCCAATTCTTTACTACCGCAAAAAGAGCTGCAATAAATATTTTTGTGCATACGGGTCCATTTCCCACTTCTATGATCTCTTTGGGATACAGAGCTAGTAACAGTATTGCTGGATCAAAGGGTATGCACAGTTTTATAGCCCTTTGGGCATAGTTCCAAATTGCTCTCCAGAATGGTTGGATCAGTTCACAACTCCACCAACAATGCATTAGCATTCCAATTTTCCCACAACTTCTCCAACATTTATAATGTTCCTATTTTGTCATGTTAGCCAATCTGATAGGTGTGATGTGGTACCTAAGAGTTGTTTTAATTTTGATTTCTCTAATCAATAATGATTTAGAGCATTTTACCATATGACTGCAGATAGCTTTAACTGATTCATCTGAAAATTGCCTGTTCATATCTTTTGACCACTTATCAAATGGGGAATGACATATGCTTACAAATTTGATTCAGTTTTCTATATATTTTAGAAATGAGGCCTTTATGAGAGACATTGGCTGTGAAAATTTTAAAGCTTTTTGCTTTCCTTCTAATCTTGGTGTAATATTAATTAAGTTGGGACTTTTTTTACTGTTTTAGAATGCTAAATTAATTAAGTATCTTTGATTGAGCCTTACTAGGTGCAAAGCCCCAGGCCCAAACCCCTATTTACTAGGTGCTAAGCTGACGTGGTTGTGAAGGCCCCAGGGCCCTAAGGGGATTTGCTAAGTCCAGAGCCAATAGTATGTGCCTAAGTTCTGGTCATTCAGATGACCTTTGATGACATCCAAAGACTATATAAAAAGAGAGAAGAGAGTTTCTTGCTTGAGGCTCTCACTCTTGGAGGAGTGAGCATGGGAATCTGGGCAGCTGCTCTAAGAGCCTCTCAGCTTGTCAACCCAGATGTTGATGGTTTCTTGGTAACTATGAATTGTGATCTGATCTGTTTATATTGTGTATGTTTGTAATTTGTTTGCATTTGCTCTGAAATTCAGGTTGCTGGCTTTTCCTCCTGAACTAAGTGAGCTTATATGTATATCTTAGATTAAAGTAAGATTGTCAACTCCTTAACATTACTTTCCTTGGTAAAGCAGATAAAAAGAACCTGTGCTGGCAGCTTCCTTCCTTCCAAGTCATTGGACTTGTGTTCGTCTTTCACCCCGACAGCAGCTGCTAGCCAAATTGTTGCAACACTCAGTTACATTGGCTTTGTTTGTGCAAAAACTTTTAAATTTAATGTAATCAGAATTATCCATTTTGAATTTTATAATGTTCTCCATCTCTTGTTTGGTCATAAATTACCCCATTCTCTATAAATCTGACAGGTAAACTATTTCTTGCTCTCCTACTTTGCATACAGTCTCATCCTTGATGTCTAAATCAAGTAGCCATTTTGATCTTATCTTGCTATATGGTGTAAGATGTTGGTCTACACCTAGTTTGTGCCATGTAAACTATTCCTTGCTCTCCTACTTTGCATATAGCCTCACCCTTTATTTCTAAACCAAGTAGGTTTTTTGACCTTATCTTGGTATATTGTGTAAGATGTTGGTCTATGCCTAGTTTCTGCCATACTATTTTCCAGTTTTCCCAGCAGTTTTTGTCAAATAGTGAGTTCTTATTCCAGAAGCTTCAGTTCTAGGATTTATCAAACAGTAGATTACTATAGTCATTGACTACCATGTCTTGTATACCTAACCTATTCCACTGATCCACTACTCTATTTCTTAGCCAATACCAGTAGTTTTGATGATTCCCACTTTGTAATACAGTTTTAGATCTGGTACTGCGAGGCCACCTTCCCTTGCAATTCTTTTCATTAGTTATCTTGATATTCTGGAACTTTTGTTCTTTCAAATGAATTTTGTTATTATTTTTTAGTTCTATAAAGTAATTATTTGGCAATTTGATAGGTATGGCACTGAATAAGTAAATTAATTTGGTACAATTGTCATTTTTATTATATTACCTCACCCTACCCATGAGCAACTGATATTTTTCCAGTTATTTAGATCTGACTTTATTTGCGTGACAAGTGTTTTGTAATTGTGTTAACATAGTTCCTGTGTTTGTCTTGGCAAGTAGACTCCCAAATATTTTATAATGTCTCCAGTAACTTTAATTGGGATTTCTCTTTCTATCTCTTGCTCCAGGGCTTTGTTAGTAATATATAGAAATGCCAATGATTTGTGTGGATTTATTTTATATCGTGCTACTTTGCTAAAGTTGTTAATTACTTCAAGTAGTTTTCTAGTTGATTCTCCAGCATTCTCTAAGCATATTGTCACATCATCTACAAATAATAATAGTCTTGTTTCTTCATTGCTTATTCTAATTCCTTCGATTTATCTTTCTTCTTTTATTGCTAAAGCTAACATTTCAAGTACAATATTGAATAACAGTGGAGATAATAGACATCCTTATTTCACCTCTGATCTTACTGGAAATGCTTTTAGCATATTCCCATTACACATAATGCTTGTTGATGCCAAATCCCCCAGTCCTTTAATGTAAAAAGTGCTAAATCTTGTGTTATCCTGGCTGTGGCTTCACAATATTTGAATTCTTTCTTTCTAGCTCCTTGCACAATTTTCTCGTTGAATATGGAACTCTAGAACTTGGCTATAACATTCCTGGGAGTTTTCATTTGAGGACCTCTTTCATGAGGGGATCCATGGATTGTTTCAATTTCTATTTTGCCTTCTTTTTCTAGGATATCAGGGCAGTTTTCCTTGTTAATTTCTTGAAATATGTTGTGTAGGCTCTTTCTTTGATCATGGCTTTTAGGTAGTCCAATAATTCTCCAATTATCTCTCCTGGATCTATTTTCCAGGTCTGTTCTTTTTCCATTGAGATATTGTACATTTTCTCCTTTGTCAATCTTTTGATCTTGTTTTATTATTTCTTACTCTGTGCTCATTAAATTCTAGTTACTCAATTCTAATTTTTAAGGAATTATTTTCTTCAGTGAGCTTTTGTACCTCTTCTTCCATTTGGCTAATTCTCCTTTTTAAAGAGTTCTCTTCAGTGTATTTTTGTGCCACATTTACTAATGAGCCAATTATGTATTTTAAGGTGTTATTTTCTTCAGTATGTTTTTGTGACTCTTTTTACCAAGCTGTTGACTTTCTTTCCATAATTTTCTTGCATTAGTTGCATTTCTTTTCCCAATTTTTCCTCTATTTCTCTTATTTGATTTTTAAAATCTTTTTGAGCCCTTTCAGGAATTTTTTAGGTCTTGTGTTTTCTTTGAAGTTTTACATGTAGATGTAAATAACAACTTTGTTGTCTTTGAGTTTGCGACTTGTCTTTTCTGTCACCATAATATTTTTCTATAATCAGGTTCTCTTTTTTGTTGTTGTTACTTGCTCATATTTCCAGCCTATTTCTTAACTTTTAATTTTATGCTCAAATTGAGCTCTGCTCTTTGGTTTGAGTGGGCTTTGTCCCAAATTTCAGGTTTTTCATGCTGCTGTTTTCAAAGCTAGTTCTGATGGTTTGTAAGTTTTCGGTTCCTCCAACGTGGTATGATTTAAAGAAAGGTGTAGTCACTGCTCTCCTGGCCTGTGCTCTGGTCTGTCAACAACCACAAGCACTCTTCTCCATTTTAGAAATTTGACCAGGGGCCCTGTTGTCCTGTGGTCACAAGTACTAGTGTATTGGGGTTCCTCTTTATCCTGTGCCTGCAACCCAAAACTGTCTATGGTGATTCCCCACTGCCTGTGGACTGAATGCTCCCAAACTTACTACTGTTACTGATGCAGCAGCCTCCAATGCCTGATACTGGCTTGCTGGGGTGGAGTCTGTGCTGCACTGCTCTCCAGGCCCATCCTTGGTAAAACAGATCTTTCCTGCTGACCTCTTAAGTTGTCTTGGGCTGGAAAAGTGTTTCATCCCAATCTTTCGTTGGTTCTGCAGTTCCAGAATTTAAGTTGAGGCATCATTTTAATGTCGCTTGGAGGGGAATTTGGGAGAGTTCAGTTGAGCTCCTGCCTCCACTCTACCACCTTGTCTCTGCCCACCTGCAACCCCCTGTCTTGCTAATTTTGAATCATGCCAACTTTAGTATATGTACCTCCAAAACTCCAAAGGATTCATAATAAAGTAATACTATCCACCTTCAGAGATAGAGCTGATTGAGTACAGATTGAAGTATTTTTTCTTTATTTTTCTTGCTTTTTTGAAACATGGCTAACGTAGATATATGTTTTACATGATTTCACATTCATAATACGTATCATACTGCATGCTTTCTCAATGAACAGAGGAGGAGCTGAGGGGAAGGAGAAATATTGGAACTCAAATTTTTAAAAATAAATGTTAGTGATCAATAGACAATAAAGAAAATGGAATCTAAAAGAATAAAATAAAATAAAATTTCTAGAATATTGACTCAACAGTTTTAAGTATTCGTATGTATTGTGCACAATATGCACATGTACACATTCATTTGCCTGTGAACAAACATTTGTCAAAGAAAAATATAATCAGTAACAATCTAAAGAAATTGTTAAAAATCAGTAATAACTAGAGAAATTCAAGTTAAAACAACTCTAAAATAAAACGTCACACCCATCAAGCCAACAATGTTGCTAAAAAGAGAAGAAAACTCAGTTAGAGGACTTGTGAGAAGACAGGCACATTCATTCACTGCTGCTGAAGCAGTAAATTGGTCCAACTATTCTGAAAATTTTAAATTATGTGAAAAAAGTTAACAAAAAATTCATGCTCTTTGATGCACAGATTCCACTACTAGGATATTGACATCAAAGAAAAGCTGTAACACAAAAAACTCATTCATTGAAGATAACTTGAGATAACAAAAATCTGAAAATAATATATATTCCCAAGCATTAGGGAATAGCTGAATAAATTATGGAATATAAATTTAATGGGTTATTCTCTCCCATAAAGACTAGTGGATCTTAAAAATTCAGGAAAACATAGTAAGGCTTACAGTGATACAGAGTAAAAAAAAAATAAGAATTAAAACAATATACACAATGTAAATACAACCATTTAAATAAAATTAGAGTGGAAAAGCAAAAAAACTCATCAATCATGATAGTCAATGTTAGAACTAAACTAACAAAATTAAAGAATATAACTGTCTGTGTCAGTAAGGCAAAATGGGCTCCTTAGCACTTCAGGAGTTTGGCTTTTGTTTACCTTGAGTGAAAGTACTTTCAGCTGTTAAGTGCTAAGCCCCAGGCCCAAAGTCCTATCAGGTGTGAAACCTGCGTGGGTGTAGATTAATGACTTGATAGGGGCCAACTGGGGAACCAATGGTCTCTGGTCTCTGGTCGTTGAGGTGGGGCTTGAAAACGCCAGAGGCTTGGCTGCAAGGAAGAGAGCTAAGTGAGCTAAGGGACGACTACAGCTGAAGCTGAAAAAAGCTGAAGCAGGAGCTGTGGAAGCAGAGCCAAACCCAGGAGTGCGAGCAAGGACTTGAGGCCAGTAAATATGGATTGGCTAAATACCATCTTGTTTTTATGTGGCCTCCTGGTTACTCTTGTGAGGCGGGCCTACTGGGCCTGGGGTTTTTTGGTCAAGATGTCAGAATGGGGAGGCTGGTTCGCGAATCTGTTGCTCTGGGGCCTAAATAAATGTTCTGATGCTTTCTACTTAGAGAATCCCTCATACCTTGCGATTTCGAACCATTCAAACATATACATGATTATATTTGAGATTATAAATTCGGCCTTCCTACTGCACTCTCCATTCTGTTAACAGTCAATAAATTAAATTTTAAAGGGAATGTATTTTTAAAACATGTTATTTTTAATAACATGTAAAAACAATTTTAACTTTTTTAAAAAATTGAGTTCCAGATTCTCTTTCTCCCTTCCTCCGTTCCCCTCTCCCTGAGACAGCAAGAAATTTATTATAAGTTATACATATGTGATCATGTAAAACATATTTACATATTAATCATGTTATAAAAGAAACACCAGATTTTTTAAAAAGCCACAAAAACATAGAGAAATTGAAAAATGGCATGTTTCCATCTGTATTCAGACTCCACCAATTCTTTCTCTGAAGGTGGATAGCCATTTTCATCATGAGTCTTTTTGGAATTGTCTTGGATCATTGTATTGCTGAAAATAGCTAATTCATTCACAGTTGATCATCACACATATTGATGTAACTGTGTACAATGTTCTCCTGGTTCTTTTCATCAGTTCATGTAAGTCTTTCCACATTTTTCTGAAAGCATCCTGCTTATCATTTCTTATAGCACAATAATATTCCATTACAATAATATACTATAACCTGTTCAGCCATTCCCCAATTGCTGGACATCCCCTAAATTTCCAATTGTTTGCCACCACAAAAAGAGCTGCTATGAATATTTTTGTATAAATAAGTACTCTTATTTTTAAAATCTCTTTGGGATACAGATCTAGTAGTGCTATTGCTGTGTTAATAAATATTGCGCAGATATGTTTTAAAAGATTTGGTTGTTTGTTGAGAAGTTTCTGATGTGTCAAAACTATATGTGTTCATGTGTGTGTATACATACACATATTTACATATTTAGTAACTATAGTATATATAGTTATACATATGTATATACAGTGTATAACATTCTACAAGGGTGTATGTGTGCATAATTTTTCAAATGGTCTAAGTGAGAGCTGATGTGGGTATGAACCAGAATTAATGGCTCTGTGAATAGTTAGAACATGATGCAAAATATTTAATGGAAGAATTAACGAGAATCAACAAATGAGGTAAGGAAGAGGAGTGAATCAAGGATAACTCCAAGGTCACTTCCTGGACATTTCCAAATGTCCTCCCATACTTCAGCTATCATCCTCATCTACCTCCCATTAAAATTAGCCTTTGTCCATGGGGCTCTGGGCTAATAGGTAAGTTTTTACCTTATCTGACCTAGAACCAGGCCCCTATCTCACTTCCCTACCATTGTGGCCCCATGACTACCACTCCACTTTCTAGCAGCCCTTTTAGTGTCTTTCCCTATAAGTATGTTAAGCTTCACGTGGCCAGGAACTAGTTTGCATCTTCGTATTTATAGCCCATGCATTTAGCTCAGTGCTAGGCACATAGTAAACTCTCAAATGCATTTTCATTCATTCATTCTTATTTTAAGAACTCTAGCTCCCTGTTTCATTTTGCTTATTACACATATTTTGTACATGTGTATCTAGACATCTGAGGCCGTGAGTTTTGTTATTCACTTCTTTCAGGATTTTGTCTCTAGTGAATTATATGGTGTCTTTACTGCTATTTTTCCTGTATAGTACCTTCTATTCCCTGTTATCTAACTGAGTAGAGCTGTATATTAAAACACTGAGATTTCGCCCTGACAAGGATTCAACAAAAAATCAGAGATTTTTTTCTTGTTGTTGTTGAGGAAAAGGACATAATTCAAGCTACAATGTGGGCCAAAAAGGTGGAAAACAACTTTCCTTCCTTGCTTAACTTTCACTGTTGTTTAGATTCATTTACATGTCAAACAAGGAAGGATCCTGGGAGTTCACCAGGCCTTGTAGTTCCAGCTTCAAATATTTCTATGAGTTTTTTAGTTTTCTTTTTTTAATTGTGAACTTGGTAAATATAAAAAAAATGAACTTTTCATTATTCAAAGAACAGAGAAGATTGTGTATGAGATGTTGAATTTTTCTTATGTATAATTTTAAGGATATATTAAATTTAACACAATAATAAAAATTATCTTATATTTATTTCTAAACTTCCTTCTGCTTTCTTTCGTGAATTTTAAATATTTTGCTGACACTCTTTTTTTTTACATCATGCCTACCAGTTCTACAGGGTGTCCCTAAAGTCTGGACACATAGGAAATCTCATTAACATCTCATTAACCATTTCATGGAAGACTGTTTTTTGGTGACTTCTTTTTCTGGGGTATGCTAAAGGAGAAGGTGTACTCAATGAAAATCACAGATGCAACACACTTGATTGAATGCATAAAGAGTAAATGTGCTAAAATTGATGGCAATGTGGAGTTATTGCATCGAGTTCACATGAATCTTGCAAAGTGCGTCAATCTCTGCATCAAAAATGATGGAAATCATATTGGAGATGTTATTTGTTAATATTCCAGTCAAAAAGTGTTGTTGAAAATTTCATTCATTTCATTTATTGAAAATGTGCATTTTTGCCTATGTGTCCAGACTTTAGGAACACCCTGTAAGAAACCCTCTCTTGTAACAAATAGATGGAGGCAAACAAAGTAAACGCTCACACTGGCAGTGTCTGAAAAAGTATGTCTCATTTTGCATCATTCGTCATCTTTCTGACAAGACATGGAAAACATACTTTATCATCAGTTCTCTGAAGATGTGATTGGTCATTATATTGATAATAGTTCTTCACTTGTTTTCTCAATGTCTTTTTCTTTTACAATGTTGTAGTCCTTATATAAATTGTTTCCCAACTTATACAAGTATTCCCAGAATTCTTTGAATTCTCTGACAAGAAATTTGTATATTCTTTTCAATTCCTATTCAGTAATTATAAAAGATCTGTCATATATAAATTTTTCAAACTTCTGCTCAGGTTCTTAACTTCGTTTTTGTAAATCTTTTTTTAAAAATTAAATTTGTCTAGGTCTAAAATAGGCACATTGTGCTCATCAGTTATTACTGTTTTGTTTTCTTTCTTGCTGGAGTTCTACTTGCTTTTCCTTCTATAGATGCTATGCCATTTGGGAGGCAAGGTATTGGGAGGCATTTACATGTACACCCCTGTGTGTGTATGTGTCTGTGTGTGTGTGCGTAATTTATATTTTTTTATATTTACATTATTTCATTGACCATTGTACCTGTAAGTATAATAAGTATAATGTAGTTTCCCTGTGTATATCATTTAGCCAAATCTATTGTTACTATTACTTTGTCTGAGATCTTTTTTATTATTCATCTCAGGCATAATAAATTCTTCTCCAGTCCTTCATTGTAAGTTTCTGTGATTTTTTTTTCTGTGTTTTGTTTCTTATAAACAACATATGGTGGGATTCTGAACTATACTGTTCTAAACCATAATATTATGTATCTCCATTTTATGAGTGTACTAGCGCATTTATAACCACAATTATTATTATTTCTCCTCCACAAAATTTTACAGTTTTCTTCTCTTTTGCCTTCCATTGCTACTTTTTAAAAAGAAAAAGAAAAGGAATATCATCATCATTAATGATCTATAATTAAAGTCCCACTCCATTTCCTGCTTTTCTTCATACAGCCTAGACTCTGATTCAAGGGCAATTTGTTTTTCCACATGTTGCACCAATTCGGCTAGCAGCTGCTGTGGGGGTGAAAGACCAACACAAGCCCAACAAGAAGAATGCTGCCAGCACAGGTTCTTTGATCTGCTTTACTAAGGAAAGTAGCATTAGGGGGTTAACAATCCTACTTTATTCCAACATATACATATATCATTCACTTACTTCAGGGGAAAAAGCCAGCATCCTGAACTTCAGAGAAAATACAAATAAATCACAAACATATGTTATAAACAGACCAAATAGTTACCAAGAAACCATCAACATCTGAGTACAGCTAGAAGGCTCTTAGAGCAGGTGCCCAGAGTCTCACACCTCCAGGAGTGAGATCCTCAAGCTAATAGCTCTGTTCTCTCTTTTTATACACTCGTTAGCCATCATCGAAGGTCATCCGAGTGACCAGAACTCAGTCTCCTACTATTTGCTCTGGTCTTAGCAACTCCCCTTAGGACCCTGAGGGCTTCACACCCACATAGGCTTAGCACCTAGTAGATAGGGTTTTGGGCCTGGGGTTTTGCACCTACTAAGGCTCAATCAAAGACACTTAATTAATCATTCTAAAACAGTAAGAAAGTCCCACCTTAGTTATCAATGAACCATGTAGGATTATATTGAGTTTTTCAGGATAAATTATTCTTAGTAATTTTTGAAGATGTGTTTTCCTTATTGTACTATGTTACATCAGGACTTGAATATTTTCTTTTTAACTACTTTTTCTTTTACCTCAAAGCTCTGCATTTTAGCTATGGAACCTTGGTTATGGGTATTTTCAATATGGGGTGCTATGAACAAAGCTGGAGAAAATCATGAAACTCTGCTGACTAGGTCCACTATAAATTTATTTGATATAACCTCAATTAGACCCTCACTATGACAAGGCAAGCCTTTTACATTTTCCTGATTAATTTACTATTCCATTCACCACAGCAGCTGTTTCAAACCTTTTCAACCTTCTTCAGATCTTCCAAGGCTCTCCTTCCTCCCCTCTCTCAGTTGACAACTTTGCCTTATATTTTACCAGAAAAAAATTACATCATTCTCCAAGAACTCCTTCTTCTCCCTTCCTCCTTATCTGAAATCACCCAGATGCTCTCTGCCATTGTCTCCTCCTTCATCCCATCTCAGATGAACAGATCACCCTTGGTTAAGGTCCGTGTTATTAACAATCTAGATGTTAGCCTCCTGAGACAGCTAGGTGGCCCAGTGGCTAGAGAGCTGGGCCTAGAGTCAGAAAGACCTGAGTTCAAATCCTGCTTCAGACACTTGTTAGCTGTGTGACCCTGGGCAAGTCATTTAACCTCTGTTTGCCTCAGTTTCCTCAACTGCAATATGGGGATAATAATAGCACCTATCTTCACAATGTTATCATGAGGATCAAATGAGATATTTGTGAAGTTCTTAGCATAGCAAATATAAATGTTTATTCCCTTCCCTTCCTTCCTTCCTTAGCAAGACAAACACCTTTACCAACACAAGGGATCCCATTCCCTTTCCATTTTCGCCAATTTCTCCTTCCATCGTCTGTACCCTCTCATTTGTCTTCAGTCTCTTCTTGCCTATTATTGGTTGCTTCCTCATAGCCTACCAACATGCCTATGTCTTCCCCATGTTCAAAAAACTATTACTTGACTGATCCAACCATTCTGGAGAGCAAGTTGGAACTATGCCCAGAAGGCTATAAAACTGCATACCCAGCAATATCGCTTCTAGGTCTGTATCCCAAAGAGATCATAAAAATGGGAAAAGGACTCACATGTACAAAAATATTTATAGCAGCTCTTTTTGTGGTGGCAAAGAATTGGAAATTGAGGAGATGCCCATCAATTGGGGAATGGCTGAACAAAGATATGGTATATGAATGTAGTTGAATACTATTGCGCTATAAGAATTGATGAGCAGGCAGACTTCTGAAAAACCTGGAAAGATTTATATGAACTGATGCTGAATGAAGTGAGCAAAACCAGGAGAACATTGTACATAGTAACAGCAACATTGTGTGATGACTAACTTTGATAGTCTTAGCTCTTCTCAGCCATGCAAGGTGCTCAGATGACTCCAAAAGACTCGTAATGGAAAATGTTATCCACATCCAGAGAAAAAAACTATGGAGTCTGATGCACATTGAAGCATATTATTTGCTCTCTCTCTCTTCTTTTGTTTTGTTTCTTCTTTCTCATGGTTTTTCCCTTTGGTTCTAATTCTTCTTTACAAGATGACTAATGTGAAAATATATTTAATATGAATGTATATGTAGAGCCTATATTAGGTTGCATGCCATCTTGGGGAAGTGAAAGGGGGTGAGAAAGGAGGAGAACATTTAAAACTCAAAATCTTATGGAAGTGAATGCTGAAAACTAAAAATAAATATTTTTTTTAAAAAGGAGTTTAAAAAAAAAACTATCACTTGGTCTATCCACACACACCCCTGTCACCCTATATTTCTCCTCCTGTTTGTAGGTAAACTACTCAAGGAAGCCACCTATACTTGATGTTGCTACTTTCTTCATTCCATTGAACTAATTACATCCAAATTTACCAAAAATTTCTTAACTGCCAAATATAATGATCTTTTTCAATCCTCCTCTTCTTAACTACTGCACAGCATTTGACACTGTTGACTTCCCTATTCTACTTGATGTCCAGTTTTCTCAGTTTCCATGCCATTGCTCTTATCTTATTCTCCTCTTATCTACAAGACCGCTCCTTCCTAGTTTCCTTAACTGGAGTCAAATCATGCCTGCTTGAGATGGATGTTGCCCAGAATTCTGTCTTAAGCTCTCTTCTCTCCTCCCTCTAATTATCCCACTTAGTAATCTCATCAGCTCCCATAAATCCAATTATCATCTTTCTTCTGATGAGTCTCAAATCCACTAAACCATTCCTGACTTCTCTTCTAGCCTCTAAACTCATATCTCCAAATATTAGATATCTCAAACTAGAGGTCTCATAGGCATCTTAAACTTGACATGTCCAAAGCAGAACTCATCATTGTAACCCACGTCCCAAAGTCCATTAGTATGGGATTCTTTCTTTACTGATGAAGACGAATGTCCTGCCCTGCATGAGGGGTAGGGCAGCCATTGGTCAGAGTTAAGAGGTTTAGTTCTTAGCAGTCCTTTTTTGGGGATTCATCATTCAGAAGCTTCTAGCTTTCAGCTTCAAGAGAGAATATGGAAGAGAACAACCTCACTTCAGATTGCCAAAGGAAAAGGCCCTATATAGATGTGACAGGAGCAAGCACTCTCCATCATGTCCCTATTCCCAGAACTCTACTCCAAAGTCTTGGGGGAGTTTCCCCTTGGGTGAGATCACAGACAGAGACTATATTATCTTGCTTGCAGTGGGAAAGTTCCTTCATTCTGTATTGTTTAGGATATATTCTCTTACGTATACCTTCTCTGATTTTTGTTTTGCTATGATTTGCATAAATGCAGTTCTTTGCTATTAGCTATATGTGTTCATTGTGGAACTGGTATTAGATGGGAAAGGAATCAGACCTTGGTTATAAAGCTTGGGATCCTCCTTAAACTGATAACAAAAATTGAATGAAGCCCAGTCACATCCCTAGATGAACAAAATTTAAGGGGGTCAGATATACTTCTAGCCTGATATCCCTCTCTCTGAGGATAGTTGGAGCCTCTGGCTCCAACGTCCTGCTTCCCTTCTTAGTAGGAAAGAAAGACTCCCTTGAAGAAGGGTAGGGGGGAAGAGGCAAGAGATTTATATTCTGTCTCCCTTTGGGCCACCAATGACAGGCCCCTAACCACATGTGGGCCCATAAATATGGAGCCAGCCTCTCCGTATTGCTATATTATCTTTCTCCAAAAAAAATTCCACCACCTTCCAAACTTCCCTATTACTGGGGTTGCCCAGGATAACAGCCTAATGTCATCCTCAACTTCTCACTTTCTTTCACCCCTCACATTGGATTTGTTGCCAAGACCTGTCAATTTAACCATTATAACATTTCTTATATACATCCTCTAATCTCTTCTAAAATTGCCACCATGTTGGTGAAAGGTTCTATCACTTCATCCCCTGACACAAGTCTCTTCCCTCTTCAGTTTATCTTTCACTCAGCTGTCAAAATATCACCTTCTACCTCTTCCCAGCCAATAAACTCCGGTAGCTCTCTATCGCCTCCAGGATCAAATATGAAATCTTAACCTATTGAATGATAAATCATTATAGAAGATCTTCCATATTATAATGTAAGCCCAGCTTTTCTTCCTTCTCCCCATCCCCCCTCCCTGCAAGACTCTCTGGTTTGGAATATCAGACATTCCTTTCCCCCTTTCTTGCAAAGACCTTTAGACTTCCGGCTTGGAATAAAGAATCAAACATCCCTCCAACTGATAAACCTTAAGAATGGACCTCTCAGACACTCCTCTCTAGTGAATTGGCCCAAAGCAAAAGAATGGAATACATTAGGAGATAGGCCCCACTAGGAGATAGGCCCGAACAAAGAACAGGTAACTCTTAACTGCTTCTTGAGGACCTAGCCAGTTCTCAAAAACAAAATGATTGACAAGATCTTCCCCTCCTGAGGAGAGTGGTTGCCCCTTCTGGAGGGGAACATCCGGGACAATTAGCAGAAGGCCCTCCTTGTTGAGGAAGCTATAAAAGTCCCCACGTGGAATAAGCTAGTGAGGAATCTCACTATGGAGAGAAAGCTTCCTGAGATCCGTTTCCCTTTCGGGCCTTGATCGAGCTGGCTGTGTAAACCGGGAACCCCCTCAGCTTTGAGAGGTTTAAGTGCTGGAGCTCCCCTGAGAGGCGATGGATCTATGTTGTTTGTATCTTTGTCTTTGTTGTGTTAACTGTGTTTGTTAGAATATCTCCCCTGTGTTTCAACAAAAACCATGTTCTCTCAAGAGTGTGCTTTATTGCCAATGCGAGTCTGAATCCGAACCTAACTTAGCTTAATCGAACACCTATCCACTCCTATTTTTCCATTTTTCTTATAACTTACATCCCACCAAATACTCTATTATCTGATGACACTGGCCTCCTTGCTGATCCTCATATAAGACAAGCCATCTCTCAATTTGGCCATTTTCACTGCAGAGTCCTCCCCGTGTATGGAATGCTTTCTCTCCTCATCCCTATGACTTCTCTGACATCCTTCAAGTCCCAGCTAAAATCTCACTTTCTACGAGAAGCTTCTCCTGATTTCCCCTAATACCAGTGCCTCCCTTCAGTTAATTTTTCCCCTTAGACTATGAGTTCCTTGAAATCAGGGACTCTCCCTTGCTTTCCTTTTTATCTCCAGGCACTTAGCATGGTGCATGATACATATTTATTATGATAATTTAAATAAATATTTGTTGACTGACTTTCTCTAGAAGACCAGAACATTCTATTTTCACTTTTCTCTCTTGTGCTAATATACCTGGGGCACTTTCTTTTGCAATTCCTCAAGGTATAGCATCTAAGGATTTTCTTGGTCATAATTTTCAGAAAATCTAACAATTCTTAAATTATGTCTCTTCAATTTGTTTTCCAAGTCAGATGTTAATTATAGTAGATACTTCACACATTTTTCTAGTTTTTCAGTCCTTGAGTATTGTTCTAATGCTTCTTATTATATCACTGAATTATTGAGTTCTGATTCTTCTATATCATTTTTTCAGGGAATCTACTACATAGATAATGTTTAACATTATATATTCTAAGCTATTTATTCTCCTTTCAATATTTTCTTCAATATCTCTAATTCCATTTTTCATTTCCTATAATCAAACCATTCTTTTTGTTTTGAGCTATACTTGTATATACAGTTGAGTTTCTTCTGGGTTTACCAATTGGGTTTCACTTACCTCTCTACCTACACTGTTTCATCATTGTATCCCGAGTTTTCCTCTGTTTGCATATCTCTAACCTTAGTTTCTCGCTTTAGACTTGATGCCAGAGTCATATTCTGCCCCATGCCAGACTCTCGAACAGTGTTGTCTTGTCCCTTCTGCCATCTGGATGCTGTTGCTGCTGCTCTCCTGCCTTGGTTCTCAATGAGGTGGCTGATTCCTGATCTCCTCCTCTTACCTTATTCTACAACCCTGACTGATACAAAGGACTGGGTCTGGATCTGGGACCGAGTCCCATGCTTGAATCCCTAGCTTTTAACCAATCTTTGGTTAATTCTACTGTCCCTACATCTCTTCTATATGGCCCCTTTCTTTCCTGTTACACTGCCACAACTTTGATGGAGGAACTAATCGCCTTTCATCTAGACTATCATAATAGCCTTCTGGTTCATCTCCCTGCCTCAAATCTCTCCCCAACTTAGCTATCAAAGTGATATTTTTACAATGCATGTCTCAGAATGTCATTCCTCTCCTATTCAGTAAACTCCAGTGGTTCCTTATAACTTCCAAAAGAAAATATAAAATCCTTTGACTTTTAAATCCCTTTACAATCTGGCTCCTTTACCATCTTCTCATACCTTGCTTTCCTCCACATTCTCTATGATCCAGTGACACTGGCTTCCTCTTTGCTATTCCTTCACAAAGGACTATCCATCTCCCAAATGTGCTTTTTTACAGCCTGCCCCTCATGTCTGGAATGCTCTCTTTTCTCATCACAATCTCCTGGCTTCCCTGACTTTCTTCGAGTCTCAACTAAAATTCCACTGTCTACAAGAAGTCTTTCCCATTCCTTGTTAATGTTGGTGCCTTCCCTCTGAGATGACCTGCAAGATATCCTGAATATATCTTATTTATACATAGGGGTTTTGTATGTGCATGTGTCTCTCCCATCAGAATGTGATTTCCTTGAGGAGAGGCACTACTTTTGCCTTAGGAGCTTAATAAATGCTTATTAACTTGACTTGAGTTTTGCCTCTGTCACCTGATGGCCACAAATGGATGATGCCTCAAACTGAACTCCATGTCCCATTCCTGGTGCAATCAGCAAATGGTAGGAGGGCCCTTGCTTGGCCTGTCCAGAGATCATGGTGACTTCAGGCCCTTTGTGTCTTTGTCCCATGTGTATTTTCTTGATCCCCTCGTATGGTTATTGCATTTGTAAGACTATGATAATTTTAGGCCACCAAGAGGACCTCTAGTCCCAAGTTGCCTGAGATCCTCTGCCCTATCCCCATCTCCTTGTGTAATGACCTATTTAAAGCCTACTTTGACCCTATGATAAAGCTCTAACTAGAAAATTCCTCTGCTTTGTCTCTGTCTGTTTGTGCAGTACCTGGTATATAGTGAACTGACTTTATCCCCTGCTGTGGTTCTGAGATACTGGCTTCATCCCCACAAAGCATGTTCCCAGTCAGAATCCACAGTCTTTTGGCTATCTTATTTTGCAATCCTGAACTGAATGGTAGAGTTTGCTAGTGTTTCCAATTGGTTTTATTGATCTTGCTTCATCTGGCACATTTTTTTTTTAAAAAATCATTTTTTTGGAGTTTATTAGGAGATATGGGCTATCAGCCTAAAACTGAATCCCAAGAGATCACTCTGAAGAATATAAGCCCAACAGAGTGTAAAAGTGTGATATCTGGGAGAGACAATGTACCCAAGAGACAGGAGCATAATAGAATAAAGGCTTTACTGCAGCCTTAAAAGTGTGGATATCTTGTTTTATATGTGCCTTGGACACATATAACCCATGTGTGTACCCTTTATGTGTGCCCTAACCAGATAGGTTCTTGTAATATCCTTTACATGCATTCCCTGTCCACATGTTTCCAGCATGTATACCCTCCCTATTTGTTTGTAAGTCCAATTTCCTGCATGTGTTCTCTCCCCTGCTGGTGGTGTGATACTCATGCATGCACAAGAGAAAGTTTTTCTGGTCATTTTGTTAAGTATGTTGTACGAGAAAATATCTTGTTTTGAATTTATATGTGTTCTGACTCACTGGTAAAAGCAAATATGTCATGAGGAACACATGTAATCTCATTCTGAGTCAATGTTGACTCACAGTTTCATAAACTGACTACACCTAAAAAAGATAATGCTTGAACTTCTACTTTCCACTAAATTATAGAAATTGCTTCCTTCAGGGATAAAATTTGTGACAAGAAGAGTGGATCAGCATGAAGAAATTTGGGGGTGGCACAAAAATCCTCTAGCGGGTTTGTTGTATTATGAGAAAACGAATTGGAGGGGGAAACAGAGAATGAAGCATTTCTGCCCTGTAGCAAGCTACTTAGTATAAATACATTTAATCTGACTAGAGACTAAGAAATGGAAAGAGAGGAAAGGAAAACAATGAGACTGCTTCTTGCATTCCTGGGAAGACCCATAACTAGTTTCCTCAAGAAGTCAAAAGAAAAAATCATATCCATTGTCTTCCTATTTAAGTACAACAACTGAAACACAAAATCAAACTCAAATTTACAGGAGTCACAGGGAGTCCATTACTGTCAAAAGAGATTTTTTTTTAAAATTCCAGGTGCCTTTTGAAAAATGTTCCCAAGTGTCTACTCAGTCCTTTATCTCTGGTGGAAGTATTGTGTTGTGGGTTATTTTTTTTTTGTAAATGACTTTCGACTTCCAGGTATTTTTTTCAAGTAGGTGTTGATATTTGCCATGGATAAAATTGTTTACTATTCTTCAAGTCAGAAGGTGGTGAATGAATACAAGAATGATTCAGTAGTGATATATTCTGAATGGGAAGATGACAGAGAGGTGAAAGATATGGGGAGCAAAGTAGGAGCTTATTCATCATTTTTCCATTGTTAATCTGGGGGTCCTCGCTTTCTCATCACAGGAGCTTGGAAAGTAATGAGACTAGTAGAGAAGTGAGCTTTTTTCCTGCTTCTTCTCATTGAGTATGGGGATCTTCAGTGAGCTGAGTGGTTTGCTTTCCATTATTGACAATAGGAAGGAATAGTGGTAGTAGTTGTAGTTGTAGTTGTAGTTGTAGTTGTAGTAGTAGTTGTTGCTGTTGTTGTTATCATCATCTTAGTAGTAACAGTAAAGTAATAGTAATTTATGCTTATATGACACAGTAGTTAAAAGTAATTACTTATTTTGATACTCACAGTAAGACTTCTTTTTTTGTGGAATTTCGAAAATTAATTTAATACCCATTTCCAGCTCAGAATCAAGTATAAGTGTTGGTATGGCCACTAATGTTGCTCTACAAGGGTCTCTTCTTCCTTTAATATGAATACAACCAGATGGAATCCAAGAGGCACATATTAAACAGATAGTGTAATTTGATGACACACGTGGGCCAGGTTTTGGATTAGGATATCCCCTCATCCACCTCAGGAGAATCTGCTTATGTAAATCATTTTTTATTTTGTCCTGGGGAATGGAATTGACGATGCTCTTCACAGTTTTTAAAGGTATGCTCCTACCTTCAATAGTATATGGTTTGAGATAAACTAAGACTGTTGGATACTCTCTATTCTGCATCTTCTGGATACAGTACTTGGGGCCTGAGATAGCCTCTTTCAGGTATCTGAGGTTCAATAGGTTCTGGGTCCACTGGTCATGGAATTTTGGAGATTTATTACAGTGTTCAAGATTTAGTGGAAACTCAGTGTTTTCTACAGACTGGGTCTTGTTGTCAGGATCTGATGGAAGTGTACCTCGAGGGAAAGGACATCAATGTGGTGATAGTACAGCTGTGGCTGCTGCTTCAATATCTGGTCTACACTGTGTTTCAAGGTGAAGACAAGGAGATGAAGGTACAGAGGTGACCCTAGATTGATTTTCAAGACATGATGAAGACACAGAGCTGGTTATAAGCTCCTGGAGATGGAACAGCTATGGCTTTGGCCTTTTTGACAAGGTATGATGAAATTGCAGCCTTAGTCCTTGACCAGTAAAAAGAGCATGATGGAACTTCAGTTTTATGGCCAGGGCATACTGGAGGTATGGACCAATGTTTGAGTCTTTGTTTATGCTTAGTCTTTTGCTTAGAGTTTTGTGGTTTTCTGGGAGCCCAGAGCAGGGGCCTTCCTACACCACTAGCACTCTGGAGGAGACAGGCCAGAGCACAGGAAAACTAGCAGAGGCTTGCTAGAGGCAGGGATGGCCAGAGCCAGGACTTGAGTGGATTAGACCAGCTCGTGACTGTGCTGGAGGGGTAGATGTCCTGAGATTGTATTGTATGTACAGCCTTGAGGCAGCAGCTGAGAACTGCCTTCCTATAGACTCCACAGGAGCTGTTGGTGAGTCAAGAGAACAAACAGAGGGCTGCCGACATACTGACCCAGCAAGAATGGAGGACTGCCTGTGTGAGAACTTCAAAAGGTGAGAGCAAGAGTGGGGAGCTGCTTGCATCAGGATTGGGGCAGAAGCCAGGAGCAGCTGGCTCCTGCTGGATGACCAGGAATCCCAGAGCTTGGAGTTCAGCCCCAGGGCAAGATAAAAACTGCAGCAAAGCACTGAGTGTGCTTTTTTACTGCCTTCCCCTAGTGTCTATGGTGGGTAGGGGTAAGTGCCTTGGACCCCCCCTAGGACCCCCCCCCTGTTGACTTTGTTGCCCAGAGGCACCTCAGGACTTGGAAGCAGGGTGCTGGAGCAGTGTGGGGAGAAGGACACATCCCCAAGAGAACTTTATTTGAACATTTTTGTTTGCTTTGGGACTTTGCTAATTAAAGCATGCAGATACCTGAGGGTGTGGGGAGGAAGCCTGCAATGGCAGTGTGGAGAGAAGGATACACCCTCAAAAAGGACTTTACTTGGACATTCTATATTTACTAAAGAAGACTATAACTTGCTGTGTGACCTAGAGGTAGACAGTGTATTGTAAACAAGTATTTTGGGGAACGATACTGAATGGTATGTTTTGTTATGTTGTTGTGAATGTTATGCTTTATTTCCCTGATGAGATCACAAGTACAATACCTCTATTTGTTCCAGGATCTATGGCCATTTAGATTAGATTATATTTAGATCTAAGGCCAAGGATCCTGGAAGGAGTGGAGTGTAAGGTTAAGCAGGGTGGGATGTTTTTACTGTTTTCTCTTTTGGAGCACTTACTAATCAAGTGCCTTTGATGAGTCTGGCCTTTGTCTCTTTGATTAAATCAGGAGCCTTTGATGACCTGCTTACCTCAAGGGAAAGTCTAGTTTTACATAGGTTTGATTCACATGTTAGTGACAGCCTTTGACCCTGAAGAAGCTTTTAGGTCATGTGGGTTTGAGTTGCACGTTGTGATGCCCTTCCACCCTGAACAGGATATATAAACTCAGAAGTTAGCATTTTGTTTGGGGCTCTCACTCTCTGGAAGAGTGTTAGTATAGAGACTCTGGGTAGCCGCTGGAGCCGGTGGGGGGCTTTCAAGAAAACCAAGATGTTGGTGTTTCTCCTTTTGGTAACTATGTACATGATGTCTTGATTAGAAAAAGGCTGTCTGTTGAATTGTGTTATTTGATCTGTTGATATATTCTGTTTGTAATTTCTATTAGTATTTGCTCTGAAGTTCAGGGTGCTGGCTTTTCCCCCTGAAGTAAGTGAATGGTATATGTCCATTTGATTAAAGTAAGATTATTAACCCCTTAAAGTTGCTTTCCTTAGAAAAGCTGATCAAAGAATCTGTGCTGGCAGCCCTTCTGTGTGCTGTTGTGGTGTTACTATACAGCTACAGCAGCTGCAAGCCAAATTGTTGTTACAAATGTGTAGTATAAGTATTATTACTCCTGTTTTCCAGATGAGAAAACTGAGGTTGCGAGATATTAAGTGGTTGGTACCACATCCCATGGTTAATTAGTGGTAGAGTCTGGACAAAAATCTTGTCTTTCTGATTCCCACATCAATGTTCATTCGCATATTCATAAGCTTAACAGTTGTCACTGAATCTGCCCTCTCTCTTACCACTCTCACCAACCCATGTCCATTGCTCCTCTGAATAGCATTTCTTTTATCTTTTGTCAAGGTCCATGTCATTAACAATCTAAACATTAGCCTCCTGAGGCAACTAGGTGGGGCAGTGGATAGAGTGCTGTGCCTGGAGTCAGGAAGACCTTAGTTTGAAACCTGCTTTAGACACCCTGGGCAAATCATTTAAATTCTCTCAGACTCAGTTTCCTTATCCAGAAAATGGAGATAATAGTAGCCCCTACATTACAGGGACTTCTTGTGAGGATCAAATGAGTTAGCAGATGTAAAGTGCTTAGCAAACTTAAAAGTGCTATAGAAATGCTACCTGGGATTATCATAGCTATTACTACTTATAAGGTATTTTTGCTTCTACTTTCCCCCAATCTTTAATCCATCCTTTATACAATTGCCATAGTAATCTTTCTTACCCAAAATTCTGGTTATGGTATTCCTCTCCTCAGAAATCTTCAGTCACTCCCTGTTGACTATCAAGGAAAATAAATTAACCAGCACAGCATTCAAAGCTCTACAAAATTTGGCATCATCCTACCCTATTGTTCTTATATTATTACCCTCTCACCTTCTACACTCTACTCAAACTATACTACTCTGTCTTTTGAACACATACTATGCTCTTCTACTACTATGATTTTGGCATTGTCAAATGATTTGGTATCAGAAACCTAAATATTTTTGTTAATGGAAATGACACTAAAAAAGATGCATTACCATATGCTTTGCTAATGGACCCAGAAGACCACTAGGTCTTTCCATTTGATTTGCATCAGAAAACTTTTATATTTGTCATCCCATTAGAATGTAAGCTCTGTGAGAGCAGAGATTGTCTCACTGTTTTATTTGTATCTCTTGAGGTGGGAACAATGCTTTGCATATAGTAAGTGCTTAATAAATGCTCTTTTCATTCATTATTTCATTCTTTGCCTGTTGAATTGCCACTCATTTTTAAAATTCAAATTCAAATGCCACATTCTATGGGACTGAATGGAAACCTGCCTGATCTTCTGTCCCAACCCCCAGTGTTTGTCTCTTTGACCTCACATAATATTTTGCTTTTTAAATCCTTGATGCAATTATCATCTGACACTATATATTAAGAGATGCAGTATGACATAGAGGAGAGAGGTCCTCAGAGTCTGAAGACCTAGATTCAAATCCTACCTCTAAAACACACTGACTGTGTTACCTAGGCCAGCAATTTAGGGGTTATACTAAACTCCTTACTCTATCTTGGCCCCCATATCCAATCTGTTGCCTATCAATTTTACTTTCATATCATCTCTCCCATATACTTTCTACTCTTCTCTGACAGTGTCACCACTGTAGTGCAGGCCCTTATCACCCCATACCTGATCTGGTCTCCCTGCCACAAATCTCTCACCATTCTGGTTTATCCTCCATTCAGCTGTCAAATTGATATTCCTAAAGTGCAGGTCAAATCATGTCCTTCCCCTACTCAATAAACCCCAGTGGCTCTTTATCACCCCTATCATCCTCTGTTAGCCCTTCACAACATGCCCCATCGGGACCTTTCCAGTCTTATTACACCTTATGCCCTTTCTCGGTCTATCTGTCTGTCTGTCTGTCCAACTCTCTCTCTCTCTCTCTCTCTCTCTCTTTGTTGTTGTTCAGTCATTTTAGTTGTGGTGACTCTTCATACCCCCATTTGAGATTTTCTTGGCAAGAATACTGGAGTGGTTTACCATTTCCTTCTCCAGCTTATTTTACAGATGAAGAACTGAGGCAAACAGAGTTAAGTGTCTTGCCCAGGGTCACATAGCTAGTAAGTGTCTGAGGCAAAATTCAAACTCAGAAAGATGAGTTTTCCAAATTCCAGGCCTGGCACACTATCAACATGTTGTACTCCCTAGCTGCCCTTACTTGATCTTCAATCCTGTGACACTGGCCTTGTTTTGTCTTGAAAGTAAGTGAAACAATTAGTACTGAGTGAATTAAAAGATTGGAAGAAATGGTGAAACAGACCAAATTCTGTGGTTCTGTGTTTTGTCTTTACTTTACCTAAAGTTTATATATCCCCCAGCAAGTAGGACAAGACTCTGCTCATTCTAGGAATTCACTACATTTTCATGTGTCCATATATCACACTACCTTTTGGACCCAGGTAAGCAGAATCAGAATCAGATGGGTAAGATCAAAAAAAAAAAAAAAAAGCTTTTACAACAGAGAGTTAGGACCAAGGCCTATGAAAAATATGGGGTTAGCCTTTTGAAAGAGCTGAAAGCAAACTTTTCTTACCTTTCGTCCATACTCTGTGTTTTTTCTCCATGTCTACTTTTCTTCTTGAACAAAACAAGACTTGATGACTATGAAATGAGAAGAAATGGTTTAGTCCCTAAACCATACTAAATGACTAATTGCCATCATAACTAATCATATCCTTGTCTGAAGGTCTTAAAAAACTTTTTCTTCTCAGCAATATAACTTCCAATGTACCTAAGTTTTATGATATCCTAACCTTAGAGCCATCCTCCCCATTGTTAGGATGTGGGTAAAGGTACTCTTTGTCTTTCAGGGTTTCCAGGATTACCCCTCCTCCCACTTCTCTCTCCTATCTATCTTAAAGAAAGCATCTGATAAATTCATTTGCATGAATGACAAAAATCTTACTAACCACCAAAATATTTACATTAGCCATTCAAGTGACATTTTAAAGATACAGAAGGCTTAAGCTAAATGAATGAAACCTATGTAAGGAAAATTTCACATTTTATCCAATAGAGTCAAAAGAAATATTTATTGGACAGAGATGGTATAAATTAAACCAAATCACCTGAGACAAGATCTAAATGATAATTATTTTGTTTTACAGAATCATCCTCCAAGAAGTTATCTGTTACATATTTATTTATTTTTTAAAATTATGTTTTAAGATTGCTTTGAAGGTTCAATAACAATCCTATGGTCACAAAATTAAAATACTTTCTTATTTATCTTCATAATAATTCTAGGAGGTACATGCTATTATTATCCCTGTTTTGTAGATTAGGAATCTGAGTCTTAGATACGTCAAATGACTTGGCCAAGGTCACATAGCTAGTGTCTTAGACCAGATTTGAATTCAGATCTTCCTAATTCTAGGTCCAGTGTTCTATCCATTGCACCATTTAGTTGCAATAAAATGATGAAATGCAATAATATTTGTAAAGTGCTTTACATACCTTAAAGATTTATACAAATCCTATCTATTATCATTGTTATGAAATCAGAATTTGATACCACAAGTCTAGATCATATAGGCCTTTTCTAAGCCTTTAACAATATTATGAAGACTGTATTCTGCCCTGCCTGACTCAATTTTCTAAAGCTCCTCAACACTAGGAGCTTCAAAATAATCAGGAAACAGAGTCAAATATTGCAAAGATCAGGAACCTTGGTTAGAACAATCCCACCTTTCTAGGCCATAAATCTCCCCAACAGGAGGATACACATGTAATGATGATTTCCCAACTGAGAAAAAAATCAGTGGAAAAAAGTTTGAATATCTATACCAATGTATTTAACCACAAGGCCTCTGTTCCCAACAAGGGACCCAAAGTCACCCTGAGATCATAAAACATTATCTGTGCATTGTACAGAGTAGTATTATCTATTTTGAGGGACCAGTCAATGCAGGACAGATTCAGAAATGGTCTCATTTTATTAACTCTACTATTACACAGTATGCAAATAGCTCCAATGCATAGCTGTATTAGACCATTGACTTTTCTGTTGGTTTTCACCAACTAGAATGAACTTGCAGATATATCATAGGTAAAGCTAGAATTTATAAGTGGTTTTCTAGAGCCTTTGTACATAAGGTAAGAAAGTGGCAATATAACTAAGTTTCCTTGGTTGATATAGAATTTACATCACATTTCCATATGAATCTGAAGGAAAACAGTCCACTAAGAAAAGGAAACTCACTCTCTCTCTCTTCATCCCTAATCTCTATTTCTCTGTGCCTGTGTGTTATTTATCTCCAGGTCTCTCTATGTGCTTACACAAATGTAACTTATGCAAAGTGATAAATTCATTTCGTTGGGGAAATTCTTTGCAAGACCAGACAACAAAACAAACATTGACTTTTATTGCTTAGAGGATTGAAAGATAATAAGAGAAATCATAGAAATCTAACAAAGTCCAAATTATAGAAATAAAACACAGGTTCCCAAAAGCATTTACCATATTTTTTTGTTTTTTAGTCTCTTTATAAATACTTGCTGAATATATGAATGAATTTCTTATAATCTATTTCTAAATTGAAACCAAGTAAATAATCATTTTTCTTCTCAAATATTGCTTCTCTTAAGGAAAATATCTTCTAAGCACAGTGCTTCACACATGGCAGGCATACTTAATAAATGCTTGTTGATTGATTATTCCCCCTACCATTGAGTTCAGATTTCCTTCACCTATTTTTGGTCCCAAAAGAACTCCTAAAACACTTCCTGGGGGCCTTCTGGAAATGCAACTTTTTTCCCACCCAGGCCTAGTTCTAATGGGCTTGTCAACAGTAAAATCTTCAAGAATAGTCAGAAACAAGGTATTTCAGTTATTACTAAGAGAAGGAATGTAGGTCAGACTAGTTCTAAGTGGCTTTGGTGACCACAAACTTACCCATTAAGGAGAAAGAAAAATATTGATGAGTTTCCAATAGAAATAACTAAGTGAGAGGAAAAGCAACCAGCTAGCTCTCTGGAGGTAGGAATAGGATGGTAGGAGCAGGGTGGGAATAACACCCTATTCTGGAATTGTTGTGTACTGGGGAAAATAAATAGAAAATGCTTCATCAAATACCTATGGCATACTTGAATCACCAGGCTTCAGTCCCCAACAATGGACCTTGTCCCTTAATGTTAATATTTCTGACATCATAAAGCCTTAGCTGTCCATTGTCTAGAACAGAATGACACAACTTGGCAGTAGGTAAGGGCCAAAATTAAAATTGGGCTGAAGATAGGTTTTGAGTGGCTCACTTTGCAAGTAAAGGTATAATTAATGATTAAGCTATTTTTGCAAATAAACCATATTTTAAGAAAAGGGAAATTTCAGAGGTACAGCCAAAATGGCGCTGTGAAAGCAGGGATCACTGGACCTCTCTTACAAATTCTGTCAGATACTTCTAAAAAAGTGAATCTGAGCAGATCTGAGAGAGTTAGAAGCTACTATTAGACTGAGTGTGGCAAATTTCCAAGCCAGGAGAGCCTGCAGGGAGGACAGGACAGATCTGTGGGTTGGGAGAGCACCAGGTACAAGGAACTCGTGGTGATCCCCAGGCCTCTCAGCCCAGGACAGGAGTCTGTCAGAGCTACGGGAGACAGTCGCACAGCACCTATGGCCACAAGAGCAACTACTCCTGAGGCTTGCAGCCCACAGTCTTAAGGTTTGAAACTTGTCTTCTTGAACTTCCAGGAACCATGATGATCAGATACGATGGCTCTCATCCCTCCTTTACTCACCCAGATAATACTCCCTTGGGAGAAATCGTGAAATAGAGGAAACAGAAGTGGGGCTTCAGTAGCCAAACAGCAGGAGATGCTGAGACCAGGGGGATGGAGCCAGCAAACATCAACACCAGGAACCCAGAGGTGCCTTCACACAGCCAGGGGAAGTGGCAGACACCAGCACAGACAACTGCTGAGACCACCCATGCTGTAGCACAGCCTTCAGGGAAGAGGAGACTTTCAGAAGCCGGACCACCCCTCCCCCACACCTTACAAAACCAGATGCCACAGCACACAAAACCCACAACTAAGATCACAGTTATCAGCACAAGAACCTTAGGACAAAGCAACCTGTGCTCCAGAAGCAGAAATGCACTTTAAAAGCCAGGTAAAAGGCAACTACCATGAAGAAGCAATCCAGAAAACCAAGAACTATTGATTCTTTTTAGGAGACAGGGAAGTCAAAATGCCAATTCAGAAGAGGACACTACTGACACTATACCCACATCTGAAACCTCAAAATGGTATGTTAATTGGTCTCAAGTCCAAAAAGAATTCCTGGAAGAGCTCAAGGAGGATTTTAATAACCAAATTAGAGAGGTGGAAGAAAAAAAGGAAAAAAATTCACTAATGAGAATAAATCTTTAAAAAGCAAAATTGACAAAATAATTAAGGAGGTCCAGAATCTAATCGGAGAGAATAACTCCTTGAAAAGTAAAATTAACCAAATGGAAAAGGAGGTTCAGAAGTTGAATGGAGAAAACAATTCATTAAAAATTAGAATTGGGCAAGTAGAAGCTAATGACTCTGTGAGGCATCAAGAATCAGTCAAACAAAATCTAAAGAAGGAAAAAGTAGAAGAAAACATGAAATGTCTGAATGGAAAAACAACTGACCTGAAAATTCATCCAAGAGAGGTAATCTAAGAATCATTGGTCTACCAGAAAGCCATGACGAAAAAAAAAAGAGCATGTGCAGCATCTTCCCAGACCTTCCAATCATCAAAGATAATTGCCCCAAGGTCCTAGAACCAGAGGGTAAAATAATCATTGAAAGAATCCACTGATCACCCCCTGAAAGAGATTCCAAATTGAAAGCTCCAAGGAATATAGTAGCCAAATTCCAGAATTATCAGATCAAGGAGAAAATACTGCAAGCAGCCAGAAAGAAACAATTAAAGTATCACAGAATTCCAGTCAGGATCATGCAGGACCTTGCAGCTTCTACATTAAAAGACAGGAAGAATTGGAATATGATATTCTGAAAGGCAGAGGAGCTTGGACTACAACCTATGATCAACTACCCAGCAAAATTGAGTGTATTTTTTCAGGCAAGGAGATGGACATTCAATGAAATAAGGGAATTCCAGACCTTCCTGATGAAAAAGCCAGAGCTCAATGGAAAATCTGATCTTCAAATACAAAACTCAAGAGAGGCATAAAAACATGAATGTTGGAAAAATTTGTTATTCCATAAGGGCAAATTGTTTATATTCTTATATAGGATTATATTGTTTTATATATGATATGATATATATATGTATATATATACATATATACGTATATATGTATATTAATCTTGAGAATGGTACAGTTATTTCGACAATTAAAAGGGAGATACATAGACTGAGGGTGTCAGCATAAGGTAACTGATATGATAAAAATATAATTAAGGGGTGTAAAGAGATTGTTCTGGGAGCAGAGATTAAGAGGAGGTAGAAAATGGTAAATTACAACACATGAAGAACCACAAAAATATATAATGTAGAGGGAAAGAAGGGAGGGAGAAGAACAGTGTTTGAGCTTTACTCTGATCTGATTTAATTCAAGGAGGGAATAACACACTCTGAAAAGTATAGAAATCAAAATCGTCCTATAGGCGGTAGGAGGGGAAAGGGGAAAGAAAAGGGGGGAGGTGGTTAGAAGGGAGGGAAGAAGTCTCAAGGGGAAAAGGGTAAGATAAGAAAGGGGAGTCAACAGGGAGGAAAAACTGAGGAAGGCCTTGGCCAAAAGCAAAACTCTTGTGAGGAGTGGAAGGGAGAAGGGAGAAATAAAAGCATAAATGGAGGAGAAATAGGATGGAGAAAAAGACACAGATAACAAGCATAGCTGTGAATGTGAATGGGATGAACTCTCTCATAAAACAGAGGCTGGTAGCAGAAGAGATTAAAAACCATAATCCTACAATATGTTGTTATATCATTAAGGCAAAATTCATGAACGCAAAGAGGATGAGTATGCCTGAATGGTTTGGAATCATAGAATATAATGAAGTCTCTAGGTAGTAGGCAGAGGAAGCATAACATTTATTTAGACTCCAAAGGATCAGATCCAATGACCAATGCCCCCAATTCGATATCATGGCAACAACATTCTAAAACCAATAAGCCCACCTCACTATAGTAACAAGAAGGTTGTGACAAAATATTAAAGCAGCAAGCCAAACTATACTTGAGCTTCCCCTCAGTGCTAGGGCCCTCCTATAAGAAGATTACTCACAAATCCTAAGTCCCTGCTCAGCACTCTGTTTCTTGCAGCTCCGCTAACTCCAAGTCCCGAAACTCCATCCTGTGTTCAGCACTCTCTGTTCTGCAAGGTCTGGAAGCTGACCCTTAGCTCCTGAATCCCGATGCTCTCAGTTTCCCAGTTTCTGCAACTTCTGTCATCTCCCAGCTCTGTTCTCTCTTTTTATGCAGTCCTTAGGCATCATCTGATTGATTTGAACATCATCTGATTGACTATAACTCAAGCATATACCATTGGTTCTGGTCTTAGCAACTCCCCTTATGGCACCGAGGGCTTCCCACCTCTCTCAAACTAGGGAACTAGTTTGCTAACCACCCTGGGGCCTCACACCTAATTACTGAAAGGGTGTGGGCCTCTTTCTAATCATACCTCCCTTTGTTGGTGTAATAGTAATTAAGGTGGGACTTTTTGCTTTTCTTCTTTTAAGTGCCTTTAATGATTCTGGCTTTTGTTCGAATGGAGCAAATAAAGTGGGATTTTTTTTGTCTTGGAGTATTTCTCTGTACTGAGACAATTGGGAGTCATTGATTTGTATATGATGTTATCCTGGGGATGGAGAACTTTCCCAGACCCAGCCTGGGTGAGGTCAGAGCCCTCAGGGCTCCAAACTGAGCATAATTGAGGAAAGCTTGGCATTTGATTTTTGGGGCACACTCATGGAAGGAGTGTTGAGACTCTGGGCAAGCTGCAAACTGCCCCCCAGCTTTGCAACCCAGATGATGCTACTGGTAACTATGTATTGTGATTTGAATTGGACAAGGTTTGTCTGTTGATGTTTGTAATTTCTGTTTGTATTTGCCTTGAAGTTCAGGGGTCTGATCTTTTCCCCCTGAACTGTGAGTGATATTTGTATGTTTGATTAAACTGAGATTGTTAACCTCTTAAAGTTACTTTCCTTAGTAAAGCAGATCAAAGAACCTGTGTTGGCAGCTTTCTGGGTGCTGGTTGTTGGTGGATCTTGCACCCCACAGCAGCTGTTAGCCAGATTGTTACAACAGTTGGCACCACTTGAAGCCTAGTCAGTGGGTAGGAAAGATCTTTTCACTTACTGATTGGCTTTAAATTTGGCCCCAAGTTCTTCCATGTCAACTACATAGGCAACTTATACAAACCTTATTTTGTCTTTTTCAAGTACAACAGAATTCCCTCAAAATGAACACATCACATTTGCACAATGCTTAACATAACATCTCATCATCAGAGTGCCCACATGGCTCACTTGTCAGCCCCTAGATCTTTGTATCCATGACATAGGTCAATGGGAAACTGGTGTCAATAACACCATTACAATATAACAATACAACAAGGATAATACAAAATAAGTACACAGAACAATATCATCATTCACTCCTCGAATGAATGGGGCTCAAAATCTTGAGGTAAGGGGCAAAGGTCTCGTCCTCCATAGCTTCTTCTTGCTGGAATGGGATGTAGAGCTATCCCTGCCCCAAGAGGTCAAGAGTCCCAATCGAGAGGTCAGTTCTTTAGCAAGCTGGCACCCAGGAACTTGATCGACTCCAGGTCCTTAGGCAATCAGTCATCTGAAAGTGTAGGGTACTTAGAGTACTTAAGCCTAAAGGAGACAGAACTAGCAAGAAGGTTAACCAAAACAAGGAACAAAAAGAGTAGGCAAGTATGGGCTTTTATCCTTCAAATAATCTCATAGCCCAACACAGGTAGAAATGTTTCTTTTCAAAAGGAACACAATGAGGAAACTAAGCCAGGAGGATCCCATCATAGATAGAGACTAAGATTGTCCTCCCAGGCTTTACCCAGATGTACAAGGGGACATAATGGGGAAACTAAGCCAGGAGGATCCCATCCTAAATAGAGACAAGGATTGTCCTCAAGGCTTTTTCCAGCAGATACAAACTTCCAATCACACAAGATCACATTTCCTCTGAATGCCTTTGTGGCATTGATCTAATCTGAGTCTCCCTGAAGGTGTGACAGACTTGTGTATAAAGGTTCAGAATCTATAGTATCTATAGGAGCAGTTGTTATTTCTCTATTTCATCTGTTATCAAGTCCCTTATCTCAGTATATTCTGTACAGTTCATCGGTTGGAATGCCATTTATCATTTCAAAATCTACCGCTGCTCTCAACAGAGCAGTGAACATTTCTTTTCTCATCACTATATTCTGGTGCTGGATCTGCTGGCTATTCACTCTCCTCTCTTGAGGAGATCTATCTCTTTCCCAGGATCCTAAGTCATTTAAATGTGAAATCTTATCTATCACCCTCAAAAGAGGGTTCCCTGTTTCTCCAAGCAGCAGAGTCAAAATCAGGTGTTTATAAGCAGGAGGAGCTGTCTTAACTATTATATTTCTATGAGAGACTCCCAATGGAGCCTCACAGGATGTATCCACAATTCCTGTCATAATAGCAGTCTTCATTACATCCTCTTTTAGCTTGATGATGCCGTCTCTAAATGAATACCAAGGCTTATTCACAGTGGGCCACATAGAATCAGCAGGATATTTTTATTACATGTCTCAGCTATTAAAGCTAACAAATTAGTCATGCTATCATCATCTTCTTGCTGATTCCTAAAAGCTTGCTGAAATAAAAGATCCTGGCTCGTACCTCTGAATCTCATACAATCCACCCTATCTACGGATATTCTGCCAGCCCCTTGATCACTGACTTATCAACCAAGATAATAATTCTCCCATTCATTGGGTGAATCTACTCAAAATGTCTGTGATTTCTTGCTGTGAAAAATCTTCAAAAACTTCCCTCATAACTGAATTACCATCTTGGGTTTCCATCCTCCTTAGAAGTATGGGATAAACTTCTTGTAAACCTACCTGTTGGTGCTTTCCTAGTAACTATGAATTGTTATTTGACAAGGTCTATCTGTTGATGTTTATAATTTCATTTGTATTTGCTCTGAAGTTCAGGGTGCTGGCTTTTCCTCCTGAGCTAAGTGAATGACATTTGGATGCTGGATTAAAGTGAGATTGTTAGTCCCTTAAAATTACTTTCCTTAGTAAAGCAGATCAAAGAACCTGTGCTGGCAGCTCTTGTTGCTGGTCTTGTTGGGTCTTAGACTCTCAGTAGCAGCTGCTAGCCAGATTGTGGCTACAGTTGTTTACAAGAAACACATTTGAAACAGAAGAATATGCACATGGTAAAGGTAAAAGGCTGGAGTAGAATATATTATGTTTCAGCTGAAGTAAAAAAAAAAAAGCAGGGGTAGCAATCCTAATCTCAGACAAAGTAAAAGCAAAGATAGATCTAATTAAAAGAGATAAGGAAGGAAACTATATTCTACTAAAAGGCACCATAGAAAATGAAGGAATATCATTACTTAATATATATGCACCAAGTGGTATGGAATGCAAATTCTTAGAGAAGAAGTTAAGGGAGTTACAGGAAGAAATAGCAAAACTGTACTACTAGGGGACCTCAACCTTCCCCTCTCTGAATTTGGATAAATCCAACCTGAAAATAAACTGGAAAGAAGTTAAGGAAGTGAAAAGAATTTTAGAAAAGGTAGATATGATAGACCTCTGGAGAAAACTGAATGAAGATAAAAAGGAATATATCTTTTTCTCAGTGGTACATGGCACATAAGCAAATATTGGACATGTGCTAGGGCACAAAAACCTCACAATCTAGTGCAGAAGGCAGAAATAGTCAATGCATCCTTTTCAGATCATAATACAATAAAAATTATTTGTCATAAAGCACCATGGAAAGATAGACTAAGAATTAATTGGAAATTAATAATCTAATCCTAAAGAATGACTGGATCAAAGAATAAATCAAAGAACAACTAATAAATTCATTAAAAAGAATGACAATAATGAGACAACATACCAAAACTTATGAGATGTAGCAAAAGCTGTACTTAAGGGAAGTTGTATATCTCTAAATGCTTACATGAATAAAATAGATAAAAAGGAGATCAATGAATTGGGCATTCAACTGAAAAAGCTAGAAAATGAAAAAATTGAAAATCTCCAATCAAATACCAAATTAGAAATACTGAAAATCAAAGGAGAGATTAATAAAATTGAAATCAATAAAATTATTGAACTAAAAAATAAAACTAAGAGCTGGTTTTATGAAAAAACCAATAAAATTGATAAATCTTTGGTCAATTTGATTTAAAAAAAAGAAAGAAGAAAACCAAATTACCAGTATCAAAAATGAAAAGGGTGAATTCACCTCCAAAGAAAGAAGAAATTAAAACAGTAATTAGAAATTATTTTGCCCAATTGTATGCCCATAAATTTGACAATCATGGGAAAATGGATGAATATTTACAAAAATATAAATTGTCTGAGTTAATGGAAGAGGAAGTAAAATACCTAAATAACCCCATGTCAGAAAAGGAAATTGAGCAAGGCATCAATGAATTCCCTAGGAAAAAATCTCCAGGGCCACATGGTTTTACATGTGAATTCTATCAAACATTTAAAGGACAATTAATTCCTATACTTTATAGACTATTCAGGAAAATAGGTGAAGAAAGAATCCTACCAGATTCTTTTTATGACACAAATATGGGACTAATACCTAAACCAGGAAGAGTTGAAACAGAGAAAGAAAATTATAGGTCAATTTCCCTAATCAATATTAATGCAAAAATTTTAAATAAAATATTTGCAAAAAGATTGCAGCAACTTATCAGAAGAATAATACACTATGATCAGGTGGGATTTATACCAGGAATGCAAGGCTGTTTCGGTATTAGGAAAACTATTAGAATAATTGATCATATCAACCACAAAACTAGCAGAAACCACATGATTATCTCAATAGATGCAGATAAAGCTTTTGAAAAAATACAACACCTATTCCTATTAAAAACACTAGAAAGGATAGGAATAAATGAAATCTTCCTTAAAATGATAAGTAGCATCTACCTAAAATCATCAGCAAGCATTATATGTAATGGGGATAAGCTAGATGCATTCCCAATATGATTGGGGGAGAAACAAGGATGTCCATTATCATCCATATTATTCAATTTGGTACTAGAAATGTTAGCATTAGCAATAAGATAAGAAAAAGAAATTGAAGAAATTAGAACAGGCAAAGAAGAAACTAAGGTATCACTCTTTGCAGACGATATGATGATTTACTTAGAGAATCCTAGAGAAACAAGCAAAAAACTGATCGAAATAATAAATAACTTTAGCAAAGTTGCAGGATATAAAATAAAGCCACGTAAATCCTTGGCATTCCTATATGCTACTAACAAAGCACAACAGCAATATAGAGCAAGAGAAATTCTATTGACAATTACTGTAGACACTATAAAATATTTGGGAGTCTACTTGCCAAGACAAACCCAGGACCTATGAACACAATTACAAAACAGTTTTAACACAAAGTCAGATCTAAATAAATGGAAAAACATCAGTTGCTCATGGTTAGGCAGAGCTAATATAATAAAAATGACAATTTTACCTAAATTAATTTACTTATTCAGTGCCATATCAATCAAACTACCAAAATAACAACAAAATTCATCTGGAAGAACAAAAAGTCCAGAATATCAAGGGAATTAATGAAAAGAAATGCTAGGGAAGGTGGCCTAGCCATACCAGATCTTAAACTGTATTATAAAGCAGCAGTCATCAACACTACTTGGTAATGGCTAAGAAATAGAGTGGCAGATCAATAGAATAGGTTAGGTACACAAGATGCAGTAGTCAATTACTATAGCAATCTATTCTTTGATAAACCCAAAGAATTCAGCTTCTTGGTTAAGAATTCACTATTTCACAAAAATTGTTGGGAAAACTGGAAAATAGTATGGCAGAAACTGGACACAGAGCAATATCTTACACCCTATACCAAAATAAAGTCAAAATGGGTTCATGATTTAGGAAGAAAGGCTGATACTGTAAGCAATTTGGGGGAGCAAGGAATATTTGCCTGTCAGATTTATGGGAAAGGAAAGAATTCATGACCCACCAAGCGATAGAGAGCATTACAAAATGCAAAATGGATAATTTTGATTCTGTTAAATTGAAAAGTTTTTGTACAAACAAAGCCAATGCAACAAAAATTAGGAGGGAAGCAGAAAATTGAGAAAGAATCTTTACAACCAGGTTCTCTGATAAAGGCCTCATCTCTAAAATATCCATGAAACTAAGTCAAATTTATAGGAATAGAAATTATTCCCCAATTGAGAAATGCTCAAAGGATATGAACAGGCAGTGTTCAGAGGAAGAAATTAAAGATATCTATAGTCATATGAAAAAATCCTCTAAATCACTATCGATTAGAGAAATGCAAATCAAAACAACTCACCTGTCATATTGGCTAACATGACAAAACAGGAAATAGTAAATGCTGGAGTGTGGGAAAATTGGAACATTGTTAAATTGTTGGTGGAGTTGTGAACTGATCTATTTTGGAGAGCAATTTGGAACTATGTCTAAAGGGCTATAAATATGTGTGTACCCTTTGACCCAGCAATACCACTTCTAGGGCTGTATCCCAAAGAGATCACGCAAGTGGGAAAGGGACTCGTATGTACAAAATTATTTATAGCAGCTGTCTTTGTAGTGGCAAAGAATTGGAAATCAAGGGGACGCCCATCAAATGGGGAATGGCTAAACAAATTGTGATATAGGAATGTAATGGAATACTATTGTGCTATAAGAAATGAGGAGTAGACAGAGTTTATTATAAGCTGGAAAGACTTATATGAACTGATGCTGAGTGAGGGGAGCAGAACCAGGAGATCATTATACAGGATTACAGAAACACAGTATCTGTAGGGACTAACTTTGATGGACTTGGCTTCTCTCATCAATGCAAGGTTCAAAGACAGCTCCAAAAGACTCATGACAGAAAAAGCTACACACATCGAGAGAGAGAATTATGGAGTCTGAGTGCCAATTGAAGCAATCTATTTGCTCTCTTTTTTTTTCCTTCTTTTTTGGCACTCTTTCTTCTTTCTCATGATTCGTTCCATTGGTTATAATTCTTTTCCAATAGACTATTATGTAAATAAGTTCATTGTGAAGGCATATGTAGAACTGTAATGGTAATTTGGGTGAGGCTTTTTGCTGTCCTCTTAAATGCCTTTAATGATTCTGGTCTTTGCTTGAGTAGGGCTGGTAAAGTGGGTTCTTGCCTTGGAATGTTTCTCAGCACTAAGACAATCAGGAGTCATTTACTTGTATATGATGTGATACTGGGGATGGGGAACTTTCACACACCCAGCATGGGTGAGGTCAGTGCCCTCAGGGCTCTGAAGAGGATATAATTGAGGGGAGCTTGGTGTTTGACTTTTGGGGCTTACTGATGGAGGGAGTGTTAAGACTCTGGGTGAGCAGTTGTAATTGCCCCCTGGCTTTGCTAACTCAGACCCATTGGTTCTTCGGTAATTATGTATCGTAATTTGATCAGACAAGGTCTGTCTGTTAATGTTTGTAATTTTTGTTTGCATTTGCTCTGAAGTTCAGGGGTCTGATCTTTTCCCCTAGAACCAAGTGAATGATATATGTATGTTTGATTAAAGTGAGATTGTTAACCCCTTAAAGTTACTTTCCTTAGAAAAGCACATCAAAGAACCTGTGTTAGCAGCCTTTCTGTATGCTAGTGTTATTGGTCTTACGCAGCCACAGTAACTGCTAGCAGATTGTTGCTACAAGAACCTACAATGGATTACATGCCAATCTTGGGAAAGAGGGGGGAAGAGAAGGAAGGAGAGAAAATTTGGAACCCCAAGATTTGTGGAACTAAGTGTTGTGAACTAAAAATAAAAAACAAATTTATAATTAAAAAGGGAAAATTTCAATTAATATCAGTCAACACACATCACTTAAGATTTTTATTTATCATGAAATCATATTAATGTGAAAAAATACTTTGCTAAGTGGTATAAGTTTTAATGCATTTTTCAGATATTCTAATTGTTTACATTTTGTTAATAGGACATATTACATTTTGTGTTGGCAGTGAGTTTATCGTACTCCAGAATCACGTTTGAAATCTATTTCTTTAGAAATCTGACACCTAACCTTAGTAGCCACCTCATTTTCTGAGTTTACTTTCTTGAAAAACCATTGTTTCCCATTGAGATTTTTCAACAATGTGGACACTTTAATTTGTTTTTCATTGTTGTCCAAGTTGCTTAAGTCAGGATATTTTTATTAGAAATGGTGACAAAGATTGTATTCCTTCATAACAGCTATCACTTCTAGGCAAACAAGGTACTATATTTTGTCTCTCTTGTAAGTAAACAAGTATCTATTTGTCCACTCCAGATTAAATACTCTGTGTTCTAATTTGATCTTCCATTTCTTCTTATCACTCATTTAGAAAGTCACCCCAAAAACTTTAATGTTAGAACAAAAAAATCTCCACAGCAGTTGCTCACATACAAAGAAATAATGAACTTAGTGTCTGACCTTTGAAAGACCACCAGACATGTAACTTGGAGGGTGGCCCCACAGTGAGAGAGGAGAAGAAGCCCTCCTGTTGTTACTGCTCATCACGGAGTAGGCAGCACTCACTTTGTCCTTTTTCAACACCAGTAATAACCAACCAAAAACTCAGTGAAAAGATACAATTCTCATTCCTCTCAAACTGGAGACAGATGATGAATTGTTGCCATGGGTCACCTGACGAACAGAAGAGAGTACACAGTGGCAACCCATTCTCCAAGTTACATGATGGGCACAACAGTGACTAATGGAAGATGGTATAGTAGGAAGGCCGAATTTATGATCTCAAAAAGGATCATATATATATTTGAATGGTTCGAAATCACAAGGTATATAGAATTCTCTAAGTAGAGAGCAACAAAAAATTTATTCAGGCCCCACAGCGACAAATTAGCGAACCAACCTCGCCATTCCAATATTGTGATCACAAGCCTCCAGGCCCAGTAAGCCCACCTCACAAGAGTAACCAGGAGGCCACAGAAAAATAAGATGGCATAAATCATATTCGCTGGCCTCAAGTCCTCGCTCAAACTCCTGGGTCCACACACAGGTTGGCTCTGCTTCGGCTTTTTTCAACTGTAGTTTCTCACCTCTCCTTGTAGCCAAGCCTCTGGCATTCTCAAGCCCCATCTCAACGACCAGAGACCAGAGACCAGAGACCATTGGTTCCCGAGTTGGCC
The DNA here is from genome assembly GCA_028646595.1 of Phalanger gymnotis. NCBI lineage: Eukaryota > Metazoa > Chordata > Mammalia > Diprotodontia > Phalangeridae > Phalanger > Phalanger gymnotis. The sequence goes on along the minus strand of CM053626.1, from coordinate 141,885,890 downwards.
CCTCTTAAGTCATTAATCTACGCCCACATAGGTTTCACACCTGATAGGGCTTTGGGCATGGGGCTTAGCACTTAACAGCTGAAAGTACTTTCAAGGTATACAAAAGCCAAACTCCTCAAGGGCACCCCTTAAACTAAGTACTAAGGAGCCCATTTTGTATTACTGACACAGGTGGGCATAACAACAATGCTGCTAGCAGCTACTGTGGGAATGAAAGACCAACAACATCAGCAATAAGAGCTTCCAACACAGATTCTCTGATCTGTTTCCCTAAGGAAACCAACTTTAAGGGTTTTCCAATCTCACTTTACTCAAACATGCATATATCATTCACTTAGTTCCAGGGGAAAAGCAAGCACCCTGAACTTCAGAGCAAATACAAATAGAAATTACAAACAGAAAATATCAACAGATCAAATAACACAATTCAAGACACAGGCTTTGTCTGATCAAGACATCACATAAATAGTTACCAAAAAGAGAAGCACCAACATCTGGGTTTTCTTCAAAGCTAGAGGGCTCCAGTGGCTACCTGGAGTCTCCACACCAACATTCTTCCAGAGAGTAAGAGCCCCTCAAAAAATGCTAACCTCCGAGTTTATATACTCTGTTCAGGGCCTGAAGGCTTCACACCTACTCAGCAAAAAGGGTGTGGGCCTGGGGCTTAGCACTTAGTAAGGCTTAATCAAAGGCACTTGATTACTTTAGCATTCTAAAAGAGAAAACAGTATAAAAAAAAAGTCCCACCTTAATTAATATTACACTGGGTTAGGCAGAACATGGACAAAGTACTTGTTACATCTTTACTTTCTTTTATATCCCCTACATTATTCACCAGCCACCTGAAATTTTTTGGTGGGCACCACACAGGCCATATGTTTTATAGGCCTGGTCTAGAATATCCAGTACCTCTGGAGACCAGTCAGTGCAAGATTTGGAAATGGCCCTCTCGCAGGGTATACAGAACACAAACGGCTCTGCCTTGGACTTCTGTTTCCCAGATTTAACATTCCATTTCTATGCTTTGGTATATTTGAATAAGCCATTTTCCATAACTGTAATTCATTCCCTCCATATCTAAGTCTATCAGAATATTTATTTTTCTCCAGGGCTCATCAGCTCCCTCTTCAGGCATGAAGTCTTTTCTGATCCCCTCAGTTGCTAAAGCTTTCTCCATTCTCAAATTACTTTGTATTATATTTACCTTCACACTTATTTCACTTCCTAATTAGAAAGTAAGCTTCTTGAGGGCAGAGGCTGCTATGTTTTTGTTGCTGTGGCCTAACACTTAGCTTGGTGGCTTCTACAATTTATAAAAATGTTTGTTGAATTGAAATATTTATGTCCTTTGGTCCTCACCAACTAGATACTCTCATAAGCCCTTCCAATAACTTTTAGAATGCTTAAAACTCTTGAACTTTTTGTTCATTCTCAATTTAAGTGTCTTCTGAGGGCACACTTAGTACCCAGGTCATGAAAAAGTGGAGTTAATTCATGTTTCTTATGGAGCCTACAGGTAGATTTTAGATAAAAGAGAAATTCAATATTGTTCTATAGCCAACAGGTGGCAATATATGGCAAAATTGGCTGAATAAAAGGAAAAACAAAAGAAGCCTTCAGTCCTATGCGCCTTTACCCTTGGAATCTTGAAGGTGGCTCATATTCTTCCCCAACTCCACCTCTCAGCTTTCTCTTAGGCGTGACCTTCCCATGATCCATGTCTCTACCAGCCACTTATTCTAGAAAATGGAGAAATCTTTGAATTTCTTAGAAAAGAATAATGGAGAGACATGAATTTTTTCTTCACCACCCGAATTTTTCTACCATCTGTCTGTTTATACATGACTTAGTAGCCTAGGATAGGGTGGAGGGGGTGGGGAAGTGATGTAGCTTCTTACTTAACCTAGAGCTTGAGAACTTGTTTTCCTTGTTTTTAATATTTTGATAACTGTTTAAATATAATTGTTTTCTTTCTTAAGCCTATGTATTTTACTTAAGCGTTTAAAAATATTATTCTGAGAAGGGGTCCATACGTTTCACCAGACTGCCATGGAGTCCAAGACACAAAAAAGTAACTGATACAAGAGTCATGAGGTTAATTTCCTCTGCTATTTGGGTGCTTATAAGACATATTACTAAAAAAAATTAATGAGATTCTCTGGCTATTTTAACTCAAAGTCTCTAATTTAGGATGTAAAGAACTCTATTTTAGACTGAGGGAACAAATCTCTATCATGTTTATTTCAGTGTGTAGCCAGAGTCCAAATTTCACAGAATAATAAATAAATAAATTCTTAACAAAAGGACTTGTTCTATAAAACTTGGACTTAGTCAAAAGGCTGCACCCAAGGACCTAAAAGGCCATATGTGGCCTTGAGCCTGCAGATTCCCCACCCCTGCACTAGTCTTTTTCTTTCCAGGCCCTCTGTATGCAACAAATAATAGATACAAAACACAGAGAAGTTATCACTGATTTTAACTTTATGTAATCTGGGCTAGTCTGGGCATGCCCAATGTGAGTTTAGGGACCCCTGAAGGGCATCTTTGTCCCTTACCAAGTTCACAAGGAAGCCTCCTTTCATTGGTTGCCCACATCTTTAAAGTTAGAGAGACTGAGCCATTCATTCACTCTCTTTTCTTTGCCTATGTTCTTTTCAGTAACTATCTTCTGTGACCAGTATGGACTCCATGAGCTCAACCAGTGAGAGAGGAAAAACATGCTTTCCCCTGCTACCTCTCTTTTATCCCAACTCTGAGAAATGAGCCTAAGGTCATTTGTTTCTGTTTCAGTGTTGTTTGTTCTCACTTTCAGGTGCCAGAGGTGATCTCCATGGCCCTGGGAATTTGAGCTTTGGCAATCTTGGAGCCAGGATTACAGGCAGCAAGTTAGTCTACATATAAGCCTTGAGAAGCCAAGGGGCCTGAGATTTGAACCCAAGGGTACAGTTTTGGACTTGGAACTGGGACAATGCTCTATAGGAACTGAGCTAAGCTTTGAACCTGTATCAAACGCTGTCCCCAACCTGTAACATGGGAGTGCCATTGTGTGGCTCAAAGTGAAGCAGAAGAGACATATCTAGCCTCTTCTCCCCTCACCCTTTTCCAAAGAGACTTTAATTCCTGTCAGGAGGAGGAAGCAAGAGATTGGGACCAGAAGCTTAGCTACTCTGTTCTTCTCAGAGAGAGTGGGTACCTGGTCAGAATTATATTTATCTGCTCCTTTAAATATTATTAGTCTATGGTTCAATTAGTCAAGGTTCAATCTAACTTCTGACATGTTTCATTAATTGGAGGGGAGCAGGATCCCAAGCTTGACCTCTTTCCCACTAAATATGAATTCCACAATGAACACACATTGGATGTTGCAAAGAAACCAAGTCAGTAAAAAAAACGGAAATCAGGAAAAGTATACAGAGGAAAATATGTCCCAGATAATACATATGAGAGAAGGTTTCCCACTGGAAACAAAATAACTTAGCTAAAATGAGACAGAGTCTCAGATCTCATCCAAGGGGAAACTCCCCGAAGACTCTAGTGTAGCAAACTAGGGGCAGGGACATTATGGAAATTACTAGCTCCTCTAATGTTGGCTTTTCCTAGAGTTTTGTCTTGTTTTGTTTTGTTTTGTTTCTCCTAAAGTGGAATTGGCTTGTCCATCTTTTCTTACAAAGCTGGAAGCCAGAAGTGCCTGACATGATTGCAGAACTCGAAGATACCCAAGAACTTGAAGAAATCTAAAGAACTCTCCTCTCTCCCACTCTGGCCAACTCTACGCGGTCTTTCATGCAGGCACAGGCAGGGTGATGCAACAAGGTTTGCCTTATGAGGAAACTCTGCCAGTGAGGAAACTCCCATAGCAATGGATTTGAAATTCACATTATAAATCTAATTTTCTTCTCTTCCCTAGGGACTGAGGTGGTGCAAAGGGGTGTGTGTGTGTGTGTGTGTGTGTGTGTGTGTGTGTGTGTTTAGGGGTTTTTTGGGGGGGAGGGGAGCAAGTAACTTTGCCTCTCACATGTTGGGAGGACTGTTTGTATATTTCTGATTATATTTTCTAAAGTGAATATTATTGTGTGTAGAAGCTAATTTGATTGTTAGTGGCTAAAGGAACTGGTGTGTAGGGATCACACACTGCAATGGAGGGAACACAATCAGTGGGGCCTGAAGACATTTGCGGAGAGGCTAGATACCCCTCAATCCCCTTCAGTGTTCTAGAGAACTCTAGGGTGGATGGTAAAATATAACCTACCTAGCTTTCAGGTGGTGGGGCCAGGGTAATCTGTGTTACATGTGGGACCTTGTATGAAATAAATTGTGCCCTTTGCTTTTGTGGGGTCCTCTGAAGAGATTCTCTGCCTGGGACTTTTGATTTTTGAGACACCCTAGTGTGATCCAAGAGAAATTTGGCCAAAAAAAAGTTTTAGGTTATAAATGTACAGTTGATTTTTTTCCACTGAGTGTTCCCTCATAAATAATTCCATTTATTTAATTTTACAAAAATTTCTTTTGTTGACTGCTTGACTATTTAAGCACTGTTACTTTTTGTATTTTTGAATTTTATATGAAGATTGGCATACTCATATGTTCTATTTTATTGAGTCCTGTATAAATATTGCTACTAAGTTTGATGTGAGAAACTTGGAATTGCTAGATTGCTACTATCTAGTAGAAATGTTCATGATGTTCTTTTTGCATTTAAGCAGACTTAGACCACTTGCCTTTTGTGAAAGCGAAATGCCCTACAACTTCTTAGGGTAATAATACCTGTGTCTAAAATGCACAAGTAGTTCACATTCTTTGTTACTTCTCTAACTGCCTATTTGTCTTCTTGCCCCAGGGGTGAGTATGTAGTTCCATTTGGTTTACCACCTCACATTTGCAAAGATACACAGGGGAACTTGGGGTTCCCTTTGGGATAAGAAACCTGGAAGACATTGCCTGGAAGAACTTTGTGAGAATCACTTATTCTAGAGAGACCCTTAGAGAATTTTAGGGTGTCCTTTGTAGAAAGCAACATTTTGTTCAGACCCCAATTGCATGGGTTTATGGAGTAGGAGAGAATCATTGGAATAGATTCCACTGAGGACAGTTTTCTCATTTGACATATGCACAACACTAAGTTGACCCAAAGTCCCAAATCCTTGTGGGGAAAGCTCAATGTAGTTTGGAAAGTTCGTTGTGGACTAAGTTTCTGTCTAAAAAGGAATTAAATTTTATTTGTCTTTAGTCTTTCTTCTGTTTGTGGGTTGAGAAAGGCCTGATAAAGCTAATAAGACTAAGCAAACAAATAATCCCATAAACTTAGTAATTTTTAAAAATTTTGTTGTCTTATGTGAGGAACTTTGAAACATTCTTGTTCTGTGAATCTGCACATATTTTTATTTGGATACATTTTTTTCATCTATATGTGTGGGATCACATACTATATTTCCCCACGTGTAAGACGCACCTTAATTTTGAGGCCTGAAATTTTAAAAAATAAATGTATTACATAAAGTTATTAAACTCAAGTTTTATTCATCATAAAATTCATACAACTCCTCATCACTGTCAAAACTCCCATCCATTAGCTTGTCCTTATCTGTGTTAGATGACAAATCACTGTCTTCATGTATTGCCTTGTCCTCAGTTCCATATATGGCATTTGAAATGCCACACTTCTTAAATAACTTGACAACGATCTCGATCTTGATATTATCCCAGGATCTTTTCACCCAGGTACAAACTTCTCCTATAGTTGGTTTCTTCGCTCTTGCCTCTCATGGCCTTCTTCTGCCATGGCATTTTCAGTAGGGTTTCTTCTTCTTGTAGCCAGTCTCGGATTGTTTTCTCAATGCAGGAGGACCAAACCTATGTTCAGCAGCACGATTTCCATTCACTTTTACAAACTGGATCACTTTTAACTTGAATTAAGCACTGTACAAAAATCTTTTCTGAGCCATTTCTAGGCAGAACATGGCAAAACGTAACCTAATATACCAGTAACAAATGTGAAACGATGAGTGCCAAGACAACAAGCACAAAAAAGCAGGAAATGCAAGTAAAAAAATCTACAACCACTGTATAAGATGCACCCAGTTTTTAGACATAAATTTTTTGAAAAGGGGTGTGTCTTATAAATGGGGAAACACAATATATTTTGAGATTTTACTCTATGACACTGGGGAAGCAAGTGAAAAGATATTGCTTATGCTGCCTTAGAGAACATAGAGAAGTGTTCTGAATTTGGCATGAGGACTGGAGTAAAGGAGGTGGGAGAGGGTACAGGAGAGAGAATGAAGAGCCAGTTCAGTTTCTCCAGTTTTAAAGACACTAGAAGCCAATCAAAGGATGCTATCCCTACCTCCATAGTAGGGGATGAAGAGGCTTCCATCTTAAGCAATTTGGTCATGCTGCGAAGACCCCTCAAGTACACACATGTTACCCAAACTAGGCATACCCAAATGAGCCTGAAAAAAAATCAGAAATTAGAAACAACTTATATAAAGAAAGTTGTAAGCAAGACTCTGCAGGGGGAGGGGGCAGTTAAACTTTTACCAGCGTTTTGCTGCTCTCAACAAGTGCCAAAAAGTTCAATGAATAAATCTTAATCAATAAATAAACATTTATTAAGAGCCTAGCATTGTAGGAGTTTTTATTTCCTGTTATTAATTCTTATTTGGGGAAGACAGGGTCATTATCTTAGTTAGGAGGTTACTGAGGTGACTGAAACCTGTCCCATGAAAAGTTAAAATTTGCCTAAAGCCTTAAATATTCCTGAAATAAGGAGCCAGAAGAAGAATCTTGATGTTCCCCAACTCCTTAGTGAATTAGTGACATGTAAATTCCTTTTCCATTGTGAACCTTCAAATGTAGCTTAATCTGAAACCTGACTTAACTTGTCTGCTTAACTAGGTTTGTTTTCTTAGGAGATGTATGAGATCATGACACTGTTTAAATTTCTTCAACTTTTATGGCATTGGAGGAATCATAGGATTGTAAATCTTTTTTCTAACTTTCATGGTCTAAGAAGAATGTATGAGATTGAAATATGTAAATGAATTTTGTCTATAAGAGGCCTTATTAGAATCCTAATCTTCGTTCAGGTTTATTAATTTACTCTGTGAACTGCATATAGGCTTAAGTGTAACAAAATTTAGGGTTCTTTTTTAGGTTTCTGTATTTTTATTAATTTATTTATTTTTAGTTTTCAACATTCACTTCCACAAGATTTTGAGTTCCAAATTTTCTCCACATCTCTCTCCTCCCCCCACTCCAAGGTGGTGTGCATTCTGATTATCCCTTCCCCAAATCTGCCATCCCTTCTATCACCCCCCTACTTTTCTTGTCCATTCCCTTCTATTTTCCTGTAGGGCAAGATAGATTTCTATACTCTACTGACTGTATATCTTATTTCCCAGTTTCACATAAAAGCAATTTTTAACATTCATTTATAAAACTTTGAGTTGCACATTTTTTCCCTTCCTCCCTCCCTACCCACCCTCAACTGAGAAGGCAAGCAATTTGATATAGATTATACATGTGTAGTCATGCAAAACATTTCCATAACAGTCATATTGTAAAAGACTAACTATATTTCCTTCCATCCTATCCTGTGTTTCTTCAGTATTTTTTGAGTCTCCTTTAGCAAGCTGTTGACTTCTTTTTTGTGATTTTCTTGCATCACTCTCATTTCTCTTCCCAATTTTTCCTCTACTCCTGTTACTTGATTTTCAAAATCCTTTTTGAGCTTTTCTATGGCCTACAACCAATTTATATTTTTCTTAGAGGCTTTTGATGTGGGTGCTTTGACTTTGTTATCTTCTTCTGGTTCTATGTTTTGATCTTCTTTGTCACCAAAGTAAGACTCTATAGTCTGAGGCTTTTTTCACTGTTTGCTCATTTTTCCCAGACAATTACTTGACTTTTTAGCTCTTTTTTAAGGTAGTACTCTGCTTCCAGTGTGGAGGGTATACTGCCCCAAGCTTCAAGGGTTTTGTGCAGCTGTTTTCAGAGATACTTCTAGGGACCTGTAAATTTTCAGTTCTTCCAAAGTGGTACGGTCAAAGGAGAGATGTTTACTCCTTTCCCGACCTGTGCTCTGGTCTGTAAGTAACCACAGGCACTCTTTTTTGTCTTGGAACTGTGAGGAGGATTCCCTCTCTACTGCCGCCACAAGTTCTGCCAAATCAGTCTTCCTCCTTGCCCCAGGAATGCCATCCAGGGCTTTGAACCAGATCCAGGTATGGGCAAAGCTAGAGAATTCTGCCTCAGAACCAGCAAAGAGATCCTTGCAATCCCCTTCTGATCAGCTGGATCTCCACACTGTCTATTAGCTGAGAGCTGCAGAAGCAGTCACTGCCACTGCCGTGTCTGCCACCCTGGGGCTGAAGCTGGACAAGTTCCTCTTTCACCCAAGTCTGGCAGACCTATGCTACTGACCTTCGAAGTTGTCTTGGCATTTGTGGGTTGAGAAGTCTGGAAACCACCATGGCTGCCAGTGATTCAGTCCCCTGCAGCCTGCTCCAGATTTGCTGGGGCTCAGTCTGTCCCGTTATGGCCCACATTGGACTGTGCTCCTCTGTCAGACTGGTGCAACAGACTTTTCCTGTTGACCTTCCAGGTTGTCTTGGGCTGGAAATTTGTTTTACTCTGTCATTTTGTGGGTTCTGCTACTCTAGAATTTGTTTAGAGTCATTTTTCACAGGTATTTCGAAGGATTTGGAGGAGAGCTCAAGCCAATCCCTGCTTTTACTCCACCATCTTGGCTCCATCCCTTGATTTTTTTTTTACCTCTATGATTTTTGTGTTGCAGTGGCAGTTACCTACTATATGAACTCAAAAAGGAAATATTTCTCCCATATCTCTACTACATGCCAGGCACTAAATTAAGCACTGGAGCTACAAAAAGAGACAAAAGACAGTCCCTATCCTCAAGGAGCTCACAATCTAAGGAGGAAAACAAAAAAAGACAAAACATATAAACAAGCTATTTAAAGTTTACATGAGAAACAATTAACAAAACGACAGCACCAGAATTAGTTGGGGTTGAGAAAAGCTTCATGTGGAAGATGACCTTTCAACTGGAACTAAGGAAGGCAGAGAAGCAAGGAGGGAAAACATTCCAAGCATGGGAAAGAGTCAGAGAAAATGCCTAGAGCTGAGAGATGAAGTATCTTGCTGGTAGAAGCCAGTGTCATTTGATTGAAGAGTGTGTGGTGGGGGAATAATTTGCAAGAGTACTGGAAATGTGGAAGGGTGCTAGGTTATGAAGGGATTTGAATGCCAAACAGAGGATTTTGTATTTCATCTTGGAGAGGAGGTGACATAATTGGACCTGAGTTTTAGATAATTACTTTAGTGCCTGAATAGAAAATGGATTGGAGTGGGGAGAGAATTGAGACAAGTGCCCATCAACCTGATATTGCACTGATCCAAGCTTAAGGTGACAATGTTTCAGCCATACTGCTCAGTTGTTATTTTCGTTGCTGTTATTGTTTCAATACACAAGACATTCAAGCCTACAACAATTAGATTCTAGTCTCTGAACTCTTTTCTTTGTAGACCTGTGGGAGTTTGTCTTCCTTCCTTGCCATCATGTTGCTGCTGCCGTACTTTTCCCTTTTTCAAATTTGATGTTGAGTATCACATCTTGCCACCTCAGACCAACATCCTTGGTGTCTAGGCACACACTTGCACTGAGATTCTTTCTCTTCTAGGCAAGGAAAATACAATGTTGTTTTGTCTGGAATCTTCACTCTCAGAGTTCATGCAGTAGATTCAAAACTTTTCCCTGACTACAAGGAAACTGCACGCCAACAAATTTCCCATTAAAAAGATAATGAATATTGTATATATTCCTTTTTATATCTGGAAAATATGTGCTAGGGCTCTCTGATCGAGCAGCTCAAAAGAAAATGAGTAAATGAATGAAAAGCAAAAAAATCTGTTAAGCACTTACTATGAGCCAAGCAATATGCTCAGTGCTTGTATAGCCAAATGTAATATGAGCAACTGCTATGAATATGTTTATATACATATATATATATATGTTAAGTATTGAATCAAAAGGTATAAAGGTATAATAAGCACTCTTCACTTAAAACTGAACCATTGTAACATTTATTCTGCACACTACAGACAAGACAAAATATCACTATAGAAATACAGGAAAACAAAGCTAGACAAGGCAACAAAAATATTTACACATATTACCAGGCCCTGGAGCACGACCATCTCAATTCATTTTCACAGGCTCCTTGAAAAAAGCTACTTAAAAGGGTCTTCAAACCTCCCCTGGGCCAGTCCTCCTTCAGGGAGTTTCTGCCCTTAGGTGAGTTCTCCTCTTCCCCAGCGAGTTCCTGCTGCCTAGGGAGTCCCTGCTACTGCTACTGCTGCTGCTGCTGCTGCTGCTGCTCCTAGTTTTCTCAATGCTCCAAGTTCAATGTCTATGCTCTACTCTCTATGCTCAATGCTCTCTCTATAGATAGTTTTCTCAGCACAGAAAGTCATGAGAGCCCATGTGTGTAGCACCAAAATGGCGTGAGAACCTACGTGCCTAGCCGGCTCCATGTGACTCAGCAGGGGTTGTCAAAAACATCAGTGATTGTTGGGGTATGGTCATACGACTACCAATGGACCAGGAAAATCTTCATATTTCATTAACCCTACAGTCCTAGAGGATACAAAATACAGAAAGACAGTCCTCACCTTCAAGGAGATTACTTTCTAATAGGAGAAGATAACACACATAGAGGTGCGAGGCCAAGAAGCAGTGGTTTGAACCTGAAAGTGCAAAGGATGACGAGTGAATCCATAGGCAGCTGATTAACATAACCTTTACAGGAATGGTAGTATTGATTTCGTTATTATTCCCTGAGCTAGAAGTGGATATGGAAGTGTGGTAGGAGCAATGTCCTAAACAATTCTCCATGCAAGTTAGGTAAGCTTTTCCTTGTTTGACCCAAGGAGCTAAGAACTCAAAGTTTTTCCTTCACTTCTTCATTGCCTGAGTATAAAATAGTAACCACTAAGGACCTCCAGAGGTTCTCAGATGTTTGGCCAGTGGACCATGGTGAATAAATAACTCCAAAAAAAAGAGCTTTGCTCGGTTGAATCAACTTGAAGTGTCCTCAGTGCCTATCATTGTGGAATACCTTTTCCCATTGGGGTGTAGGGTGTGTTCAGGGAAGACTAGTACCTCTGGTGTAAGGTGTTGAGCCCTTTTCAGGGCTGCTTTCCACCTTTGGTCTTCACCTGTTCTACCTAACTCTCACCTATGGCTCCAAGAAGCTGTAGCATGTGCGATGGCCATGTCCTGGTAAACTGTTTTGGCAGATGAGCAAAAACAGGTGGAGGGTAACCAAGGGGTCTCAAACCCATCGGTGAATAGGGGAGTTAGTGAAGACTTCCCCTGGTGGAATGGGCAGATGAGAACAATTTGTTCCAACAGCCATGAGGGCACCTGAAGCAGGTGTTGTAGAGTGCTTAGAGCTTAGTTAGACATTGAAGACACCAAGGTCATCCACTGCAACTTGAGCCATCACCAGTCATCTTGACTCTGTCCTGCCACTGCACTATGATGGCTTTGGAGGAGAGAGTGAGGTCAATTACTTCATGCAACTCAGCCTTCTTTAAATCCAATTTACACATGAATCAAAAGACATCATCCATACCATTTTACTGTTGTTACCTATCTCAAAGTTCTGTGGCAACAGGCAAGTGATGAAACAGCAGGTACAGATACACTGGTAGCTGTAGTCACAACCCTGTGCACAGGTGGCCTAGGCCATAGGGTCATCCTCTCACTAGAAGGAGAAGTACGATTCAGCAAATCCCTGGGTATTTGAGCAACCTTTTAAGGATTGTGCTGCTCACCTCTTAATGTGAGGAAGGGGCTAGAAAAAGTGCCCTAAAAATTGTCCGCTTATCCAACCCTGGCCTGATTACTGCAGTAAGGTGGTGATCCCACCCTGTGGTCAAAACAAAAATGTACAAAAACTTCTATAAAGATGATTCCACTCACCATCGGTACATGGAATGTGTGCACACTTACAGAGGACACAAAATGCAGTAGACCTGAAAGACCAACTGCTCTTGTGGCAAGAGAATTCAGCAGGTATCACATTCAAATAATAGCCTTGAGTGACACAAGGTTGGCAAATGAACACCGGCTTACTGAAGTTGGAGCTGGATACACATTTTTCTGGAGTGGCTGCAGTGAAGGAAGCACCATGAAGCTGGTGTAAGTTTTGCAATCAAAACTTATCTAGTCAACAAGCTTGCATGCCTACCACAAGGAGTGAACAACAGGTTTATAACAATGTGATTGCTACAGAAGGAAAATGTCATGCCACCATCATCAGTATATCTATACTCCCACCATGATGAACCCTGGTGAAGTCAAAGAAAAATTTTATGAAGACCTGGAGACTCATCATCAATGTGCCAAAAGAGGACAAGCTTATAATTATAGGTGCCAGACTTGGCATGGAGTCCTAGGGAGGAATAGAGTTGAAAAGAGCAACAGCAATGGTCACTTACTACTGAAGACTTGTGCATCTCATGACCTCATCATCAACACTGTCTTCCATTTACCTAAATGCAATAAAACTTTGTGAATGCACCCTCACAGAAAACATCTAGACTATATGATTGTAAGAAGAGACAGACAGGAATGGGAGAGGGATGAAGGCAATATGTGGCACAAAGTGCTGGACTGATAATGCACTTATCCTCTCCAAGCTGAATATTTGCATTCAACAAAAGCAGTGGCCTCAAGGCAAAATGACTACCAGAAGAATTAATGTCAACAAATATAAGCACTTCCCTGAGCAGGAGCAGTTTGTTGCTTACTTGGAGGGAAAGTTGAGCCAATACACAGTTGGCAATAGTGGAGCAGAAAAAGAGTGGGCGGCTCTCAGAGATTTGGTGTACAGCACTGCAAGTGCTCATCTGGGTCAGAACATTTACAAACATCAAGACTGCCTTGATGAAAATGATGAGGAAATTCAGAAGCTTCTAAATGAAAAAAGGAGAAGTCCACAGGGTTTACCAGCAGGATGGTTCATCTGTCTCTAAGAAGGCAGCAGTTAAGTCCATCAAAAGTAAAGTACAAGTGAAGCTCAGAGAGATGAAGGATTCCTTGCTCAGTAAGAAGACAGATGAAATTCAGTTTTACATGGATAGGAACAATCTAAAGCACTTTTATGAGGTCCTGAAGGCTTTTTTATGGGCAAAAGACCTATAGTGCATCTCAGGTACTCAGTGCTGATGGAGCCACATTGATTAGTGATAAGGGCAAGATCCTAGAGAGATGAGCTGAACACTTCCACAGTGTTCTCAACAGACCATCATCAATCAGAAGCCACTGACCTTTTACCTCAGGTTGAAGTCAATATTTCCCTAGTTAAAGTTCCAACTGAAGAAAAGGTTTTGAATGCATTTAGGCTCCTTTAATGTGGCAAAGCACCTGGTGTTAATTCTATTCAAGTAAAGATTTACAAGGTAGGGGTTCTTTGCTCATACAAAAGTTGACTGAAATTTTCCAGTTCATATGACAAGAAGAGGTTACCCTCCAGGAGTTATGCCTCCATTGTCCATCTCTACAAAGGTAAAGGAAATATATTGTCCTGTGATGATCACAGAGGAGTCTCTCTCTTAGTTATTGATTGCAGGATTCTTGCCAGAGTTTTCCTTAATAGGTTGATCCTTCACTTGAAGATGGTCATCTACCTGATTGCTATGTGGCTTCAGAAATGGCCAAGGAACAGTCAATATGGTGTTTACTGCCTGACAACTCCAAGAGAAATGCCAGAAGAACAGAGGTCTGTATACATTTGTAGATATGACCAAGGCCTTTGATAGTGTCAGTTGTGAGGGCTTATGGAAAATTATATCAAAATTTGGTTGTCAAGAGAAGTTCATCAGCATTGTACGTCAATTCCACAATGCCATGCTTGCCTGGGTTTTGGATAATGTACAATGCTCTCATGCTTTCCCGGTCACCAATGGAGTGCAATAAGGCAGTATGCTTGCTCCCATGATTTTTTGCATGATGTTTTCAGCTATGTTGTCAAATGCCTTCAGTGAGGCATCAAATACAACATCAAGGTCAGCTACCACACTGATGGTAAATTCTTCAACTTGAAAAAGCAACAAGACAAGAGAAAGTGAAAGGAGTGTTGGTGCATGATTTTCTGTTTGCAGATGATTGTGCAGTCAATGTAGCCTCTGAAGCTGAGATGCAACAAAGTATGAATAGATTCTCTGCTGCTTGTACTAATTTTGGCCTAACAATTAACACTAAAAAAACGCAGGTGCTCCATCAGCCACCACCACACCATTCATACATGGAACCATCAACTACAGCAAATGGGGAAGTTTTGAATGCTGTGCATAAGTTCACTTACATTGGTAGTATACATTCCAGGGATGTACACGTTAATAATTAGGTTGACACACTCATCAGCAGAGCTAGCTCAGCGTTTGAGAAGCTCCAAAGGAAAGTTTGGGAGAGAAGAAGTATTAGACTGACCACTAGACTGAAGGTCTACAGAGCCGCTGTGCTTATCTCATTGTTGCATGCCTGTGAAGCCTGGACAGTATCCAGCGCTATGCTAGGAAACGGAATTATTCCATTTGAATTGTCTTAGGAATCTTCTGAAGATCACTGGGCAGGATGAGATACCAGACACTGAGGTCTTTTCTTGAACTAAATTGCCAAGCATTCAAATTGTAGAGAGCGCCACTGTGATGGGCTGGCCATGGTGTTCAAATGCAAGATGTATGCCTGCCAAAAAGACTATTTTATGGAGAGCTCACACAGGGCAAACGTTCACATGGTGGTCTGAGGAAGTGATACAAGGACATTCTCAAGGTCTCGCTAAAGAACTTTATCAGTCCGGCCTTTGCTTCTTTGATTAAATCAGGAGTGTTCGATGGCCTGCTTACCTCAAGGGAAAGCCTAATTTACATGGGTTTGAGTCACATGTTTGTGACGCCCTTTGTTTGTGTGACATGGGAGACGCTGGCACAGGACCACTCAGCATGGCATGCCCTCTTCAGAGAAGGTACTATGCTCGAAGAGCAAAGCAGAAGTGAAATAGCTCCAAAGAAACATGAGATACACAAATTTAGAGAATCCACTCCAAATGTTCACACGGACTATTTGTGCCCGACCTGTGGTAGAACGCTCCTAGCTGCAGTCAGACACGCTATAATTTGACTCTAGCAAACTGATGTCATTTTGGTCCTTTTCAAAAATGAAGGACAACAACCAATCCTTTTCCTGTTATAGCTAAGTACATCTTTTTTGGTAACTGTTGAATAACCCATAAGAATCTCATTTTGCTCTTATACTCAACTTAAATTAGCGATGGACTACCCTTAGTTAGGCATAGCCCAGAATAATTGTCTCAGTCAGTGGGGAATAGGCAATATGAGGAAGGTGAGCCTTTATGTTTCCAAGGCTCTTTTGGTGTTCCCTCTAGAAATGGTGGTTCTTTACTGTTAAGCATCTCTTGCTCCCTAAGAGATTAGAGAGTAAATTAACTGTGGCCCATCAGCAAAAAGAGAACAATGTAAATATTCTCTGTGTCCTTTAGAACTAACAAGAAGAAAGTCCCCATAGACAGCAATTAAATAAGCTGGTAATAGGTTGTAAAATTCTAAAAAATTTACAAGTTTGCTTAAGGAGTTAGTTTTATCTGATAGATTGTTTAGCCATCACTTATGAAAATGATGAAATTATACTTTTTAATAAATAATATTATTAAAGTCACATCTTTGAACCAACTTAGTAACAATAGGCCTTAGATTTAAACATTTTAGTTTGCCTTAGAAATTAGCAGGCAATAGAGATAATTGTTAGTCTGGAGGGTTATGGTAGCCAGCATTTTTTCTGAGGTTTTTGAATCAACTATTATTTATTCACTATCTATGTGAAAGTCCAGAATGTAGTTATTCTAAAATTTCTAAATAATTGATTTCTGCTACAAGATGGATTTAAACTAGAAAGGATAAATGGGACAAATTATTATTATACTATTATTTTAATGACCAAGTATTAAGTTGGGATCCAGGCTTTTCTTCTCAATTTCCTCATTAAGGCCCAGCTTTTGTTTTGTTTTGTTTTTTAAGTTTATAAACATTTGGAATTTTATTTTTAAAAAAATCACAATCATTAACACTGTTACAGTTAGTTCTCCTGGGTCTCCACACAATGATATTTGAGCATGTTCACAATAATGGTTTTTCCTTGGTTTATTAGTCTTCATTAAACAACCATTTTTAAAAAAAGGAAAAGAAACTCAAGGCACTACCCTTTAATAGTTTTTTAGTCAAAATTAATTAATAATGTTAAAACATTGTTTTAGTGTTTCTCTACAAATTAATTAATAATGTTAAAACATTTTTTAATGTTTTTCTAAAAACAGTGAAAAATACTTAAGTACAGACAAGGAATAATCATAATGTTATGGCCAACATTATAAATATGGAATTACAAATTTCAAATATTTTCTGATTTAAAAAATAAATCTGGTAGTAAATGCAGCTCTGCAGGTTTCTGTGTCTAGTAGAGCTGGTCTCTTCACTCCTAATGATGCTCACCTTTATCCATTTTTCTGGGTCCTCCATGCCTCCTCTTTTGCCTCCCATCTTCTCCATGAGACACCTGGGAGGACCTCCAGGTTCTCCTCTTCTTCTGCCATCAAAGCCTCCTCAATCCATTCCTTGGCCTCCCTGGAAGCTGCCTCTGTCTCCACCTCAGCCTCATCTGAACATGCTGTCAGGCCCTCCATAGTCCTGAGGTCACCTCTGCCAACCCCCGTGCCACCAGGGCCACCTCTGACACCTGGAAGTGGAAAGAGTTGTGGAAGAAATCCGTCTGGCTTAGGGACTTTATACTCATTACACTGTTCTCCAGGAAAAATTCTGGTTTTCACAGCCTGGATTAGGGCATGGCCAATCTCCTGCTCTGTGCTGGACATTTCCTCCTTCTGAAGGGTTTCCTTGGGAACCCCTTGGTCCTCTTGGTGTAAAATCTCCCCTGTCTGCTCCTCTGCCTGCCATTCGACTCATGGGACCTCCTGGTCTCCCAGGCCCTCGAGGACCTCTTTGAGGAGGAGGAGGCATCCCTCTGCCTTCACAGGGTAGCATACCACCTCACATGCTGTTCATTGGAGGTTTCTTCAGAGCAAGAAACACTTTGAGCTTGCTCTCTTGGAAGTCTTTCCCATCAAACCATTCTACTGCAGCCTTTGCAGTAGATGGGTCATTGTAGGATACTGTGGCATCTCCTTTTGGTTTTCTGGTTTCCTTGTCTAAGTAAATGTCTATCATCATCTGCCCAGTCCTTTTATTCATCTTAACAACCCCACACTGTTTGAAAAAGTATGCCAGCTTGTCAACAGTCACATTTTCACTCAGTCCCTGTACATAAATTTTACTGTTTTTCAAGTCTTCATCTGGATCTACAGGTGGGCCTAACTCAAGGTCTGGTCTTTCTTCCGTAAGTCCACCAGGCTTATGGAAGCCACCTTGCTCTACAGCACTGCCCATTCCACTGTGTCCTCCTCCTCCTCCCCATTCACCTCTGTTCATGCCTCCATGATCAAATTCCGCTACTCTCCTGCCCTGGTTATCAAGGCCATTCATGCTCCAGTTTTCTCCGTGTCTGGAAAAGCCTCCAGACTCTTGTCAATATATACCCATGCTACTGGGATGGTCCTGCCAGAATGTACTCTGCTGCCCTTAGCTGCTGCTCAGCTGGCTATATTGACCTGGAGTTTGTCTGTAGGATCCAGTTTGGGGGGTTAACTAGTGAGGGGCTGCTGCTCATAGCTGCTCTGTTGACCATAGCTATTCTGTTGTCCATAGTTGCTTTGCTGCCCATAGGTATTCTGCTAGGAATAACTGCTCTGATCATAACTAGTCCGCTGGGTAGAGGAATAGCTGGTTGGAGGATAGGATGGCTATGCAGTGACTGGCTGCATGAGGTAGCTTCTGGGCACCTGTGGGTAACTGTAGTTGCTCTGTCCATATCCTAGGTTAGGCTGGCTGTAGCCTGCTGTACTAGATTGAGGCTGACTAGTCTCAGTAGGCTTGCTACCATTCTGGGGTCTTGCAGGTACAGCAGAGTATCACAATTAAGGTGGGACTTTTTACTGTTTTCTCTTTTGGAGCATTTATTTAATCAAGTGCCCTTGATCAGTCTGGCCTTTGTTTCTTTGATTAAATCAGGAGTCTTTGATGACCTGCTTACCTCAAGGGAAAGCCAATTTACATGGATCTGAGTCAAATGTTTGTGATGCCCTTTGACCCTGAAGAAGCTTATAGGTCACATGGGTTTGAGTCATATGTTGTGATGCCTTTTGACCCTGAACAGGGTATATAAACACGGAGGTTGGTGCTTTGCCTTTGGGGCTCTCACTT
Organism: Phalanger gymnotis; assembly: GCA_028646595.1. Lineage (NCBI taxonomy): Eukaryota > Metazoa > Chordata > Mammalia > Diprotodontia > Phalangeridae > Phalanger > Phalanger gymnotis. The sequence goes on along the minus strand of CM053626.1, from coordinate 141,867,476 downwards.
ACTGGAAGAGTGTTGATGTGGAAACTCTGGGCAGCTGTTGTTAAGAGCTCCCTGCCCCCCTCCCCCACCTTCAGAAAAACCCAGATGTCGATGCTTCTCTGCTGGTAACTATGTATTGCTATAGATAGATTAAATTGAGTTATTTGCTCTTTTTATATAATGTATGTTTGTACGTTTGATTAAAGTGAGATTGTAAACCTCTTAAAGTTGCTTTCCTGAGAAAAGCAGATCACAGAACCTATGCTGGCAGTTCTTGTTGCTGGGCTTGTTGGGTCTTATACTCCTATAGAAGCTGCAAGCAGAATTGTTGTTACAGACAGTTTCTGCCTACTTTTCCATTTGGCCAATTCTGCTTTTTAAAGCATTCTTTTCCTCATTGGCTTTTTGGATCTCTTTTGCAATTTGAGTTAGTCTATTTTTAAGGCGTTATTTTCTTCAGTATTTTTGGGTCTCCTTCAGCAAGCTATTGACTCATATTTCACAATTTTCTTCCATCCCTATCATTTCTTTTCCCAATTTTTCCTCTACTTCTCTTACTTGCTTTTTCAAATCCTTTTTGAGCTCTTCCATAGACTGAGACGAATTCACATTTTTCTTGGAGGCTTTTGATGTAGGACCTTTGACTTTCTTGACTTCTTGTGGCTGTGTTTTGATCTTTGTCACCAAAGTAAGCTTCTACAGTCTGAGTTTTTATGCTGTGTGCTCATTTTCCCAGCCAATTACTTGCCTTTGAGCTCTTTGTCAGGGTATGGCTGCTTTCAGAGTGGAGAGTGCTCTTGTCCCAAGCTTTGGGGGCTTTATGCTGCTGTTTTCCAAGCTACCTGTAGGCACCTGTAAATTTTCAGTTCTTCTGAGGTGGTACGATTCAAGGAGAGTTGTTTACTCCTCTACTGGCCTGTGCTCTGGTTTTCAAGTGACCTCAAACACTCTTTTTTGCCTTGGAACTGCTAGCAAGACTCCCTCTCCACAGCTACCACAAGTTCTGCCACACTAGTGTTTCTCCGCACCCCAGAACCCCCAACCAGCACTGTGACCGAGATTCAAGCAGGGCAAAGCAATAGAAACCTCCCTCAGTGCCAAAAAAGAGATCCTCACACTCCAACTCTGATCAGGAGCTTGATACCCCACCCCCACCCCATCCACCATCTGTGGGCCTGGAGCTCTGGAAGTAGCTGCTGCTGTTGCTGTTGCTGCTGCTGCCACTGACCTACATCTAGGGCCAGACCCACATCCAACAGAGTTTTCCCACTGACCTGCTAAGTTGTCTTTGGTGTTTGTAGGTTAAGAAGTATGAAAACCACCACAGCTCAGTGATTCGGTGCCCTGAGGTCTGCTTAGCCTGGTCTTCTCTGGCCTTGTTTGTTCAAGCATGGGGCAATAGACCCTTCCCATGGACCATCCAAGCCATCTTGGCTGGAGACTTGTTTCACTTTGTTATATCATGGGTTCTGTAACTCTAGAATTTGTTTAGAGTCATTTTTACAGGTATTTGGAGGGATTTGGGGGAGAGCTAAAGCAAGTCCCTGCTTTTACTCTGCCATCTTGGTTCCACCCCTGCAACAAACATTTATTAAGAGCCTACTTTTTGCCAAGCACTGTTCTAAATGTTGGGGATACACAAAGAAGCAAAATATAGTCCCTGCCCTCAAGGAGATTACAGTCTAACGGGAGAGACAACGTACGAAGAAATATATGCAAAACATGCTACATATGGGATAAATAGGAAGTAATTAATTGGAAAAGCACTGTAATTAAGAGGCTTCCTGTAGCAAGCGGGATTTCAGTTGGGACTTAAAGGAAGCCAGGGAGGTCAGTACTTGGAGAGGATGAGGGAGAACCTTCCAGCCATGGAGTGAGTCAGAAAAAATGCAGAGCCAAGAGATTGAGTATATTTTTTATGCAACAGTCAGGAGCCCAGTGTCACTGAATCAAAGAGTACATTTTGGTGTTCAGATTTCATTTGCCCAAAGATACCAAGTACTATGTAGAAAGAGCTCTGATGGGTATCCAGATGGTGAGAACCAAAGAAGTCAGTGTTTCACATTAATTATTAAGTAATTATGTTTCATGTCCCAGCAGAGTACATAGGAGGGAATTACTTCTGAGTACATCCTATCCTGACTGTTACCATTCTGGACCAAGGACAGTTGAGGCTCTATGATGTCAATGGTGACTTAAGATCCCCTGTTGAAGACAGGGGCCTGAAGGTCCAGTCCTGTTATAAAGGTGGTTGAGAAGACACATCTAGTTTTCTCTTCATCCAAGGACACTTTTGCAACAGAGTCCTATTTTTTTGGACAACTGTTTTTGTTTACTCACTTGTTTCATCTCTATTGACTATTTCTTAGCACTTTATTGTTCTCTTCAGAGGAGATTTTTAGCTTCCCAGGTCACTGGAAGTGGAGTGGTCCAAGTTCCTGGGGCCTTTGAAATATATTATTTCCAGCTCTTTTTGACGTTCCTACTGGTGAGAGGCTCTTCAAAACCAGGGTTAGGGAGGGGAGAAAGGGGTTCAGTTTTGCCAGAGCTCCTGCGGGACAAATGTTCTCTTAGGGACAGAAATGGAAGAATGAAAAAGTTGGAGATCTGAGATACATAGTCAAAAAAAAAAAAAACAGAGAATACCCAAGGCATCCTAGTGAGTTCCGTAGAGCTACAGAGCAGCAATCTTATGGCTTCCTATGAGCAAAGTCATCTTTTGAACTGTCCCTGAAAGAGGGAGGTTTCTATGGTTCTTTGTGAAAGGATTTTTGTGGAATCTAAAGTGATTTAGAAAAGTAATTTCCAAAGGTAGTTTTGTGATAATCCATACTACTTGTTGCAATATAAGCAGTGCCAAGAAATCATCAAAAAGTTAACAAAAATAGGGGGAAAATGCTTTCATTTAAAATAGTTGTCTTTTGGTCAAATGCAACCTTTTAGAGGTTAGAGTTTGCCATGCTAAGTGCTGGGGGACAGGAAATAGATGCTGTCATAAAATGAAAGAAACAATATTAACTCAGTCTCAAAAAGATGGTTATCATTTATGTCAATTTCATCATAAACAGGTTGTGGATCATTAATTATTACATCCAGCAAATATTCACCAGGAGCCTACAAACCAGAAAATCCTATGACAAATTTCTCTGAGGGTTCCTGCTTTATTTCTACAATGTGGGCACTACTGGATTTCTGTGAATGCTGCTCCTTTGATATCTAGGCCCCTGCAGAACATAAGCAAGACAGAGTATTCTGTGATGCTACATCTTACGGATAGGTCACTTACCATGCCAGGTTTCTCACTGTCAAGAAAACTTTAATATTAGAATTATTTAGGCTGAAGATAGTAAGTATTAACTCCAGCTCTCTGGAGCCCTGACTCCTGGTTCCAGAAGTTCACAAATGGGAGTGAATGCAATTGTGCTATTGCACTCGCAGTTCAGTTCAGGTGGTTTTGTGATTGGCCTTCATCATATTGCTAAGTGGATTTTAAACTTAAATGAAATTATATAGCTAGGGATAGAGTCTGACATGTAATTTCATTGGTATACAAATTCCCTCCACCAATATAGATTAACAACTTCTCTCCAACTTATATATTCTTAGCTAGTTGCCTGTAGGAGGGAAAGCTTAAGTGATTTTCAAAGGGTCACACAATCATTATGTCAGAGGCAATACTTGAGCCCACATCTTCCTGGCTTCAAGAGAAGCTATCTACTATATCACACTGCCTGTTATATGATATTCAGAGAAATAACAGAATATGACTTTAGACCTCAAGACCTTAATATTTCCCAAACCCCAAAATATTTGTGTCAATTCTTTTTTCCTAAAAAGAAGGGAAAACTGACTATAAATTCACTCAGTCATTTCAGGGCTCAATTCAAGAGTTTGATGATCCCTCCTTTATTACATAATGAATATCCACTCATTTATGTAAAAATGTGATTGAGATTCTACTGTATGTAAGATTATTTATACTAGATACTATGGGAGCAAATAAGGACTATTCATTCCCTGAAATCAAAGAGCTTATTGTCCAGTAGTCAATACCTTCAAGAAGGATAAAAATTAAAAAATTGATACCATAATAATGCGGAGTCTTTGAGTATGCTAAGAGATACTGTCTTGTCTTGAAAGATGATAATGAGTCAGATCCTTAACTGTTTCACACACTGCAAGGCACACATGATGTTCCAGTCCTGTCAGACAAGGGTCATTTCTTGAAGTCTCCTTTACATAAGTGAACTGAAATGATAGAATATAATAACATTGGTTGCTACAAATAGATTAGAGACATCAGCAGTTTTCAAAATGTTTGGTATCAGGTCCACCTTACTCCCTTAGAAGTTCTTGAGCACCCACCCCCAAAAGAGTTTTTATTTGTGGGAAGATTTAGCTATTGATATTTACCATTTAAATTAAGACTCATAGTTTAAAATATTTATGCATTCATTGAAAATTAACAATGAACCTATTATATGTTAACATAAATAACATTCTTTTTTTTTCTTTTTTTTTGTTTGTCCTTCATTTTCTTTTTTTTTTAACATAAATAACATTCTTATGAAAAATAACTATTTTCCAAAACAAAGAAAAACATTAGTGAGAAGAATGTCATTGTTTTACATATTTTTGAAAATCTCTTTAATATCTATTTAATAGTAGATAGCTGGATACTGTCTATGCATTCATCCAATCTGTAGTGATAATGTTGTTTTGGTCAAAGAAAATTCATCCTCACACACCTATGTAGTTGGAAGGAATAAGGCTATTTTAAGAGGCAAATAACATTTTATTTTGTTTTTACTTTGTGGACCCCCTAAGATTGTCTAAGGGAGCCTCAGAACTCAATGGATCACACTTTGAGAGCCACTGGTATAGATGATAGATGCTCAGGGTTGTTAGCCAGACCTTGGATTCCAAATCTGCATTGAGATTACAGGTTTCAAGACTGATATTTTAAGTCTGGTAGTGTAAGTGAGGAAATACATCTAGATGTCAGGAGAATAGATGTTTTTTTTCTGAGTAGATGTTTTTCAAGCAGCTGTATATGGTAAAAAGGCTTGGCGGTAGTCTGTAATCAGTGGAGGACAAAGACCTCCTTTCCATTTTGCCCAAATGGATAATTAAGTGTTAGTGCTGTAGTGCTGGGCTACACAACATTTATATTTTTATTAACCTGCCAACAAGAATAGTTTATTGGCAACCTTAAATATACTCAGAGGCAGAACACATTTTTCTGAACAAGTTGATTTTTTTTCAGTTGTATCATTTCTACTAGAGTAAATATTCTCTTAGTTTCCCCCAGTGTGGAAGCTTGAAGACACCATTTGAAAGTAGAATAACAAACAAGTTCCTGTTTAAAGGGACCATTCATTTGAAAAATCGTGTTTCTTACTGCTTTTTGAAGTTCCTTTTGATGCAAAAAGAGACAAAATTTGGAATGGCCTTAGATAAATTCTCTCTGTGAGAATGGAATGGGTATGTGGGATGTGAAGAAGTCCAGACCATCAATGTCAAACTCAATAGAAATGGGCAACTAAACAATACATAAGGATCTCTGAAAGTTGCATATTAACGTAGGAAAACCACATACTAACATTATCTATGTTCTATTGGATGTTTATTTTGTTACATATTTCCTAAATACATTTTAATCTGTTTCAATGCCAGTGGGTAATCTTGTGAGATCTAGAGCGAGGTTTCTTGATTTTTTATGTGTGTCATCTGAAGACTATGGATCCCCTCTGAGAATCATATTTTAAGAGCATCGAATTAAATACAAAGGAAACCAGTCATATTGAAATAAAATGTTTTTTCAACTAAGCCAACAGACTCCCTGAATTCTGTTCATAAACCCCCTGGATCAGGTTCTGAACCTCTGATCCAGAGGATCTCCTAAATCCTAGTTGTATGCTGATAAGTTTTCTAATTGACTAAAGCAGCATCACAAAAGTTTTCACAATATAAAATGAAATTCTATTCTTTCCATTTGAATTAAGACTCTAAGTACATACCAGACATGTCCTTGAGAAAGTGTAGTAAGCAAGAGTCTGATGTCTAGTTTCATTTCTTTCCCTTACTTTTCTAAATGTGAAGAGATTCTAAGGTGAAATAATCACAAAAGCCAGATGTTGGCAATTACACTGAAGGGGAACAATAGGAGGCAGGTTTAAAAAAAATACTATAGGAAAGGATAGCAATTTGATCGATCACTTTCATGAGTTAACTTTAACTCTGTCCTTGTTAACATCTTTTCTCAGAAAAAACCTACTTGAATGAAGAGAAAACAGTAGATGTTTCCAATAAAAGGTAAGAAATTTGGCTTTACACTTTCCCGAATGATCCTTTAGTTATTATTATTCCTTAGTTATTGTAACTATTCTCCTTAGAAATACATGAATACTCTCTTTTTAGTGACTGCTATTGATCTGATCCTGATCCTGCCCCTTAGCGCCAGCCTGATTGGTAGAAAGGATACACTGTCAATTTAAGTTCCTCCCCTGAACTGTTCTAGGCATTGTGGTAAGCATTAGAGACAAAAAAGGGGAAATACATTAACCTTGATCTTAAGAAGGTCACATTCTAATGGTTGAGACAAGTTATGTGTATATAAGATATATACAGGATAGATCTAAAGGTTTTCCATCAACAAGAATTAAGACAGGAAACAAATATTTATTAAGGGCTAACTATGTAGGTTACTACCCTGTACTTGTGATATTTACAAATGATATCTCAATATGTGAATTGAGATAGGTGCTTTATTTTTATCCCCATTTTACAATTTAGGAAATTGAGGCAGACAGAGGTTAAGTGGTGCCACAGCTAGCCTGAGGCCGGATTTGTGCTTGGATTTTCCTGATTCCCGGCCCAGTACTCAATCCACTATGCTACCTAGGTACTTCTAACACTTACGTGCCAATCACATACAAAGAAGGGGAAAAAAGAAGAAAAAAACTTGATCTCAAAGAGCCCACATTCTCAGAAGAGGAGAGAGTATACAAATAACTGTGTACATATAATACATATATTTGAGAAAACAGAAGGTAATCTCAGGTAGAAGACATTAGCAGTAGGGAGGGGAGGTATGGGGGTCATGAAAAGACCTCCGACAGAAAATGAGCTTGATCTTTAAGAAAGCCAGGAAAACTAAGAAGTAGAGGCAAGGAGAAAGAGTGCTCCAGGCACAGGGGATCTCTAGGGCACAGGTGGGAGATAGAGAGTCTTCTTTTGCAAGGAACAGCAAGTAGACCAGTGAAACTGGATTATGGAGTTTATGGAAAGGAGTAGAATGTAAGAAGATTGGAGAGGCAGCCGGAAGTGATCTGGTGGTATAGGACTTTAAATTCCAAAGGTCTTTATTTTTAATCATGAAGGTAATAGGAAGTGACTGGAGCTTGAGTGTGTATGTTTGAAGTGAAAGTGGCAGGGAGGGGAAAAGGGTTTAGAAGTCAGGTCTAAGCTTTTGGCAGCAGAGTGGGGGATGGATTGATTGGAATGGAGAGAAATTTGGAGCAGAGAGACCAATTAGAAGATTATCACAATAATACAGGCATCAAAGGATAATGGACTGCTCTAGAGAGGCAGTTGTGTGAGTGGAATGAAAATGAGAGAACATTTACAAGAGAAGGTCCCTGAATTCTAGTGTTAGCACATGGCCCTAAAGTAAGATATTTAGCATCTCAGCCAAGTTTTCTTTCATGTTCTAGACTTGACTTCACAGTTCGCTAGCTGTGAGACCTTTGGAAAGTTCTTCAACTTCCCTGTGCCTCAGTTTCAACAAATATTGAATATAAGTTAAGAAAACCTTAATGCCTCATAGGATTGGCACATGGATCAAAAAAAGCAATAATTTTCATGAAAGTGCTTTGAAAATTGTAAATTGCTACATCAAATCAATATTATTAGATGTTTGTCACCCCTCCCACTGCCTGCTATTCCAGTTTCCTCTTCTAGACATGCCGTAAGGGTAGTTTTTTTTTTCTTTCCCTTACCTATAATTTTTTCTTCATCAGCAAATCTGGTACAGTTCCCTCCAAAAAGCCATCAAGAAAAGTCATTGTTATTAGCATGCCCCCCTCTCCAGGTTGCACCATCATGTGAAGGAGACCAATGGCATAAGTTTGATCATATGTCCTACACCAAATATCAATAGTTTAGAACCAAGTTGTCACACCTTCTTGATCAAAGGGTCATACCTGTGCAACCATCAAATGCTGGCAACAGGACAGTGCGTGCACAATTATCATATCTTGACAACCAAAGAATGGCAAAATTCTCCCTGGATCATAAATGGCATGTCAGGGCCACAGTTTTGCCCCTACTTTATCCTGAGTACAAATCCAGGACAGCTGCTGATTGGGCACAACCAGAGAAATTCAAAGCACCTTCATTCAGTTCCACCAACTTGTTCGAAGCTCCACTGGACTCCACCCAACGAGTGGAGGCACCTTCAGGTCCGGAACACCTTCCTAAGATTCCGCAGGCCTGTAACTATTACTACACTTCAACCAGAAGTCCACAGGAGTTACTACACTTCAACCAGAAGTCCACAGCAATACCATGTCCTGACCACCTAGCTGAGGTTCTACCTTGCTCTTACTCCCAGACAAAGGCCATGGCTACACCATTAACATGCCCTAGTTATCAAACAAAGGCTTTGACAAATTCCAGACACTGGGCCAGGACTAAAGCTCTCTTGTCAGAAAACCTCAACCATCAACACAGAGCCAAGGTGACACCATTACCATGTCTTGATCACTGGTCCAGGGCCACGGCTGTAACAGTCTCAGACCTGAACCCCTGGATCAAGACTTCAGCTCAAAAAGCTTCTGATCACCCCCACCCCAAGTTAACAGCTTCATTACAAGGCCCTGATTACAACACTAGGGCCAGGGCCACCTCTTCATCACAATGCAGTCACTGTTCCAAGGTCATGAACTCAGGTTCACCATGCTCCAAACCCTATGTTGTATCCACACCTTCACTAGTCATAATGGGAAAAGCTATAACTATGGGGTCATCAGACACAAAGCTCCAAAGTAAGCCAAAACCTTCAACATCAGAATCTTTATATAACAGGCATAAGACTACTTCTATGTCCCTCTGTGTCTCCTATCATCAAGCTAGGACACCACCAGGCCCCGATTATAAATCTAAGGGGTTTTCTATATCACTACCACACTCTAACCCCCAAGCCTTGTCTTCACCATGCTCTGAAAACTGTGCTAAGGTTTCATCCAGCCTAAAGAGTCAGTTTATTAATTCATCAGAGATTTCCCATTGGGTGGAGGCTCTACCACAGAGTAATTGCTGGGCCATACCTCGAACAGTTTCCAGCAGTCATTGTGAGGATCCCTCAGGCCCATGTGAAGATGGGGAGGCTACCCTGGATTATATTTGCCAAGCAACATCTAAACACGGCTTTGACAGAGTTTCCACAACTCCATCAGGCCTAGACCACCATGCTGAACTTCAAGTGCATCAGACCCAGCAGGATACAACTGGACCGTCTCTAAACAATTGTAATAATGCTCTACTAGGCTTTACTTCATTGGACATGGATCACTGGGCTGAAATTCAATTAACCTCTGATGTCTGGGATACACTCCTCCAAAGTCCTAATCGACAAGCCAAGGTTGTATCAAATACCAAAGCAAAGGGAGTTCCTTTGATGTATCTGGATCAGCTGGCTATACATTCAGTAGGCTTGGATCACCAGAAAACACCACCAGCCATAGGCTATCAAACTCTGCCTCAACTTGATAACAACCCCAAGGAACCACTTCCACCTAGCCCTCACCATCCAGTTACAACTTCTTCTGGCTCTCAGCACCATGCCAAGGATGCACAATATACTAAAGTCCAGTGCTCGAGTAAGTCATTGCTTGACCATTGGAAAAAAACATTTGCACAACTCACACAGAGGGTCACATCTCCATCAGACCAGCCCAAACAAGCTCAATCAAACACAACTCATCCTAGGCTTAGCCATCATGCTTCGTTTTCACGAAGCCTTGATCAAAAGGCTAAGACTACAAAATATTCCATCCACACTCAAGGTATGAATATCACAGCTCTAAAATACCAGTCAGAACTTATACAAGATACCAAGGAATGGCTGACATCTCTACCAGATCTTCCAACAACCCACTCTGGTCAAGTTTCACTGAGCTCTGAGCATCATGATGAGGTTCAATGTGGGCTCCAATACCAGATCCCAAATGTGACAAATACCAAAGCCACATGGCCTTTAAAATACATCAAACCATACACCATTGAAGGTGGACCTGTCCCCACCAACATCATTAATGATATCATCAGTTCCATCCCTGAGGAAAAGATAAAAAATGACATCCGTAAGCAGATTCTCCCGAGGCAAATAAGGGGGGCCATGCATCGACTTCCTCAACATCTATGTTGCAGTTATAAAGTCTGTTTAGTTTGTGCCTCTTGGATCCCAGATGGCTGTTTCCATGGTCATGGAGCAAAATATTCTTGTCAGGCAAAACTTCTGGTCACACCAATGCCTATGCTTGGTTCCATAGAGGAGATAGGGGTGAAATTTGTGCTTCAAATTCCCCAGTCAAAGGCATGCTCCACTTCTGATCTTGACCAACTTGACAGCCCTTCACACCCATCACCTACCCTTCCATCATCTCAATCAGAAGCCATACCCACTGAATCACTTGTTTTCCAGCAGCTGCCTCCAAGGATCCTTTCTTCTAGCTTTATGTTGGACACTGATTATAAGCAATGGGAAATAAAAGCTTCTAGTAGTTCACAGGCATTTAGAAGAAAACCACACATAAAGAACCATACCACCAGTGAAGAGCCAAGGAGACATGAGAGAAATGTAAAATCTCTCCTAGAGAGATTGCGAAGAAGTAAAAATTAAATGGATAGTTTAATTTTTTAAGTGTGTCTCCAACAACTATTTTTACTCAGACATGGAAACATTTCGAGTTTTACAAGAATGCTAATTAGATAGCTTCACAAAAGTAGGCAGTGAAGAAAGTTTCCATGTCCATGTTCATTCCTCTCTCACTCCCTAGCTTCACTCAGTTTCTTTTAACATCTTAATTTGTAGCATTAGGTGAATATCTTATTTCCAATATGACTTGGTAAAGTTCCATGGTATTGGCAAACTGGCCCATTCTGACCCATTCTTCAATGATGTTAATGATCCTATACTTCAATATTTCAAATGATTAACAATTTTCTGATGTGCGTACTTTCTCACATGCCCTCCTGTGATCAGAACCACAAAGATGCCATGTTGATCGTCTTGATTCCATTGCTTGTAGCAAACCTTTTGATAATTTGTATTTACAAAAACTATGTTGTAAAACTTATTTTTTTAAAGTAGAAGATTGTTAATCTCATATACATAAGACATTTGTTTCTGACACACCTGGCCCCAGGAGAGAAAGATGGAACTACTTTTAGGTGGGGTCCTGATTTTTCTTTTCAACCACTACCATGTTGATCTGAGAAGATTTGAAGAAGGCCTATCCAGAATATATCTGATTCTTGCTCTGTATCTAGGAAGGAGCCACGTGTACCCATGAATATGTATGCCTTGTCAGAGTGGTCACAGTTGTGAGTGGACATATCTGAGTATGTCATATATGATTATGCACACATATATACATGTGTGTACATATATGTATTGTCAACTTCCAGAGTTTGGTCTAAGAAAGATAGACAGAATTAGGTCATAAGTGTGCTTTTATTTCTCTCAAGCTTTCAGCATGCATGCAAAGCTGCAGTCAGAACTGAGCCATAAAGCCCCTAAGTCAGGATGTCTGGCCTTTTGTCAGCCAAAATTATAGTGTCCATAAAGCAAGAAAATGCCCTGACTCAGGATGTCTGTGTAAGCTTAACCATGTTTTGTGGTTTCTGACATAGCAGGATGATTTTAGGTTGACTCTGAGAGAATCACAGAAGATTGTTGGTAAGTCAGTCCAGAAGGGCTCAAATCATCTTCTCTGATTGGCTAGTTCAGGTTTTTGGCCTTTGAGAGAAGAGGGGCTCAAGTGGGTCTCACATTCCCTCCTTTTGGTCAAAAGGGAGCCAAAGGCACCACCTGCAGACCAAAGGAAGATATGGGGAAAACCTTACTCTTTCTCAGAGAGTGAGAAGGGGAGCTCTAGCAGCCCTTCCTTATTTGACCAGGTGGTCACCCTACTTCCACAACTTTCTGCAGCCAAGGTGGGTCCTGCAGACCAAGAGAGAACAACCACAGCCAGCATTACTTTTCTCACCAAGATAGTAAAGCATTTGCAGGCCAATGCCAACCCCATTAGGGCCCCAAGTGAGATAAAAGCAAGGACAGTAAGTACCCCAGCAGCAGAAAGTAGAGATTTGACTAAACCACCCACTCTGGAGGAAAGGGAGCTGAACATGTCATACCACTGGGTCCTAGAAGCCTGCTTCCTCAACTGGGTGGCATGAGTGCAAAATGCTTTCATACTATCCTGTATCTGTTGGGATTTATTAACGTAAAAAACAGCATTGAGGAAGACATAGACACCACCACAGGCTATGAGGAGTGCATCCAACACCTGACAGTTTTGAAAGAACATCCAGGCCAGGGATTTGATTTCACTCTTCAAATCTCCCACCACTTTTGCTATCCAATCATTCATGTCAGCCATCTGTCAGGACAGATTCCTGACAATCTCATTTGTGCAAATAAGATCTCCTATTCCCTTCCCTGTAGAAGCCAGGATACTGCTATAAGGTATTAGGTATTAGGTAGGGCCCTGATCTTTCTTGTTACCCACTACCATGTTGATCTGGTAAGATTTGAAGAAGGCATATCCAGAATATATCTGATTCTTGCTCTGTATCTAGGAAGGGCCTCCACCATGCACTGGGAGCAGTGGGACATGACTGGAGGGTGGGTTCAGCAGTGAATTTCAATAGACCCCCAATCATTGACAGAGATAGGTTGTACTGATGTGGCCTATAGGAGGTCAAGGCACAACCAACAGCTGTTTGACATCTTGACTGCCTCCTGGCCTAGCTTTCACATGGGGTGAGCAGGAACAGAGGAGGGGTCATCTTTCCCCCGTAGTTGGGTGCCCCCAGAGATAGGCAGCCATTGAAAAGCAACTATAAGCAAGTAGGAGTAGGCCAAAAGGGAGATCAAGGAAGGGTGAGTGAGCAGTGTAATGAAAGAAAATAATACAGCTAAAGAAAACCAAAACCAAAGCTAGGGCTGCCAAAAGATATGGGCAAATAACATTGGGCATGTAAGGGGTTCACATAGGGAGGGAGTCCTTCTTCTTGAAGACCTGGCACAGACTTGTGAGGGAGCCATCTGCATCAGATGTCATCTTTTTCAGGCCCTTACAGAGCCGAAAGGCAAGACCTCTAATGCGTTTAGATGTCCACTCAGGAATACTACAGTATTTAGGTGTGATAGATGAATCCATAAGGCTAACCCCTGGAGTTTGGCAGCTGTGAGGGTTGTAAGCAGCACCTGGAAAGGTTACTTCCAGGGAGTTCCAGGGAGTATTTTCACAGGTGGTGTTTCCAGTATAATCAATCACTAGGGGAGATAGGAGAGCTGGCTTCAGATGACAGACCTAGGGAATGAGACTGAGTGACAAGATCTTGAACTGTTGACCAAGCTTAATGTGGCATTCCTGCAATGCAAGTGGTGGGGGGTAGTGATGACCTCAACTTTGTATGGGGAAAGTTTGGTCTTGCCCACGAATCATGACAGGAGAGGAAGGAGGGCAATGGGGAGTACTTTGCCCCAGGGTGCCTGGAAATCAGAGGTTAATTTCCCTAGCAATCCCTTCAACACCCCATTATATTAGTTCTCTCAACCCGCCCTAAGGACTGAGAGTGATAAGCACAATATAGGTGCCAGCAGATTTCCCAGGTCTCTAGGATCACCCTGAGGCCCTGTCCTGTAAAATAGTTTCCCTGATCACTATGAACCTCCCATGGAACTCCCCAATAAGGGATGATGTGTTCACATAGGACCTTTCCTACAACCCCCATGGTGGCCATCTGACACAGGAAGATCTCCACCCAGCTGGAAAATATACAGACTATAACCAAGGAGAACTTATATCCTAGGCATAGGGGCATCTGGATGAAGTCAATCTGCCAGATCTCAAAAGGTGGGGAGGGGAGTGGGAAACAACCTTGGTGAGGCCTGAGGGGCTTGGAGGCATTGTACAGGGGACAAGACTGACATCTGGACACCACTTCCTCAGCCACCTTTTTGGTTATTCCCCACCAAAGTCGAGAAGCAATTTCATAAAGTTTGTCCAGGCCCCAGTGGCACAGGTGATGCAGGTGGCTCATCAGTGGCTGAGGTGGGGGAGGAAACCTCATTTTCCATGTTTCCCAGGCCCCATTTCAGAGCCTTGGGTGCACCCTTGTAAGTCTCATTAATGTGCTGTCTCTGGAGAGACCAGGGCTTGGCCCTCCATTAAAGCTACTAGATCAATAGGCGGGGGTGGAGTGGGGAAGGTGCAGGAGCTGATCATAAGAATTAGGGGGAGGAAGGCTGCCTTTCTGGTTGCTTGGTCAGCTAGTTCGTTTCCTCTGGCCATAGGGGTGGATTCACAAGAGTGACCAGCAATTTTAACAACAGCCACCTACTTGGGGAGTAACAGACATTCCAGTAACCAGAAAACCTGCTTACTTCACACTTTTTGGGCTCTCTGATGGAGGTTAAGAATCTTCATCACTTCCACAACATTTCAAAGTCATGGGCAACCCCAAAGGAATACCTGCTGTGTGTGTAGATACTAATTTTCAGTTCCTTTCCCAGTTAACAGGCCCTTGACACTGCTTCTAGCTCTGCCTATTGTGTGGAGTGAGCATGGGGCAGGGGACCTGACTCCATAACCTCAGCTCCCATGGTGACATCATAACCTGCAGCCACTTGTCCCTCAGAGGTCCTTAGGCAGAAGCTGTTCATTTTATTTTCTCTCAAGCTGGTGGCACGCATGTGGAGCTATGGTTGGAACTGAGCTCATGAAAAGGTTAGATAAGGAGGATTATAAAACCATAAAGCAAGAAAGTGCTCCTGACTCAGGATGCCTGGCCTCTTGTCAGATTTCTGTATTCACCCCTGACCCCTTGTGCACATTGAGAAAGAAGTGTCTTACTGGTTGTTCTGTTATCACTTTGTTGCTGTATGCATTTGTTCACTTCTCCTGTATTTCTGTTGTTTAGGGTGTTCGAGAAGCAAATAATTTTTTCAGTTCTGGTTTTCTTTCTAAAAATGTTTCAAATTTTTCTTTATTATTGATCGTTCATCTTTCGTCCTATATAGTTAAGCTCAAATTTACGGGATAGGTCTCCTAGGCTGCATCCTGAGTTCAATTACTCTTCAGAACACATTATTCCATTATTTCCTTTTACTAGTGGGTACAGAAAAACCTTTCATTATTTGAATGTCTTTTCCTTTGCACTTGAAGGTTGCTTTTATGGCTTGCAGCCAAGCACACCCCAATTTTGCTTGCATAGTGAACATAGTTTATTTTAAAGTTCTTGGGTTTTGCTTCTCATCTTCTAGGTTGTCTTTCACTTCTGTGTATCTGCATTCCCAGTTCTGTGTATTTGCATTCCAAATTTAAAGTTTTCTGTTTCATTTCTTTGGTGAGGCTTGCCATTGCAAGATTCAAGCTTTTATATTCTGCTTATTATTTTTGCTATTCAGGACATAAATTCTGCTCTCATAACTTTCATTCTTTTTTAAACCACCCAAGAATAGCAAGTGGTTGCTTCATGTCCTCTTCAAAAACCATAGGACTCTCTGCCTCATTAAGTGTTGGATCATTTTCCTTCACTTTGCAGTATTTATTCATAGATCACTGAACTCATTTACTAAATCTGGAGGCTGTACTTTCCCTTATTGTCACTGTTTTTCTTGTTTATTTATCTATGTTCAAGGTCTTTGAGATTTTTTTGTCTTTAAATCTTAGGTAATTTCAGTCTTCTCCCCATCTTCCTCATTATTTTTCTTATTACTTACTTCCTGACTCTCTGATTATGATTTCCTTGGGGACCGGATCTCAAAGTGTCTCAGCTTCCTTCCGCCCTGGTCCACTTATGGTTCACTAGTCTATGTTTCTGCCCCAACTGACTTTTGGGTGATCAGAACTGGCCCCAGATGGATGCTGTGCTTTTTCTCTCAGGCTCATTGTAATGTTGCACAGCTTCCCCCACACGTGGTATCCTGTCCTGTTCCCTCCATTTATTTAGTTCTCTGACCTGGCACCAACAGTTCAGACCCTGCTTTTTCCCACTGTGTTGCCAATACAATACTGACAGCACCAACAGCAATTATGAATATGCTGGCATAATTCTGAACCACAAAATATAACAGACTCTCCATAAGGGAGATTCTATGAAAACATTTATTCAAATACCAGAAAGCCAAATCCCAACACCAGAAAACCAAATCCAACGAAGCAACAAAGAAGTTTATATACATTGTCACTGGAGGGAGCACCACTATCCCAAAGTCTTCCCCCTGCTAGAGCCTTCCCACAAACAAAAACTCACAGCTAGCTGCCTGCTTGCTCTCTCCCTCAGCTCTAACTGCTCTGACCAACTTCTTCCATTCTGCTCCACCCTTTCCTGTTCCCCTGTTCAGCAAGCTCCTCCCACCACAGGCTTCCTGTGACTTAGGGTTCCATGTGGCTTAAGCAGGTCACATGAACCTATTAATGGATGGGAAGATCTTCAAATTTACATTACTATTACACCCATATACACAGTGTCTTCTGGCGACTTGTCCCACTACCTTTGTTCCTTGGTATTCTTGCCTGACAGAGCCTGCTTTCCCACTACCAGCAGTTCAGAGCTTTATAATTAAGGAAATTCCTTGAGTAGCCCTGTAAATAAGTATGTATGTAAAAAGACTGTAAAAAGTAAAGGCATTTTTAAAACTGTAATGCATTCTCAAAGGTAAGCTATGAAAGGACCTCTCCACCCTTTGAACTTCTTTTTTTTTTATTTTATTTTATTTTTAGTTTGCAACACATGGCTCCACACAATTTTGAGTTCCAGATTCCCTTCCCTCTCTCCCTCCCTCCCTCCCCAAGACGGCATGGAATCCCATATAACTTCCATGTATAACTTCACATTGAATTAATTTACATGTTAGTCAAGTTGTGGAGAAGAATCATGACCAATGGAACAAATCACGAGAAAGAAGAAACAGAAACAAAAAAGAAAAGAAAAGAAAGAAACGCAACCCAAAAACAAATACAAAAGAAGAAAAAAAGCGGGGGCACAAAAAGGTGAGCATGAAGTGTGCCTCGATCTGCATTCATACTTCATAGTTCTTTCTCTGGATGTAGATAGCACTCTCCATCGTGAGTCCTTTGGAGCTATCTCTGTACATTGTGTTACTGAGAAGAGCAAAGTCCGTCAGGGTTAGTCATCACAGAATCCATATATCTGTGGTTGTGTATAATGTACTCCTGGCTCTGCTCTGCTCACTCAGCATTATGTCGTCTAGGTTTTTCCAGGCTGTTATGAAGTCCGCATCATCCCCCTTTCTTATAGCACAATAGTATTCCATTACCTTCATATGCCACAGCTTGTTCAGTCATTCCCCAATTGATGGGCATCCCTTTGAGTTCCAATTCTTAGCTACCACAAAAAGAGTTGCTATAAATATTTTTGTACATATGGGTCCTTTTCCCACTTGTGTGATCTCTTTGGGATACAACCCTAGAAGTGGTATTGCTGGGTCAAAGGGTATGCACATTTTTATAGCCCTTTGGGCACAGTTCCAAATTGCTCTCCAAAATGGCTGGATCTGTTCACAACTCTACCAGCAATGCAACAATGTTCCAATTTTCCCACATCCTCTCCAGCATTTATCATTTTCCTGTTTTGTTATTTTAGCCAATTTG
>CM053626.1:141817379-141849088 GCA_028646595.1 Phalanger gymnotis | reverse complement strand
AATATAATTAGTCTTTCACAACATGAGTATTGTGGAAGGGTTTTACATAAGGATACACATGTGGCTTATGTTGAATTGCTAGACTTCCTAGGGAGGGTGGAGGGGAAGGGAAGAGGGGAGAGAATTTGGAACTCAAGGTTATAGAAAAACAGATGTTCAAAAGTAAAAAAGTTTTTTTTTTTCTCTCATGCAACTAGAAAATAAGATGCACAGGCAATGTGGCATAGAGATCTACCGTGCCCTACAAGAAAGTAAGGGAAAGGGGGATGGGAGGGCAAACTGGGGAACAGGGCAAACTGGGGAACAGGGCAACCAGAGTATACGCCATCTTAGAGTGGGGGGGGGTGGAAATGGGGAGAAAATCTGTAATACAAACGCATGTGAAAATCAATGATGAAAACTAAACATATTAAAAATAAATTTAAAAAAATATATATTATTTCCATGGCTGTGAAAAGCTATATTAAAATTAATTCCATGGATGTCAAGAGGTATAAGAGAGAAGTAAGAAAGGCCCAACAAAAATGTATAATACAAATCTGAATATGAAAGCCCTAAATGAGGTAAAAACAAAAGGTTTCTTTAGTTGATAAAAGAAGCAAATCCATTTTAATTTGCATAGTAAATTAATCTCTAAAGCGCTTTCACTTTCCCCAGACCTAAACCTCTGCTCATCTCTACTTCCTTCCTCCATTCCTTCAATTCTCAGCTCAAGTTCCACCTTCTTGTAGGAAGTTTTTCCCAGTCCTTCTTAATTTTAGTGTCTTCCCTCTATTGATTATCTCCAAACAATCCTCTATATGTCTTATTTGTACATAGGTGTTTCCACGGTTGTCTCTCCCCTCCGGGGCAGATGGGTTTGGGTTTTGTTTTTTTTGTTTGTATGTGTGTGGGGGGCGGGGGTTGTTTTGCTTTTGCCTTCCTTTGTATCCCAGTGCTCAGCATAATAGGTATATAGGTGTTTAATGAATGCTGCATAAATAAATAAATGATTCATCAATGCACAAGGGCAGGCTTCCCTCAAGCAGCCATTTCCCTAGCCCCATCACTGGTTACCTGCGAAGTGGGGTTTGAGACCTGGCTACCTTTCACCCCTCACACAACCTTGCCTCCAACATTCTCCAAATCATAAAGGAATACCCAACTCTGCTGTGGTTTTTAACTCACCCTTTTGGTGGCAGGTCACATATTTCCCTTTATGGATGTGGAAGACCAGTAAACCGCCACTTTAAATCTGGGAAAGATCTGGAAGGGCAGACAAGGTCATTTTACATAAGCAGAAATATGTTTCAAGGCTGGCTGTCCCATTGTACAGGGGTTGTATAAGACTATTCCATTTTCTATGCAGCAGCAAGACCGTATATGTACACACACATACACACAGGTACGTGCGCACACACACACACACACACACACACACACACACACACACACACACACACACATACATTCTCTCTTAATTCTCTGTAGAGCTCACAGCAAGGTCTATTTTCAAAAATTGGTCAACTATGGAGAGTCGTTCCCCCTACACAGGAAGCTCAGGTGGTCAGAACCAGCCTCCCCGTGGTACCTCCTGCAAGGGACTAGAGGTTCTCAGTCAGAACCGTTATGGAAGTGGACCCTCGTATCTCCAGACACAACTATGTGAGTACCTTCCAATGGTGTGCACCACATGTGTTTCATCCTGAAGGGGATCTCCCCAACCTCAGGCTTTTTTCTCCTCCATCTTTGTTTTCCTCAGAAGGGCTTTCAGTTGTAGCTCTGAAAGAAGCCCACAAGGCCTGGCCCTGGGTGATGTTCTGGTCCTCTGGGGATTATCTCACCTTCTGTTTCTCCTGGCTTAAGTATGTGGTTTTTTGGAACACATCCAAGGAACAGAATGATATTTGGGCCACAAAACTTGGATTGATTTCTTAGCATACATACTGGCCAAGTGACGCTGAGCAAGGCCCTTAATTAAGTTCTTGACTTTCCAGGCTACTCTTAAACTAAAAGTTGCAAAGAAAGTGCCAATTTGCATAAGGAGTTGAGAGTTTCCTTTTTCAAGGCTCAGTTACCACACCACAGCCCCATTTCACATCCTTTTCACATTCCCTGGATTTCTTAGCTGCTTTGTAATCACTATAGGTGTACAAGCAAAATAGGAAGAGTTTTGTTGTTCAGTCATGTAGTGGCCGAGTCATGGTGACTCCATGGACTATAGCACACCAGGCCCTTTATCCTCCACTATCTCTCAAAGTTTGTCCAAATTCATATTCATTTCTTCCATTAGACTCTCTCTTTCATCCTCTATCAACCCCTTCTCTTTTGCCTTCAATCTTTCCCAACATCAGGGTTGTTGGGTTTTTTTCCAATGAGTCCTGTCTTGTCATTATGTGGCCAAAGTATTTAAGCATCGGCTTTACTATTTGTCTTTCCAATGAATAGTCTGAATTACTTTCTTTAAGTATTGACTGATTTGATCTTCTTGCTGTACAGTTGTTGTTCAGTTGTGGCCAGGCTTTTGTGACTCTATTTAAGGTTTTCTTAGCAAAGATACTGTAGTGGTTTGCCATTTTCTTCTCCAGCTCATTTTACAGATGTGTAAACTGAGACAAACAGGGTTAAGTGACTAGTCCAAGGACACACAACTATAAAGTTTCAAATTTGAACCCAGGGAGATGAATTTTAGTGACTCCAGGCCCTTTACTTTATCTACTGCACCACCTAGCTGACCCAAGGGACTCTCAAAAGTCTTCTCTACTACTGGAAAAACATAGCTTTCACTATGCAGATCACTGGCAAAGTGATGTCTCTGCTTTTTAGTATCCCATCCAGATTTATCATAGCTTTTTTTTTTCCAACAGCAAGCATCTTAATTTTATTACTCCAGTCACTGTCTGCAGTGACCTTTGAGCCCAAGAATATAAGATCTAACATTGCTACCATTTCTTCTCTTCTATTTGCCAGCAAGTGATGGGACCATTTGTCATTCCCTTTTACCTTCTCCACTTTCACCCTCCTCAAGAGAATTCTTATTCTTCCTCACTTTCACTATTAGAGTGGTATTGTTTGCATATCTGAGATTGTTGATATTTCCTGGTACAGCCTTAATTCTGCCTTTGGTTCAACTAGCCTCTCATTTCACATAATGTATTCTGCATATAACTTACATAAATAAGGTGACAACATACAGCCTTGTCCTACTCTTTTCCCAATTTTAAACCAATCAGCTGTTCCCTATTCAGTTCTAACTGCTGCTTCTTGTCCTGCATACAGGTTCCTAAGGAGACAAGATGATCTGGTACTCCCATCATTTTGAGGACTAGCCATATTTTGTTGGGATCCACATAGTTAAAGGCTCTAGTGTAGTCAGTGGAGCAGAAGTAGATGGTTTTATGGAACTCCCTTACTTTCTCCATAATCCAACAAATTCTGGCAATTTGGTTTCTAGTTCCTCTGATTCTTTGAAAACCCACCTAGGACCTGAAGTGTCAAGAAAGCATAAGAAGGAACCCTCTGAAGTCCTCCAAAATTCCTCTCCAAACAACTAAAAAGCTGCCTCAAAATTAATCTAGGAGCACGGATGCAGCTTACCAGCAGGGTAGCAAAGAGCTATCTCACTGGGCTGGGAAGGGAGCAAGGTCCAAGAACTGTAGAACCTGCCAGGCTCAAAGTTGTGAGCCTGGCTCCAAACCTGGGTCAATCTACCTGCAAGGCCCCACCTTCCTGCAAAGCAGCAGTTCCCTATACAAGTGAGCAGTCTGTATAGAACAGCAAGGCCCTACCCCATTGACTCCATGCCAAGCATAAGCCACCAGCAAGACCCTGACCCTATTGCTCACTAATAGTGAAGCCCCATCCCAGACTGGCCAAAAGTGAGATCCCCCAGATCCTGGGACCTACCAAAAAAGAGACCCTGTTCCTATATCAACCCAGCCCCAGGACCCCACCCCTCAGATAGAGCAACAATAAAATTACTCCTCCAAGGTCTGTTAGTGGCAAACATGCACCAGGGCCACAAGCCTGAGACAGACCTGCAACAAGATCCCTCCTCCAGAGATAGCCACCAGAAAGACTCTGTTACCATAGCAACTTAGCATCAAGGCCCCATCCCTGGACTCAGGGAAGGCCAACAAGGTAGCCTCCCCCCTCCCACATACCCAGTAAAGCAAGAGGGGAAGCCTAACCTCTGGAGAAAGCAAGCAGCTGAGCCCATGAAAGCCAGCAGTAAGACCTAGAGCCTTAGCATAAAAAGCTTGAGACTATGAGACCAGAGCCCAACCCCCACATAAAAACACCAAGTCACAGAAAAAGAAAAAGAATGGACAAAAAATGAAAAAGAGCTTGACTATAGAAAGTTACTATGGTGATAGGGAAGATGAAGGCATAAACTTAGAATAGGACAATAGTGTCAAAATGGCTACATATGAAGCCTCAAAGAAACATGTATTTTTATCTTAGGCCCAAAAAAATTCCTGGAAGAGCTTAGAAAGGATTTTAAAATGCAAATTAGAGAAGTAGAAGAAAAACTGGGAAATGAACTGAGAGTAATGCAAGAGAATCATGAAAAAAGAACCAATATAAAAATTTACCAAGGAAAAAACTCCCTAAAAAATATAATTGGCCAAATGGAAAAGGAAGCAAAAAAAGCTCACTGTAGAAATAAATTCTTTAAAAATTAGAATCAAACAAGTGGACACTAATGACAATAAAACAAAGTCAAAAAAAGAAAATAGAAGAAAATGTGAAATTTCTCATTGGAAAAACAATCGACCTAGAAAATATATTCTGGAGCTATAACATAAGAATTATTGGGCAACCAGAAAGCAATGACCAAAAAAAAAAAAACCCCTGGACAACATCTCTCAATAAGTTTTCAAAGAAAACTGCCCTGATATATTAGAACCAGAGGACAAAATAGAAATTAAAAGAATCCACCAATAACTGTCTGAAATAGATCCCTAGGTGAAAATTCCCAAGAACATTATAGCCAAATTCCAGAGCTCACAGATCAAGAAGAAAGTAAAAATTACATAGGATTTGGCAGCTTCTATATTAACGAACCAAAGGGCTTGGAATATGTTATCCTGGAAGGCAAAGAAGTTATGATTGCAACTAAGAATCACCTATGCAGAAAAACTGAATATAATCTTTAATGGGGAAAAAGGACATTTAACAGAACAGAGAACTTTCGACCATTTCTAACTTAAAGACTAGAGCGGAATACAAAATTTGACCTCCAAATACAAGACTTAAGGGAAACACAGAAAGAGAAACAAGAGAAAACATAATCCGATAAGGTCAAACTGTTAATATTTCTATAGAGTAAGATAATATTTGTAACTCTAAAAACTTTATTATTATAAGAGTAATTGAAAAGTGTATATGTAGACGGGGGTGTGGATATAAGGTGACTTCGATGGGATGATGCCCCAAAAGAACAAAATAGAGAAAGAAAATTGTGCCAGAAGAAGGAGAGGGGACATTAATCAGGGGCAAATTATGCCATAGAAAACAGCCAGAAAAAGTTATTATAATGGAGGAGAACATGGTGGGGATGGCATGGAAGAAAAAGCTTAAACCTTAATCTCATCACAATTAGCTGGAAGAGGGAATGACATACACACTGAGTTGGCTGTAGAAATCTATCTTACCCTATAAGGAAGTAAAAAGAGAAGGGGAAAATAGAAGCGGCAGGGACTGATAAAAGGGAGGATATACTGGGGAAGGTGGTGATCAAAAGTAAAACACTTGTGAGGAGAGAAAGGATGGAGAGTAAAATCGAGGGAAATAAACAAGTGAAAACAGCATGGAAGGAAATACACAGTTATCATAACTGTAAATGTCAATGGGATGAACTCATCCATAAAACAGAAGCACATAGCAGAATGGATTAAAAAACAGAATGCTCCAGTATGTTGTTTACAAAAAATACATTTGAAGCTGAGAGATTCATGCAGGGTAATGGTAAGGGGCTGGAGCAGAATCTATTATGTTTTAGCTGAAGCAAAGAAAGCACAGGTAGCAGTCATGATCTCAGACAAAGCAAAACCAAAAATAGCTCTAACTGTATCTTGCTACAAGGTACTGTAGACAATGAAGTCATATTGATAGTACACATAGATGCACCAAAAGTTACAGCATCAAAATTTATGAAGTTGTATGAGTTGCAAGAGGAAATGGTGTACCTAAACTTTTCCCTCTCAGAACTAGACAAATATAACCAAAAAAAATAAGAAAAAAGTTAAGGAGGGCAATGAAATTCTGGAAAAGCTAAATATGATAGATTTCTGGAGAAAATGGAATGGGAGGGGGGAACTAAGATGGTGGCTTGAAAACAGGGACTCGCTTAAGCTCCCCCCACCAAATCCCTCCAAACACCTGTAAAATGACTAAACAAATTCTAGAGCTACAGAGACCACAAAATTACGGAGGGAAACAAGTCTACAACCCAAGATGGCCTGAATGGTTGCTGTGAAGAGCCTAACACACCATGCTGGGATTGGAATGCAGCTTAACATGGGCCACGCTGGGATAGACCAGGCAAGGAGTAGACTGGGTGGAACAGGCCCCAGGGCCCAGAATCACTGACCTGTGGCAGTTACCAGACTTCTCAACCCACAAACACCAAAGACGATTGAGTAGGTCAGTGGCAAAACTGCTGGATCTGGGTGAGGGAAGTGTGAGGTACAGCCGCAGCCCTGGAGCACCAGAGGTGGCTACAGCAGTGGCAGCAGTAGCAGCAACAGCAGCAGCAGTGGTGGCTGCTTCTGGGGCCCCTGGCCCACACAATGGGAGGAATCAAGCAGTGAATCAGAGTGAGAGTACAGAGATCTCTTTGCTGGAGCTGAGGCAAGGCTCTCTTGCTTTGCTCGCCTCAGATCTGGGTTGTGGTCGTAGGTGGCGATTCTTGGGGGAGAAGAAGCACTGGTGTGGCAGAGCTTTGCGGTGGCTGCAGAGAGAGAGTCCTCCTGGTGTTTACATGGCAGAAAGGAGTGCCTACACTCACAGAGAAGAGCACAAGCCAGGAGAGGAGCATCACACCACATCAGAATAGAAGTAGTTCTGAAAACAGCGGCGCAAAACCCCTGAAGCTTGGGACAAAGCACTCTACATGCTGAAAGTAGTCATACCCTGACAAAAAGCTCAAAAGTCAAGTAATTGGCTGGGAAAATGAGCAAGCACCATAAAAGGACTCAGACCATAAAATCTTCCTTTGGTGACAAAGAAAATCAAAACATACAACCAGAAGAAGTCAACAAAGTCAAAAGCCCACATCAAAAGCCTCCAAGAAAAATATGAATTGGTCTCAGGCCATGGAAGAGCTCAAAAAGGATTTAGAAAAGCAAGTAAGAGAAGCAGAAGAAAAACTAGGAAAAGAAATGAGAGTGATGCAAGAAAATCATGAAAAACAAGTCAATAACTTGTTAAAGGAGACCCAAAAAACTACTGAAGAAAATAACACCTTAAAAAATAGACTATCCCGAATGGCAAAAGATGTCCAAAAATCTAATGAGAAGAATGCCTTGAAAGGCAGAATTAGCCAAATGGAAAAGGAGGTCCAAAAGACCACTGAAGAAAATACTGACATAAAAATTAGAATAGAGCAAGTGGAGGCTAGTGACATTATGAGAAATCAAGAAATTATAAAACAGAACCAAAAGAATGAAAAAATAGAAGACAATATGAAATATCTCATTGGAAAAACCACTGACCTGGAGAATGGATCCAGGAGAGATAATTTTAAAATTACTGGGCTACCTGGAAGCCATGATCACAAAAAGAGCCTAGATATCATCTTTCAAGAAATTATCAAGGAAAACTGCAGTGATATTCTAGAACCAGAGGGTAAAATACGCATTGAAAGAAGGCACAGAGTGAGTTGAATACAAAAGGATGATATCTAAAAAGTAAAATTAATGGGTGAGAGGGGAATATATTTGGAGAAGGAGAAAGAGAGAGACGGAATGGGGTAAATTATCTCACATAAAATTGGCAAGAAAAAGCTGTTGTAATGGAAGGGAAGAGGGGGTCGATGAAAGGGAATGAGTGAATCTTGCTCTCATCATATTTGACTTAAGGAAGGAATAACATACACACTCAATTGGGTATCTTACCCTACGGGAAAGTAGAGATGAAGGGGATAAGAAGGGGGAATGATAGAAGGGAGGGCAAATTGGGGGAGGAGGTAGTCAAAAGAAAACACTTTTGAAAAGGGACAGGGTCAAGGGAGAAAAGTCAATAAAGAGGGACAGGATAGGATGGAGGGAAATATATTCTTTCACAACATGACTATTATGGAAGTGTTTTGCATAACAATACATGTGTGGTCTACGCTGAATTACTTGCCTTCTCAAGGAAGGTGGGTGGGGAGGGAGGAAGAGAGAGGATTTGGAACTCAAAGTTCTAAAAATGTTTTTAAAAAGTTGTTTTTAGGCACAACTGGGGAATAAGATATACAGGCAATGTGGTATAGAAATCTATCTTGCCCTACAAGAAAGTAAGTGGAAAGATGATAAGGGGGGAAGTGGGGTGATAGAAGGAAAGGCAGATTGGGGAAAGGGGCAATAAGACTTTACACCATCTTAGGGTGGAGGTGAAGGTAGAAATGGGGACAAAATTTGTAACTCAATCTTTTGGAAATCAGTGTTGAAAACTAAAAACATTAAATAAACAGATTTTTTTTAAAAAAAGACTGATGTTGTGTGGGAAGGCATGGCAATGGAAAAAGATGGTGTCAGCTAAAGATATGGAAAGAAACAAAGAAAGGGACATGGCAAAGTAGTAAGTGGCAGCTGGGATGGGGCTGGAGTCTGAATCTTCTTTTAGTCTTATCTCCGACTCAGCGGTGACTAAAAAACACAGTCAAAAAGCAATAAAATAGCTCACATTTCTGTAGGGCTTTTTGGTTGGCAATAACTACCCTATGAAACATGTAATATCAGTATCATTAAACTCATTTTCTATTTCAAGTTAAAAAACTGAATGGGAATAGAAAAGAATATATCTCTACCTCAGCAATACATGGCAGTTACACAAAAATTGACCATGTATATTAAGCTATAAAAACTCACAACCAAATGCAGAAAAGCAGAAATAGTAAACACATCCTTTTCAGATTGTAATGCAATAAAAATTATATCCAATAATGGATAATGGAAAAAGAGATTAAAAATTAATTAGAAGTTAATCCTAAAAAACAAGTGGGTCAAAGAACAAGTCATAGAAACAATCAATAATTTCATTAGAGAAATTAACAACAATGACACAATTTACCATAATTTATGGGATGCAGCCAAAATAGTACTTATGGGAAAATTTATATCTTTAATTGTTTACATCAATAAAATAGAGAAAAAGGAGATCAGTAATTAATTGGGCATGCAACTAAAAAAGTAGGAAAAGAACAAATTAAAAATCTCCACCTAAATGCCAAATTGAAAATCCTGAAAATCAAAGGAGAGATTAGTAAAATAGAAAGTAAGAAAAACAATGAACAAATAAATAAAACCAGAAGCTGGTTTTATAAAAAAAAAAAACCAAAAAGATAAACAATTGGTTAATTTGATTTAAAAAAGGAAAGAAGAAAAACAAGTTAATAGCATTCAAAATAAACAGGGTGAATTAACCACCAATGAAGAGGAAATTAAGACATTTGTTAGGAGCTATTTTGCCCAATTCTATGTGAATAAATTTGACAATCTAAATGAAATGAATGAATATCTACAAAAATGTAAATTACTCAGATTAACAGCAGAAAAGATAAAATAATTAAATAAATCAATCTTAGAGAAAGAAATTGAACAAGCTGTCAAAAAACTTCCTAAGGAAAAAAATCCCTAGGACCAGATGGATTCACAAGTGAATTCTACCAAACCTTTAAAAACAATTTCAACATTATATAAACTATATGGAAAAACAGATGAAATAGTCCTAAGAAATTCCATTTATGACACAAATATGATGCTATTACCTAAATTAGAAAGAGCAAAAACAGAGAAAGAAAATTATAGGGCAATTTCCCTAATGAATATTAATGCAAAAAATTTAAATAAAATACCAGCAAAGAGATTATAGCAACTTATCATAAGGATACTACACTGTGACCAGGTGAGATTTATACCAGGAATGCAGAGCTGGTTCAATATTAGGAAATCTTATCAGCATAACTGACTGTATTAATAACAAAATCAATAGAAATAATATGATTATCTCAAGAGATGTAGAAAAACATACAGCACTCATTCCTAGTAACAACACTAGAGAGCATAGGAATAAATGGAGCTTACCTTAAAATGATAAGCAATATTTATCTAAAAGAGATCTGAATGTTTTCCTCTACATTTTTCCTGAGCCACCAGAAGTCCTTTGGCATGCCACAAATGCCTGGGGGTGTGTGTGTGGGGAGGCAAAAATTGTGCAGGCCTGATCTAAAACCTTCATCAAATATCTGTAATGTGGATAACCTAGAAGCCTTCCCATTACAATCAGAGATGAAGCAAGGATGCCCATTATCACCTCTTATTTAATGTTGTACTAGAAATGTTAGCTATATCAAAAAGAGAAGAAAAAGAAATTACAGGAATTACAACAGGCAATGAGGAAACAAAGCAATCACTCTTTACACATGATATGATGTTATACTTAGTAAATCCTAGAGAATCATCTACAAAACTACTTGAAATATAAACAACTTTAGCAAAGTTGTGGGAGACAAAATAAACCCACAGAAATCAACAGAATTTCTATATATTACCAACAAAGTCTAGCAGTAAGAAACAGAAAGAGAAATTCCATCCAAAATAACTGTAGATAATATAAAACACTTGACAATCTACCTGCCAAGACAAACTCAGGAACTATATGAACACAACTATAAAACACTTTTCTAAACAACTGGAAAAATATTAATTGCTTCTGAGTAGGCCAAGCCAATATAATAAAAATGATGATTCTACCTAAATTTGTTTATTCAGTCCATACCAACCAAACAGTAAAAAAATTATTTTATAGAGCTTGAAAACATAATAACAAAATTCATCTGGAAGATCAAAAGCTCAAGGATATCAAGGGAATCAGTGGTAAAAATGCAGAAGAATGTGATCTAACATGTATATATGCATATGTATTTATATATATCTATATCTAAATATATCTATGCTTACTTGCAGCTGGAGCGGGGTGTGGGGAGAACAAAAGAAAACTTATAAGGAAGCAAAGAAAAGATGTCCAGCTCTTAACACAATGTTTAGTATTTATTATATAGGCTTTCTTGCAATAGAAATTTATTGTTGTATACTTTGAATCCTGTCGTACATTCTGCTGTGCACATGAGAAAGCTTTTTTTTCTTTTCTTATTGTGTGTTTAAGTTCATGTTTCTTCTTATTCTCTTATTGTATACTTAGGTTTTAGTGTTTAAATTTAATTTTTTTAATTTTTAAAAAGGTGGTCTAGCTGTAACAGATCTCAAACTGTATTTTAAAGGACTAATTATTAAAACAGTCTGGCACCAACTAATAATTAGAGTGGTGGATTGGTGGAACAGATTAGATACGAAATACATTATAGTAAAATGACCATTGTAATCTAGTTAGGATTTGATAAACCCAAAGATCCAAGCTTTTGGAACAAAAACTCAGTATTTGACAAAACCTTCTGGAAAAACTAGAAAAACAGTATGGCAGAAACTAGGTATTGATAGACCAGCATCTCATACCACATACCAAGGTAGAATCAAAATAGGCACATGATTTACACATCAAGGGTGATTATGATAAGCAAATTAAAAGAACATGGGAGGCTGGAAGAGTGCCTGATGTGCGGAGCTACACCAGACCACACCAAAGCAGAAGCAGCTGCAGAAACCAGCCAGCGATCCAGGCTAGGAGAAAGCTGGGCACCAAAACCGAGGAGATCCCCAGGCCTCCCAAAACAGGATGGGAGTCTGTCAAAGCCATGGGAGGCAGCAGTGCAGCACCTGTGGCTTGCAGCCCAAAGGTTTGAAACCCGCCTTCTTAAACTTCCAGGAGACATAATGGCCAGGTAAATGGCTCTCATCCCTCCCTCCCTCACTGACCATGAGAATTCCTTGGGAAAAATGCTGCAATAGAGGAAACAGAAGTGGGGCTAATTTAGTAGCCAAACAGTGGAGATTCCTGAGTCCCAGAAGCAGGGAGGTAGCAAGGGTCAACACCAGGAAACAAATCATAGAAAATATCTGCAAAATAATTCCTAATTATTGTTTTAATTTCCTCTTCATAGGAGGTGAATTCACCCTTTTCATTTTTGATACTGGTAATTTGGTCTTCTTCTTTCATTTTTTAAATCAAATTGACCAAGGGCTTATCAATTTTATTGTTTTTTTCATAAATCCAGCTCTTAGTTTTATTTATTAGTTCAATAGTTTTCTTCATTTCAATTTTATCAATCTCTCCTTTGATTTTCAGTATTTCTAATTTGGTATTTAATTGGGGATTTTGAATTTGTTCTTTTTCTAGTTTTTTCAGTTGCATGCCCATTTCATTGATCTCCTTTTTACCTATTTTATTCATGTAAGCATTTAGAGATATGGGAGAATGGGAGAATTATGGGAGAATTCATCCCATTCACATTCACAGTTATGATTACAAGCTGTGTCTTTTTCTCCATCCTGTTACCCCCTTTTATCCTTTTATTTCTCCTTCCTCCCTTCCAATCCTCAAGAGTTTCGCTTTTGACCACCACCTTCCTCAATTTACCCTCCCTCTTGATTTCCCTCCCTTATCTTACCCTTTTCCCCTTGCTACGTCTTCCCTCCCTTCTGACTACCCCCTCCACTTCCCTTTCCCCTTTCCCCGCCTACTGCCAGTAGGACAAGTTTAATTTTTATACTAATAAGAGTATGCTATTCTCTTCTTGAACCAAATCTGATGAGAGTAAAGCTCATATACTTCTCTCTGTCCTCCTTTCTTTCCCTCTACTATGTTTTTGTGCCATTTCACGTGATGTAATTTACCCTTTTCTACTACCTCCTTACCTCTTTTCCCAGAACCCTCCCTTTACATCTTAATTATGTTTTATCATTATATCAGTTATTGTATACTGACACTCACAGTCTATGTGTATCCCTTTCAATTGTCATAATAACTGTACTATTCTCAAGATTGACATATATATATATAACATATATAAAACAATATAATCCTATATAAGGATGTAAATAATTTGCCCTTATTAACAACGTTTGTGTGGTTTTTTTTCCTCCTGTTTACCTTTTTCTGTCTCTCTTGAGTTTTGTATTTGAAGATCAAATTTTCCATTGAATTCTAAACTTTTCATCAGGAAGTTCTGGAATTCCCTTATTTCACTGAATGTCCATCTCTTTGCCTGAAAAATTATGCTCAATTTTGCTGGGTAGTTGATCCTTGGTTGTAATCCAAGCTCCTTTACCCTTTAGAATATCATATTCCAATTTCTCCTGTCATTTAATGTAGAAGCTGAAAGATCCTGTGTGATCCTGACCATAGTTCCATGATAACTGAATTGTTTCTTTTTGGCTGCTTGCTGTATTTTCTCCTTGACTTGATAATTCTGAAATTTAGCTATGATATTTCTTGGGGTTTTCAATTTGAGACCTCTTTGAGGGGGTGATCTGTGGATTCTTTCAATGACTATTTTACCCTCTGATTCTAGGACTTCTGGGCAGTTATCTTTGATAATTTCTTCGAAGATGCTGTCCAGGCTCTTTTTTTCATCATGGCTTTCTGGTAGACCAATAATTCTGAACTTGTCTTCCCTGGATATATTTTCCAGGTCAGTTGTTTTTCCAATCAAATATTTCATGTTTTCTTCTAGTTTTTCATTCTTTACATTTTGCTTGACTACGTCTTGATGCTGTTGTCTGTGCTGCTGTCTGCCACTTCCCCTGGCTGTGCAAAGGAACATGTGGGTTCCTGGTGTTGACCCTCGCTCCTTCCCTGCTTCTGGGACTCAGGAATTCCCACTGTTTTGCTACTAAAGCCCCACTTCTTTCTCCCCTATTCCAGGGTTTTTCCGTGGAGGGGAGGGTCAAGGAGGGAAGGATGAGAGCCGTTTACCTAGCCATTATGTCTCCTGGAAGTTCAAGAAGGTGGGTTTCAAACCTCTGGGCTTCTTCTATTTCTTTGCATTGTTTATCTAACAAACCTTAGTCTCCTTGCTCATCTCTCAATTCTGCATGAAGTTGGTTATATATTTCCCTTATTTTTTACCTTTTGCTTTCCTTCTTTCCTTAGCCATTTGTAAAGCATCTTCAGACAACCATTTTGCTTTCTTGCTTTTGTTCTTCCTTGGGATTTTTTTTGTTACTACTTCTTGTACAATATTCCAAGCTTCTGTCCATAGTTCTTCAGACATTCTATCTACCAGATCTAATCCCTTATATCTTTCCATCACCTCCCCTTCATATTCATAAGGGATGTTATTTAGATCATATCTATGTGGTCTGATAGTTTTCCCTACTTCCTTCAATTTGTCTGAATTTCGCAATAGGAAGCTCATGATCTGAGCCACAGTCAGCATCAGGTCTTGTTTTTACTGCCTGTATCAAGTTTCTCCACTTTTGGCTGCAAAATATATAATCAATGTGATTTTGGTATTAACCATCTGGTGATGTCTGTGTGTATAACCTTTAGGGTTATTGAAAAAGAGTATCTACTATGACTAGCAAGTTATCTTGAGTAAATTCTATTAGTCTCTGCCCTGCTTGATTTTGTATTCCAAGGATAAACTTACCTGTTATTCCAATTATCTTTTGATTACCTACTTTAGCACCCCAATCACCTACGATGAACGTCACTTCTCATTTCATGTTAGGTCTTCATAGAATTGAGCAACTTTGGCCTCATCTGTAGATGTATCTGGTGACGAAAGTAAAGTCTGATGCTAAAGATCAGTATTGCATAGAAACCTGGAATGTAAGATCAGTGAACCAAGATAAGCTGGTGTGTTCAAACTAGACATAGTTTAAACATCAGTATCTTGGGTGTCAGTAGTAAACTTAAATGAACAACAATGGGTGAATTTAATTCGAGTGATCATTACATATCTTATTTTGGGCAAGAATCCCTTAAAAATGGAGTAGCTCTCACAGTCATTAAAAAAGATGAGAAAAGCAATACTGGTGTATAATCTCAAAAATAACAGAATAATGTCTGTTCGAATGCAAGACAGACTATTCAACATCACTGTAATACGAGTCTATGGGAAGAGTTTTACTCTAACTTGTTCCTGATGAAATTCTGTTACTTAACTACCTCAGGCAGGTGACTTCACTTCTTGGTAACCTTGGTTTCCTCTTCTGTACAAGGAGGCCAATGAACTAGGTAATCTCTGGTCCTTTACACGTCAAAATTGATGTTATCTAACAACCATAAGTTGATAGACTTATTCAGGGTAAAATCGTATTACGCCAAAGTTTGCCTTACCCCCTATTTGGCATTCTTTATCACTGAAGCAGACCTGTGGCTCACCACACTCCCCCTGAACCAGATTAAAATGTAATTGGGAAATATTTAACTAAATAAAAATACAGTAACACATTTCATTTTCTAAGTCAGTATACCACTGATAGGAATCCTACTACAGTAATGATCTTGGAAGAGTTGAAAAGTGGTGGTGCTACAGGGAAGTTAAGAGAGGTAGATTTCAGAAGAAAAGATGAACTGGTTTTTGATATGTTGAATTTGAGGTGCCTGTAGGACACCCAAGGTGGCCTGCCCAGCAGGCATTTGGAAATGTGCAACTTGAGCTTGGAAGAGAAATGAGGGCTACATTTCTATATATGGGAGTCATCCTCATAAAGATGATAGCTGCACCCAAGGGAACCAATGAAATCAACAAGTATCAAATGCCTACTAGGTGCCAGGACTGAAGCTCAAGAGAGATTAGGACAAGATGTATAGATCTTTCAGTTATCTGCATAGGCATAGAAATAATAAACAATTTCATGGGAGCTGTTGAGGTCAACAAGGTGAGAGATATAAAGAGAAAAGAAAAGAGAGCCTAGGACAGAGTCTTGAAGGTCCACCCATAGGCAGAGGTCATGATACAGAGAAACATCTGATAAAGGAGGCTAACAGGTGAACAGACAGGTAGAAGAACCAGTAGCGTCAGGCAAAAGCTCACCTAGTAGAGGTGATGTCCCACGAAGAGATAGAGTTACCATGATGGTGGAGTGGAGAAGCATCCATCTTTTCCCACCCCTTGCTCAAGTCACCACGAGTCACCTAGAGAATTTCAGCCAAGAGCAACCAGGCTTGAAGAATCACTAAATCATCAAAACTTCTAACTCACCAACCAGTAAGGAGAATTTTAATAATCTCAGAGTGTGAATCCCTTAGTGTTGTCAGTCAATCAATAACAATTTAAGCACCTATTATGTGCCAGGAACTGTGCTACTCTTGAATCATATATATTCAGAAGAAAGTTCCAAAGCCCTGTAGACCAGAATCGTGAAAGTCAACTCTGAGCATTCCTGAGGAGGACAGGAAATGTAGAATGGCCCCTGAAACACACCTCTACAATGATAGGAGCCTGGGAAAACAGTAAGACTTGGTTAGGTGGGTTTAGAGAGAAGAAATGGGTGATTCACAATTCTGGTTGTGAGGTTCCAAATTATCTTCAATTTAAACATATTTATTCAATTTAAACATATGTATGTATGTATACATACATACACACATACATACTTAAAGAGATACAATACCTCCTGTATATTTTGGTCAGGTCGAAGGTGTGCATGCTATTAGATTTTTACCAAATGAAGAGTATATTAGGGTGCCACAATTCCAAGAGATGTCTTTAGCAATTCTATTCTCAGTTTCAGTTCACAATAAAATTGTAGGAAATTAATTCACACATTTAGTAATTCTTTTTAAAACATTTTTGATGACTTTTGTCTATTTTACAGCCACCCCCCCCACCTTAGGTGGACTCACCACTGTGATAAAGAAAAATAAACTAGAGTTACCAAATCTGGCAGGATATACTGTCCTGTCCTTGCCTCTTTTGCTTTGCTGGGCAAGGTATGTTTTGTTATCTGTTCTTCAGAACTTTCATTAACTTTTCACTTACTCAAGAGTTTGACTTCCTTTAAGTCTTCTTTTCATTTGCATTGCATTTGAAGGTCTAGCCTTAGAGATTTTAGTATAAACTTTAATTCCTGCTGAAATAGTGTATTGGTATGTATTATTCATTAGATCTTATTTCACTTTGTATTGGTTCATACAAATTTTCTCGTTTTTCTCTGAATTCTTTGTTTTTCAGTTAATAAGAAATTTTTAAAAGACTACAAATCCAGAAAGCATAAGAAATTAATCTCTTTGAAGACCCATTTGTTGATTTCACAATTTCAATATTATGGAATTTTTTAGAGGCTGCTGCCACTTTTATTACTTCTAAGCCTCTGAGCTTTTAAAGCTATGTTTGTTTTGATTATTGATTTTGCAGGAGAGTTACTTGCCATACTGGATTAGAACTATATAAGCTAGAGATGGTGGGTGAGACATTTTATCTCAGCCCCACACTCACCTATGACTTGCTCCCAGATACTCATATGTGCCTAAATGCATTGTAGGAGTCACCTAAGTTATTACTCCCTTCTTAATGCTTGCTAGGTACGTTTATGATTAGCTGCTGAGTGGGCTCCATGCACTAACATGCCCACAAAAAGAAATTTTCTTGAGCTGCTCCCTCAGGGCTCCATTAAATTTTCCCAGACCCAAAGATGTACATATTGACTATATTTACTGAAACAAAGAGAAACCTATCTATATTTATTCAAATATTTATTTATATGGATTCACTCATCCAAAAATAACACTAAGTATCTACTTATGTGCATTACACTATGCTAGGTGCTACAGTAGATTAAAGAATGAAACAATACAGTGACTATCCTCATAGAGCTTACTGTATAGTTGACAGAACCTCAAATAGGATTTAAACTCATTATTTTGTGTTTGTTGAGAAAAATACAAGGGCTCATTGTGTTGAAGGGGCGAGTTAGAGCTGACTCCTGCCCTTGCTGGACCTCTGTGCCCAGAACCTGCTGAGATAATCTCAGGGCTCTGAGGTGTGGGAGAAACAAGATGGAGTCAGGAGGAAGGGTCTCGCCTTTGTTGGCAACGTGGTGCCAGGTTCTTTTCTGGATTTACCTGTGCACAGGTGAATCATGGAGAGAGCGCGAGAAGGAAAGGGGAGGAGAGTAGGCGGAGAGTAGGCAGACCAAGGCAGCCCTAGTACTATGTAATAAAGGCTATAAAAATCTGGTCACTGACATTATTAAATGGAGCTGTTCACCATCTCTTTGCCTCCCGCCTCGTTCATTGCCCGCGAGATCAGGCCTTTGCTGGACAAAGGCCTGGGAGTATGGGGTAAGAGAGACCTCTACAGAAGGACATAAAGGGGGCAGTTGATAAGGAGGTAAAGGAAATTGAGTTCTTAATGTATCTACAAGTCCACGTTGTTTGTGTTTATCTTTCAGTAAAGCCCATTGGGCAAGGTTCATCTGTTAAGGCCCCTCACCTTTATAAGTGACCCCAGGTTGGATAACTCTGGAATATCACAATTTTCTGTTTCCCTGTCAGGGTTGTGACTTCATGATTCAATCCTACAGTGGGTTCATCAGGATAATAGTTTTAAAGAAAGAGAGAAAAGAAGGAATGTTTCTTTATTATCTAGCTCTGATTTTATGATAATCCAGTCCCAGTTTCATAAAGTAGTGTATCACTGTATTGGGAATCAAGATGGGCTCTTAGCACTCATTCAACCAAGTGCCCTTGAGGACTTTAGCCTTTGTTTTCTTGATTAAATTAGGAGTCTTTGATGACCTCCTTGCCTCAAGAGAAAGCCTAGTTTACATGGGTTTGAGTGACATGTTTGTGACATCAGAGGCTTTTAGACCATGTGGGTTTAAGTCACATTTTTGTGACGATTTTAGGTCACGTGGGTGAGTCGCATGTGTGACTCACCTTTGACCCCAAACAAGATATATAAAACCAGAGACTGGCTTTCTTTTTTCGGAGCTCTGAGCTACAGCAGTAGTGATGCGTGACTTTGGGCCAGCTGTTGTCGAACTCCCAGCTGAACCCTGATGTTGGTAACTATGAATTGTATTTGGTCTGTTTACAAATGTATGTTTGTAATTTGTATTTGCTCTGAAGCTCAGGGTGCTGGCTTTTTCCCCTGAACTAAGTGAATGATATTTGTATGCTGGATTGAGATTGTTAACCCCTTAACATCGCTTTCCTTGGCAAAGCAGATTGAAAGAACCTGGGCTTGCAGCGTTCTGTGTGCTGGTTGTTGTTGATTTTATACCCCCACAGCAGCTGCTAGCAGAATTGTTACAACAATCACAAATTCATGATCTCAAAATAAAATCTATGTCATTGCCTTTGAATTAAAAATATGAGTGCATGTGAGAAACACTTAGGACAGGAAGAGAGTTCTAGGGCTTAACTAGTCTTTTGGGGTCATTTAGCAAAATCAGGTAATAACCGTGTTAGTCTTGCGCAGCTAGTGATTCAAGGATTCAGAAAGACAGCTTTGTCCAAGAAAGTTTCACTTCAAATTATTGATTGATATTTGCAATTCCAGCTTTAAATCTCCATTCTTTTCATTTAAGCCTTTAATTCCTACTGTAATGCATCTGGAAAGACAGCTCTATTCTTTTCTCATTTGCTTATGAGTAAGATAAGTTTATTTTCTTCTTTCTTTTGGAGCAATTTTAATAAAGAGAAATACCAGAGGCTGCAGAATATAGAAAATCATGACTCTGAAGGTGACTCAGTTGGTGGCCAAGTGAATAGAGTCAAGAAGACCTGAGTTCAAATATGACCTCAGACACTTACTAGCTGTATAACCCTGGGATAATCACTTAACCTCTCTCAGCCTCAGTTTCCTAAACTATAAAATGGAGATAATAGCACCTATCTCCTTTGTGAGGATCAAATTAGACCAATGTTATGGTAATTAGGGTGTGATTTTTGTGTTTTCTTTTTTAGAATGCTAAGGTAACCAAGTACCTTTGATGAGTCTTGCCTTTCAAATGTAATGGCAAGCAAAGAGGACTTTTTGTTGTCTTTTGTTTCTTTGATTGAATCAAAAGTCTTTGACCTGCTTAAGAAACAAGAAAGCTTAGCTCACAGAGGTTTGAGTTGCATGGTTGTGCTGCCCTCTGACCCTGAGAAGGGTATGTAAGATCTGAGGTTGGCATTTTGTTTTGGGGCTCTCACTCACTGGAGGAGTGTAGTGTGATTTGGCCAGATGAGACTCTGGGTTGCCATTGTTAAGAGCCCCCAACTTTGAAAATCCAGATGTTTGTGCTTCTCTTTTTGGTAACTATGTATGTGATGTCTTGATCAGACAAAGTCTGTCTGTTGATCTGTTTGTAGTTTCTGTTTGTATTTGCTCTGAAGTTCAGGGTGCTGGCCTTTCCCCCTGAACTAAGTGAATGGTATATGTATATTTAATTAAAATAAGATTGTTAACCCCTTAAAGTTGCTTTCCTTAGAAAAGCAGATCAAAGAATCTGTGCTAGCAGCTCTTCTGTGTGCTCTTATTGTTGGTCTTTCACCCTCACAATAGTTACTAGCAACACTGTTGTTACAACCATGTACAATTTGCTATTCCCTCCAAATATACAATGGTTATCATATAAATTACTTTTTTTCTTTTTCTTCTTCCATCCCCCCACTGCCACTCTAGAGATGGCTACCATTACACACAAACAGGTATATAAAATTATTCTATACATACTTCTATTTATGAGTTTTAAATTGTAAAGTGCCTTTTGAACCTTAATGCACTATATGCATGCTAGTTCTTATTGTTATTAATTATCTCTGAAGGGCAATGACCCTCTTTACCAATTTTTTCCCATTGTGTGAAGGCTTTGCATATTTGTAGTGACATAGAATGGGGAAGATAGGAGTGGAGGAGGTCTAAAAGAGAAATGCCTCAGAAAGAGTAGCATAGGCAATGGCAGGTGGTCTCAGAAGTGATCTCTTCCTTGGGGTGAGAGGGGTACTGGGGAGAGCCACTTTTGTAAGAGTTCTTTACATTTCTTTAATGAGTCTCTCTCTCTCTCTTTCTCTCTGCGTGAATGTGTATATATGTATGTGTGAATGTGTGTATTTGTATGTATGTATATATGTATATGTGTGTGTATAATATATACATGTATATGTATGTACACATATATACATACATGTATATGTGTGTATATATGTATTTTTTCCCCTTAGAGATATTCTTCAAGTAGTTTGAGAAGATAAAGGATATTTCCAAGAGGTGAGAACTTTTGTTTTCATAGATATCCATGATATCTCTCTTTGTGAACCCACCTAACTTTGTGGATTCTCCTGAACTCCTGACCCTCAAACTAGTGAGGAGTGGAAATAATAGTCCAGGGCTTGGCCCTTACTAGCTCTTTGGTCCATGGAAAGGCCCTTTGTTTGCTTTGCTTTGAATCTCATTTTCCCTAGATTTGAGCTCTTCCTGCCTCGTACACTTACTATGACCTTGGGAGAGTCAGTTAACCATTCTGAGCCTCAGTTTTCCTTCTCTATAAAATGTTTATAATAATATCTGTTCTACTTGCCTCACAAGGTTGTCATCAGGAAGCTTTTGGTAAAGTCTCAAGTGTTCAATAAACATAACCTAAATCTTCATCTGCCAAGTGGAGATAATAATTATCTTATATGGGAATAAAAAGGCAACATGCTTGAAAGTACTTTGAAAATAAGTGCTATAAAAATGTGCAGCATTACTATTATATCTTCTTTGTTCTGAACCCCCTTAGTTCATCTTTATTGAATAATAATAGCTAGCATTTATATAGTGTTTTAAAGCTTGTCAATCACTTTGAGGTTAAGTGAGTTGCTGAAGGTCATCCAGATAACAAGAGTCTGAGGCAGGCATGGAATTCAGGTCTTCCTAACTCCAAGTTCAGCACTCCATCCACAGTACCACTTGCCTGCCTTATATCTCAGTGGCCTCTCCCACATATGCTGTTTGTATAGCATTTCCCTTTCATCACTCATATTGTCTCTTCTTTGACTCATGTCATCCAGTCATCCAGCCAAGTGATGTGCTTCAGACCATATTGATTCATTATGGTAATAAAACCACCACAAGGCAAATGCCATGCTTCATCCATCAGGCCGTGTTTCATACAATTGTCCTAATCCTGACTGCTTGGCAATAATTCTGCCATTTCCCATTTTGAAATATGGAGCAAAGAATGACTAAACTACGAACTCACTGAAAAAACTATCCCACAGGCATAGCCTTTCCCTTAGCTTGCCCTATCTCCTAAACAATGTGTTACACCACCATGGGGCCTCAGTCACTGGTCACTGATTCCTAGTGGCCCTGAGAACCTGCTCAAAGTTTTACACAGTTATGTCACTCTAGCTGAGCAATACTTCAACCAGCAATCCATTTTCTGAACAAGGCTGAGTCTTACTATTCACAGAACTCAAGGCCCCAACTCTCCATGTAACCTCAATGTTTCCTGACTATCAGGCACTTGTGCTAGTAAACCCCTTCACCCCACTACCACTGAAGCCATGCAAAGATGTAAAAAGAAGGAAATGTCTTTCACTATCTGGGACAGGACCTCAGTTGTACCCTGACTGTTGTTCAGAGATTTAGCTTTGAGAATATTGGACATGGGTTATGGGGTCAATCCTCAAATCTGGAAAATAAGGTTTGACCTCCACCCTGAGGGAAGAGCTTCACTGTTAGGATGCCCTGATCATCAGTACAGTTCCTATCACATTCCAATCACAGCATCAGGGCCACAATTGCATATTCACTATGTCTCAAATACTAGTTGACAGCCACAGTTGTGCTGTTATTCGGTTTGAAAGACCAGGTTGGAATAATAGCTCCATCATCACTAGGCTTCAAACTCTTGACCAAAAGAATAAATTTATCCTTCACCAATCTTAGGGCATTGTGTCAAGGCCCAATATGGTCAAGGACCACATGGCAGATACTCCTAAGGAACTGTTGATAAGGCCAAGAACACTTCAGGACTGTCACAAAGATAAAAACCAAACTAAATCTATCCTTTGCCCTTCCAGGACAAAATCCTCTGAACAATAATCATAAAACAAAAGCGAAACAAAAAAGCCATCCTTAAACTGCCTCCCTAGCACAAGTCAGAGGTTGTACTAGGAACCATTGCCAATGCACTTTGACTCAGCAAAAGCCACAAAACAGAGACTACAACGGATTCTAAAAGCCAGATACTTTTGACTATCAGGCTGATGAAAAGACTAGGGCCTACTTTCTAGATCTAACATCCACTAGGTCCTGAGCACCAAGCTGATGTTTTATTGGTTCTGAAACCCTAGACCATAATTCTTCTAGGTCTGAACCAATGGAGCTAAGCTGCATGAAATTTTGAACTTCAGGCAATACTTCCATTCTTCCCAAACTACCTGGCTAGAATTCTCCAGAAGGACCTAACCATCACAATTTTGACTCTGTCCTACATCTCCAGCCCCAACTTCAACTAGGCATGAGCCTGCAATACATACCTTTAGTGAATCAAGATTACTGGATTGGGATTTTACTGGATCCCACAACCAAAACAGCAATGTAAATCTTGGGCCTACCATTTCTGGGACTGAGCTATTCGACATCATCATTCCCAGAATTTTGAGGACCACACCTCTACCTGACTCAGGAAAGTGTGCAGCACTCTGATCAAGCCCTGACCACTACTCAGATTCTCAGCCACAACTCCACCATACTTGTGTGACTGGTAAACAGTACCAGTAGACCCAGATCTTTTAAGTCTCCAGGAGTCCTAGATCACTAGGCAACTGTGTCACAGCCCAGACCTAGTCTGTGACAACCTTTACACAACCCTTTCTTCCACTCAATCATACACAGGTAACCCTGCATCGCTCCTGAACACCTCACAGGTTATATTCCTGCCAAATTGCAGAAAACTATCTAATCACAGGGCATTATCTAGGTCTCAGACTTCTATTATCACTTCAACCCAGCCCTAGCTAGTAGGCCACATAGTTACCCATTCAGCACCAGGCCATACACAAATGTCCAGGATAGGACTCCATTTATTCAATATACTTTTAAGTACCTGCTACGTACCAGACATTGGAGATACAAAGACAAAAACAAGATAGTCCCTGTTCTCAAGGAGGTTACATTCAGTTGGGGGTGGGGAAAGAAGGGAATAAGAAAAGTACAAAGTACAAAAGTACAAAGAAAAGTAAAAACAATCTATGTACCAACTAAGTGCAGAGTAATTTTTTAGGAGGAGGAGGAAGCAAGAGGTGGCATGTACCAGAACTGCAGATATTAAGATAGACCTCATCTCATATAGGAATGCACATGACTGAGACTTGGAAAAAAACAGGAATTCTAGCAAATGGAGAGTGTAATCTGGACAGGGGACAGCCTGCATATGAAAACACTGAGGTTTCTCCTCACACTGGTCAAATCATCAAAGATAAAATACAAATAACACTAGAGGAGTTCTCCAGAGACACCACCAGCTCAATTTTGTGGAACTGTGAATTGGTCCATCCACTTTGTAAAATGATTTGGAACTACAGAAGAAAAGTCACTAACTGTCCAAATCATTTGATCCACCAATCCAACTTCTAGTTTTATGACCTTAGGAGATCTATAACAGACAGATAGATCATATCCAATAAAGATGGCAACACTTTTTGTGATAACCATCAATTAGAGAATGACTGAATAAATTATATATGAATGCTATGGCACAAGAAACATGCAGTGATGCTAGGAGAAGGAAATAAAGACAACAATGACTTCAGTTATTTAAGTGAAAACTTAACATAAACTCTAATTGGAATTAATAATCTTGTTCCAGGAGAATAAAATAGAGTATGATTCTGCTCTTGGTAGAGTTGGCAGAGTACTATTAAGTTGTCATATGGAGGGGTTGCCCATTGAGTATGCTTAACTTTTTTTATTTATTGTAAGGGATGTTTTTTGGAGAGTGGAGGATAGGCTTTCAGAACAGATCAGAGAATGAAAGGGATGAAAAAAGCCAAAGAAATATGGGGCAATTTTTATAGACCTAGAGCATTTTCCATTTCAACTCAAGCATTTATTGAATGCCTACTGTGTGCCAGGCATTGTGGTAGACACTGAGGCTACAAAGACAAAATAGTCACCTTCAAAATGTTTACAGTTTACTTCGATAAAGCCACATGTATACAGGTGTTGCACAAAAAGAAAAGCTACATATGTGCTTTTGTGGGCAAGAGGTCTAGGAGCCCTAAAGAACTAGAGGAATCAGGAAATGTCACTAAAACTGAAGGCTTTAAAGAACCTAGGGGTTCCAGGAGGCATAGGTGTGTTGGGAGAGCATACTAGGGATGAGACAAGTATAAAGACTGGAGCTGGGAGCTGGGAGATGGAATACTGTGTTTGGGGAAAAGCAAGTAGGCCAGTGTGACTTGAATCAAGAATGTGTGAGAAAGAGTTATATTCTGGAAAGAAAGGTTGGAAACTGAAGGTTTTAAATGCTGAACAGGAATCTGGACTTTTTTCCTGACATAAGTAGGAAGCCACTAAATGTTGGGCAGGGTGGTGATATGCTCAGATCTGGAGTAACAGTTTTAGGAGTAACAGTGGAAAATAGACTGCAAAGTTATTCTGAACATACTGATGAACTTGGAGTTTTCTAGATTTGGGGGAATCATCTGTACAGGGATGATAAGTTAATATTGTGGGATCTCGTGAAATTATTGAATGTAAAGAGAGAAGAACCCAAGACAGCTCTGATATATATCCACAAAAAGGGAATGGGACATGCATCTAAATCCTATAAAGGATATTGCGGTCAGGTAAAATAAAAAAGACCCCAAAAGAATGTCAGGAAAACTCATAGACTACTATCCAGATCAACAATGTCAAATTGAAGGAGGATGGGTACTGGAAAATGACCTCCAAATTTAGCAATACAAAGATCATTAGTGGCATTTTTTAAAGTGAGAAAGTAGAACCTAGGAAGATAGCTTTTTCTGGGAGTTTGATTACGAAAGTAAGAGGGTGATCACCTGAGAAGATGCCAGGGTCAAAATGATTGTTATTTCTTGAGAAGGAAAATCTATGTATGCTTATAAGGCAATAAAGAAAATGGATAAACAGATGAAAATCAGGTAGGCAGGATGAGCCAGTGGGCAAACCCCTAGAAGAGACTAGGGCAGACCTGCACAACTTGGCTGTAGGTACAGGCTAATATTAAAATAGGCTAAATTTCTTTGAGCCACAGATGAATTTTTAGTGGCTCATTTTCCAAATAAAGGTATAATTAATGATTAAACTATTTTGCAAATCATATTTTTAAAAAGAGAAACTTCAATTAATATTGATTAATTACATTTATTAATTAAGATTTTTATTTATCACGAAATCACATTAATATTAAAAAATTACTTTGCTAAGTGGTACAATTTTTAATATATTTTTCAGATTTTCTTACTGTTTATATTTAGTTTATTGGATATATTACACTTTTTGTTTATCATAGTCCAGAATCATGTTTGAAACCAATTTTAGAAATCTGAAAACTAATCTTAGTAA
Source organism: Phalanger gymnotis (assembly GCA_028646595.1). Classification (NCBI taxonomy): domain Eukaryota; kingdom Metazoa; phylum Chordata; class Mammalia; order Diprotodontia; family Phalangeridae; genus Phalanger; species Phalanger gymnotis. The sequence goes on along the minus strand of CM053626.1, from coordinate 141,822,486 downwards.
CCACTTCATTTTCTGAGTTTGGTTTCTTGAAAAACCATTGTTTCCCACCAAGAATTTTCAACAAATTGGATGCTTTAATTTGTTTTTCTTTGGTGTCCAATCTGCTTAAGTCAGGATGTTGTGAATCAAAATGGCAACAAAGATTGTATTCCTTTGGAATGGCTCCAGATTAAACATGTGTATTCTGTTTGATCCGTTTCTTTTTATCATCCATTTTACAAATTCATCCCCAAAACTTTAATGTTTGAACCAAAAAATCTCCATAACAACTGCTTACATAGAAAGAAATACTAAACTGAGTGTCTGACCTTGGGGACAACGTCAAACACTCAGGTAACTTGGAAGAGAGCCATACAGTGAGAGAGGGGAACAAGCACTCATTTTGTTGCCACTCAACACACAGTGGGTGTTGGCTGCGTAGGTGTGTGGTTGTACTCACTTTGTTCCTGTTCAATGCCAGTAACAACCAAAATCATAGTAAAAAGATATTACTCTTGCTCCTCTAAGACTAGAGACAAACTGACAATAGTTGGCTGTAGTGTGTCATGTGACAAACAGGAGAGAGTGCATAGTGGCAACCTACCTGCCAAGTTGCACAACAGGCACAATAGTGACTAGTGAAAGGTGAGTTAAGCAGAGCACAGGCAAAGCACTTGTTACATCTTTTGAATCCTCTACATTTTTCACAGGCCACCCAAAACACTTAGGTGGGCCACAAGCAGCCCACAGAACATATGATATGCAGGCCTGGACTAGTGGATGGGATCAAGAGCCAACTCTACTTTTTATTCTGAAGCAATGAATGATAGAGTAGGAGCTGATGTTATGGCTTCAATTTTCTAGGACAAAGTAAGGAGGCAAGATTCAATGCTGAGAGGGAAGAGACAAGATGAAAAGCTAAATGATCATTTCCTTTTGAAAATAATTGATCGGGGGACTTCCAAGAGCCAAGATTGCAGAGGAAGCAGTAAGTTACTATCATCTCCCTTTTTGACCTTTTAAAAAACAGAAAATAGCACCCCAGGAAAAACCCTGAAACAGTAGAGCCAGCAAAAAGACAGGGTGAGGCAATCCCTTAGACCATGAAATTCAGAGGATCAGCAAGAAGGGAACATTTCAACTAAGGTAAAAGGGAAACAAAATTAAGACAAGAAATGTCCCAGCAAGCTGGCAGCAAGCCACACCTTGGCAAACCAGTGGGAGATACTGAGCCCCAGGGTGGTGGAGCAGGTAAACACCAATCCCCACGTTTCTTAGCATAGCCAGGGGAACCTGTAGACTCCAGCTCAGAGAACAATCACATATGCTGGCACAGCCTGAGCAGAAGGTGGACTTCATGATTCAGTACAACCCAAGGTGGGTAAATGTCCTCAAGCAGCCAGACCTCTTTGTGTTTAGGTACAGCTCAGGGCAGACAGGTGTCCTCCAGCAGTGGACCTCTGAGTGTATCAGTGCAGTCCTGGGCAAAAAGGCATCATCCAGCAACCAAATCTCCCCTAGTACAGCCCTAGGGAAATGCAGAAAAACCACTCCTGGACTCAGTTCATGTCAGACACCACCACTAAGATCCCAGCTCAGTACCAGGTAAGCTGCCAGACCTGTAGAGCCCTCAGTTGCCAGCACCTGGGAATCCAGCACACCAAGGCAGGGACTAGGCATGCAGAATAAGAAGCTTGGGACAGTGCCTCTATGCTTTAGCAGGAGAGCTCAACTTTAAAAGCCAAGAAATAGGCAAACAACATGAACAAGAAGTGGAAAAGAACACTGATCATAGGGGATTGTTACAGTGAAAGGAAAGGTCAAAACATAAACTCAGAAGAGGACAACATTGTCAACATACCTACATCTGAAACCTCAAAGGGAAATATGAATGGGTCCCAATCCCAAAAAGCCTTCTTGGAAGCATTCAAGAAGGATTTTAAAAGCCAAATAAGAGAAGTACAAGCAAAATTTCCAAAAGAAATGAGAACTATGCAAGAGAGAGTCAAGGGCTTGGAAAAGGATGGACAAAAACTGACTGAAGAAAACAACTCTTTGAAAAATACAATTGGCTTAATGGAAAAGGAGGTACAAAAGTTCACTGAGAAGAACTTAAACGGCAGAATTGGCCAAAAGGAAAGGGAGGTACAAAACCTAAATGAAGAAAATGACTGGTTGAAAATTAGAATTGGCTAAGTGGAAGCTAATGACTCTATAACATATCAGGAATTGGTCAAACAAAATCAAAAGAATGAAAAAAATAGAAGAAAATATAAAATGACTCATTGAAAAACAATTGACTTGGAAGATAGATCCAGGAGAGATAGTTTAAGAATTATTGGTCTACACCACTGGGGGTGGGGAGGAGAGCCAAGATGGCAGCTGGAAAGCAGGAACTTGCTTAAGCTTTCCTCCAGGTCCCTCCAAACACCTGTAAAAAATGGCTCTGAACAAATTCTAGAGCTACGGAACCCATGAAATAACAGAGGGAAACAGGTCTCCAGCCCAGGAGAGCTTGGGTAGTCACTGAGATGGGTCTATTGCACAATGCTGGGAGCAGAGCGCAGCCCAGCATGGGCTGCACCAGGACCAACCAGAGCAGGAGTCAGGCAGAGCAAGCCTAAGGGCCATGAATCATTGAGCTGTGGTAGTTACCAGACTTCTCAACCCACAAATGACAAAGACCCCTGAGCAGGTTAGTGGGAAAACTGTTGTACTGGGGTGAAAGCAGTGCAGCCCCAGGCCTGGGGATGGCAGAGGAGGTGTGGTGGTAGCAGTGGCAACAGCAGGAAACTCCTGTGGCTACTTCCAGAGTTCAAGCATCAGCTGCTTCTGGAGTCCCTGGCTCATATGATGGGAGGAATCAAGCGGCAGATCTGAGCAAGAGTGCAAGAAACACTTTGCAGATGCAGAAGCAGGTTCTCTTGCTGTACCCTGCTTGGATCTGGGTGATGGTCCTGGTTGGCAGTTCTTTGGGGAGGAGCACTGCCATGGCAGAGCTTCTGGTGATAGTGAAGTAGAAATATCTCTGAAAACAGCAGCACAGCCCCTAAAGCTTAGGACAAAGTACTCTCTACTCTACAAGCAATCATACCCTAATAAAAAGCTCAAGGGTCAAGTAGTTGGCTGGGAACATGACAAGGTAACTCAAAAGTACTCAGATTCAGACGCAGACTCAGACTATAGAATCTATCTTGGTGACAAAGAAGGTAAAAACATAGAGCCAGAAGAAGTCAACAAAGTCAAAGAGCCAACATCAAAAGCCTCCAAGAAAAATATAAATTGGTCTCAAGCCATGGAAGAGCTCAAAATGGATTTGGAAAAGCAAGTAAGAGAAATAGAGGAAAAATTGGGAAAAGAAATGAGAGTGATGCAAGAAAATAATGATAAACAAGTCAACAACTTGCTAAAGAAGACCCAAAAAATACTGAAGAAAATAACATTTAAAAAAATGGACTAACCCAAATGGCAAAAGAGCTCCAAAAAGCCAAAGAGAGGAAGAATGCCTTGAAAGGCAGAATTAGTCAAAGGGAAAAGGAGACCCAAAAGTCCACTGAAGAAAATAGCACCATAAAAATTAAATTGGAGCAAGTGGAAGGTAGTGACTTTATGAGAAATCAAGATGTTATAAAACAGAAGCAAAGGAATGAAAAAATGTAAGACAATGTGAAATATCTCATTGGAAAAACCACTGACCTGGAAAATAGATCCAGGAGAGACAATTTTAAAATTACTGGACTATCTGAAAGCCATGATCCAGGAGAGATAATTTAAAACTCATTGGACTATCTGAAAGCTATGATCAAAAAAAAAAAAAAGAGCCTAGACATCACCTTTAAAGAAATTATCAAGGAAAACTGCCCTGATATTCTAGAAGCAGAGCGTAAAATAGAAAACAAAAGAATCCACAGATCACCTCTTGAGAAAGATCCCAAAAACAAAACTCCTAGGAATATTGTCACCAAATTGCAGAGCTCCAAGATCAAGGAGAAAATACTGCAAGCAGCCAGAGGGAAACAATTTGAGTATTGTGGAAACACAATCAGGATAACACAAGATCTAGCAGCTTCCACATTAAGGTATTGAGGGGCTTGGAATATGATATTCCGGAGGTCAAAGGAGCTAGGATTAAAACCAAGAATCACCTACCCATAGTGGTGAAGCCAAGATGGTGGCCAGAAAGCAGGGACTTGCATGAGCTCCCCTCCAGGTCCCTCCAAAAACCTATAAAAATGGCTCTGAACCACTTCTAGAACTGAAGAACCCACAAAATAGCAGAGAGAAGCAGGCTGCAGCCCAGGACAGCCTGGATGGTCACAGGGTGAAGTGTGTTGCGCACGGATCTGGGAGAAGAGGGGAGCGGAGCCCAGTATAGGAGGCAGCAGGAAAAACCAGACCAAGAGGTAGGGAGAACAGGCCCTAGCACCCTGAATCAGTGAACTGTGGCAGTTACCAGACTTCTCAACCCACAAACACCAAAGACAACAGAGAAGGTTAGTGGGAAAACCTGCAGAGACAGAGTGAAGAAGTTGGCGGTTCAGGCACCACCCCGGGGGGTGGCATAGGTGGGGCAGGCACAGAACTACAGCTGCAGTAGCTTCTGGCCCCAGGCCTACCTGGTAGGAGGAATTAAGTGGCAGAGCAGAGCAGGAGTGCAGAGCCTGCTTAAGATCTGAGTCAAGTTCAAGTTGGCAGTTCTTGGGGAAGGAGGAGTGCTGGTGTGGCAGAGCTGGCTGTACGGAAATAGCTCTGAAAACAACATTGCATGGAACAAAGTACTCTCTACTCTATAAGCAGTCATACCCCCACAAAAAACTCAAGGGTCAAGCGAGTTGGCTGGGAACATGGCCAGGCAGCAAAAACGCACCCAGATTCAGTCTCAGACTTTGGAATCTTTCTTTGGTGACAAAGAAGACCAAAACACGCAGCCAGAAGAAGTTCTACAAAGTCAAAGAGCCTACAACAAAAGCCTCCAAGAAAAACATGAATTGGTCTCAGGCCATGAAAGAGCTCAAAAAGGATTTGGAAAAGCAAGTTAGAGAAATAGAGGAAAAACTGGGAAGAGAAATGAGAGTGATGCCAGAAAACCATGAAAAACAAGTCAATGACTTGCTAAAGGAGACTCAAA
>CM053626.1:141798980-141816879 GCA_028646595.1 Phalanger gymnotis | reverse complement strand
ATATTACCTTCAAAATTAGATTGGAGCAAGTGGAAGCTAGTGACTTTATGAGAAATCAGGATATTATCAAACAGAACCAAAGGAATGAAAAAGTGGAAGACAATGTGAAATATCTCATTGGAAAAACCACTGACTTGGAAAATAGATCCAGAAGAGATAATTTAAAAATTATTGGACTACCTGAAAGCCATGATCAAAAAAAGAGCCTAGATATCATCTTTCAAGAAATTATCAAGAACTGCCCTGATATTCAAGAGCCAGAGGGTAAAATAGAAATTGAAAGAATCCACAGATTGCCTCCTCAAATAGATCACAAAAAGAAAACTAGTAATATTGTCGCCAAATTCCAGAGCTCTAAGATCAAGGAGAAAATACTGCAAGCAGCCAGAAAGAAAAAATTTGAGTATTGTGGAAACACAATCAGGATAACACAAGATCTAGAAGTTTCTACATTAAGGGATCGAAGGGCTTGGAGTACGATATTCCGGAGGTCAATACAGCTAGGATTAAAACCAAGAATCACCTACCCAGCAAAACTCAGTATCATGCTCCAAGGCAAAAAAATGAACTTTCAATAAAATAGAGGACTTTCAAGCTTTCTCAGTGAAAAGACCAGAGGTGAATAGAAAATTTGACTTTCAAACACAAGAATCTGGAGAAGCATGAAAAGGTAAACAAGAAAAAGAAATCACAAGGGACTAACTAAAGTTGAACTGTTTTGTTTACATTCCTACATGAAAAGACTATTTGTATGATTCATGAGACCTCAGTATTAGGGTAGCTGAAGGGAATATGCATATATATATGTATGTGTATATATATGGGTGTGTATGTATGTATATATGTATGTGGATAGATAGATAGATAGATAGATAGATAGATAGATAGATAGATAGATAGACAGACAGATAGATAGAGGGCACAGGGTGAGTTGAATATGAAGGGATCATATCTAAAAAAATCAAATTAAGGAATGAGAGAGAAATATATTGAGAGAGGGAAAAAGGGAGAGATAGAATGGGGTAAATTATCTTGCATAAAAGTGGAAAGAAAAAGCAGTTCTGTAGGAAGGGAAGAGGGGGCAGGTGAGGGGCAATGAGTGAATCTTGCTCTCATCAGATTTGACCTGAGGAGGGAATACCATACACACTCAATTGGGTATCTTACCCCACAGGAAAGAAAGAAGAAGAAGATAAAAAAGGGAGGATGATAGAAGGGAGGGCAGATAGGGGGAGGAGGTAATCAAAAACAAACACTTCTGAAAAGAGACAAGGTCAAGGGAGAAAATTCCATAAAGGGGGATTGGTTAGGAAGGAGCAAAATATAGTTAGTCTTTCACAACATAAGTATTGCAGAAGGGTTTTACATAATGATATTCATGTGGCCTATGTTGAATTGCTTGCCTTCTTAGGGAGGGTGGGTGGGGAGGGAAGAGGAAAGAAAATTTGGAACTCAAAGTTTGAAAAACTGATGTTCAAAAACAAAAAGGAAAAGTTTCTGCATGCAACTAGGAAATAAGATACACAGGCAAGGGGGCATAGAAATTTATCTTGCCCTACAAGAAAGGAAGGGAAAAGGGAATGGGAGGGGAGTGGGGTGACAGAAGGGAGGGCTGACTGAGGAACGGGGCAACCAGAACATATGCCATCTTGGAGGGGGGGAGGGTAGAAATGGGGAGAAAATTTGTAATTCAAACTCTTGTGAAAATCAATGCTGAAAACTAAATATATAAAATAAATTAAATTTAAAAAAAAAGAATCACCTACCCAACAAAACTGAGTATCATGCTCCAAAGCAAAATATGAATTTTCAATAAAATAGAGGATTTTCAAAGCTTTCTTGATGAAAATAGCAGAGCAGAACAGAAAATTTGATGTTCCAATATAAGAATCAAGAGAAGCATTAAAAGGTGAACAAGAAAGAGAAATCGTAAGGGACTTACTAAAGTTGAACTGTTTTGCATACATCCCTACAAGGAAAGATATGCTTATAATTCATGAGACCTTTCTCAGTATTAGGGCAGTGGAAGGGAATATACATACATAAATATATACATACACACACACACACACACACACACATATATATGTACACACACACACACAAGGCACAAAATGAGTTGAATATGAAGGCATGGTATCTAAAAAAATAAAATTAAATTAAGACATGAGAGAGGAATATATTGACAGAGGGAGAAAGGGAGAGATAGAATGAGGCAAATTATCTCGTATAAGTGTGAAAATAAAAAGCAGTTCTGTTAGAAGGGAAGAGGGGGCAGGTGAGGGGGAATGAGTGAATCTTGCTCTCCTCAGATTTGACTTGAGGAGGGAATAACATACACATGTAACTGGGCATCTTACCCCACAGGAAAGCAAGAGGAAGTGAATAAAAAAGGGAGGATAATAGAAAGGAGGGCAGATAAAGGGAGGAGGTAATCAAAAGCAAACACTTTTGAAAAGGGACAGGGACAAGGGAGAAAAATGAATAAAGGGGGACTGGATAAGATGGAGGGAAATATTGTTAGTCTTTCACAACATGATTATTGTGGAAGCATTTTGCATAATGACACATGTGGCCTGTGTTGAATTGCTTGCCTTCTTAGTGGTGGGTGGGAAGGGAAGAGGGGAGAGAATTTGGAACTCAAAGTTTTAAAAGCAAATGCTCAAAAAAAAGTTGTTTTTTCATGCAACTGAGAAATAAGGTATATAGTGAATGGGGCATAGAAATTATCCTGCCCTACAAGAAAGTAAAGGGAAAGGGTATGGGGGCAGGGAGTGGGGTGACAGAAGGGAGGGCTGACTGGGGAATGGGGCAATCAGAATATATGCCATCTTGGAGTGGGGCAGGGAGGGTAGAAATGGGGAGAAAATTTATAACTCAAAGATCTTGTGGAAATCAATGTTGAAACACAAAATATTAAATAATAATATATAAAAAAGAACCAGTCATCTCTGGCTTACAATCTGCTATTGCTATCCTGTGAAAAGAAAATTCCTCCCATCATTTCTCACAGATCTTATGTACAGAAAGACTGTGGGAGAGATTTAGAGGTGGTTGTGGGGTGATGGAAGGAGGGGTTTGGGGAGGGTCTTGAAGAGGAGTCTAAGGAGGATCTTGATGGGACTGAAGTGAGATTCCAGGAACCAAAAAGATGGCATCTTGATGGGATCAATGGTGGGGGTTTGCAGGAGGCAGTCTGAGGTAACAGACAATGGGCCGAGGGTTGGAGATAGCCTGACAGTGGAGGGCTAGGCTAGGTTAAAAGTAACAGAGATTTGGGCCTAGCAATAATGAAAGGCTTATGGCCTCAGGCAAATATCTCACCAAGTGGGATGATTCAGGGAGAGTTGGCAGGAGGGAAGGCTCCTGGAGCCTATACCCCATCAGAAGCAGCTGGGTTATAAAGAGCTTTAAGGACCAAACAGTTTTTTGTTTTTTGATGCTGGAAGTGACAGGGAGATCTTTCAGCTTACTGAATGGGGGGCCAGGTGTATGATTGGGTCAGACCATTATTTTAGGAAGATCGTTTTGGCAGCTGAGTGGAGGCTGGACTGGAGTGAGGAGAGACTGGAGGCAGGGAGACCCACCAAATGACAATGTGGGGTATAAGTTATTGATACTGAAGGAATATGGACTTTGGGAGTCCCCTCAAGCTCTCCCTGAATTCTTCCCATTTGATCTGACTTTTCATGCCCAAATAACCCAGCCCAGCCTTCCATTGGCTGATTGCCTCCAGATTGTTTCTAGGCCATTTCCGTCCTTGATCCTATCAAAATATATATACCCAAGTGTGTTACCCTAGCTCTCCATTGTCTGTCATCTCAAGGTGGCCTTCAGCTATTTCCCACCCCTATTCCCATTCCTGGAGTCTGACCTCCCCCCAGTCCCCTCAAGACCCACCCTAAAACCTTCCTCCCGTCACCCCAGACTACTTGATCACCCTAGATCCCTTCCATGGTCTTTCTGTACATGTCTCATCTTGCCTCCATAAAGATGCTCAGATTCAACCTACTTCAGATTCAATTCGGCCAGCTTGTCAACACAAGCATCATAAAAGTTCAGACTTTTTAGAGTCTACCCAATATGGCAAATCCTTAATAAACTTTGTTTCTCTCTTTGGCTGAAAAAAAAAAAAAAAGAATTATTGGTGTAGACTTCTGGAAGCCAAGATGGTGGGGTAAGAAGTAAGTTGTTGTCACTCCCTTACTGACTTTGAAAAACCCAGATAAATCCTGGAAGAGTGGAGCCTCCAGAAAGATGGAAGGCAGTGGTTTTTACCTCATGAAGGTATGAGGATTAACAGGAAAGGTTCCTCTTGCTATGGCCGAAGGAGACCAGTACAGGACAGGAAGCATCCCGGAAAGCTGCACCTCAGCAAACCAGTGGTAGATCCTGAGCCTCAGGGTAGTGAAGTGGACAAGAGCCAAAACCAAGACACCCCACACCCCAGCCCAACCCTGTGCCTTTGCATTGACAGGAATCGGCAGACATCAACACTGAGAACCTCCACATGCATGGAGGATGGGTGTCCCAGAGGCTGAGCCTACCCTGCTCTAGTGCAGCCTCTAGAGAGGAGGTTACCTCCGGTGCAGACTACCCCCACCCCCACACCTTACTTCAGTGTAACCCCAGGGAAACACAGAAAAAGCCCACCTGGCTTCTGCACGCACCAGCTACCACCAGCTCTAGCTCAGCATGAGGAAAGCTACAGCTTCTACAGCCTCCGGCTAGCAAAACCTGAGGCCCAGCACATAAAGCCAATAATCAAGCCCCTAGCCACCAGCACAAGAAATGTAGTATAGTGTACCCAATGTCCTGGAAGCAGAGATCAACTTTAAAAGCCAATAAAAAGGCAAACATAATGAGCAAGAAGCAACACAGAAAAACAAAGACCATAGACTCTCATTATGAGGACAAGGAAGATCAAAACACAAATGCAGAAGAGGATAACATTGTCACTATACCCACATCTGAAACATCAGAGGGGAACATAAACTGGTCTCAAACTTCAAAAGTCTTCTTGGAAAAGCTCAAGAAGGATTTTAAAAGTCAAATTAGAGAAACAGAAGAAAAATTGGACATTTCCTTAAAAATACAATTGACAAAATGGAAAAAAATACACTGAAGAAAACTTCTTCAAAAGTAGAATTGGCCAAATGGAAAAGGAGGCACAAAAGCTAACTGAAGAAAATGATTCAGTAAAAATTATAATCTGTCAAGTAGAAGCTAAAGAATCAAACAAAATCAAAGAAATGAAAAAATAGAAGAAAATATAAAATACATCACTGGAAAAACAACTGACCTGAAAATAGATCCAGGAGAGATAATTTAAGAATTATTGGTTTACCTGAAGGCCATTATGAAAAAAGCCTGGACAGCATCTTCCAAGAAATCATCAAGGAAAATTTCCCCAAGGTCCTAGAACAAGAGGGAAAAATACTTTGTAAAAGAATCCACCCATCACCTCCTGAAAGAGATCCCAAATTGGAAACACCAAGGAATATTACAGCCAAAACCCAGAATTATCAGGTCAAGGAAAAATATTGCAAGCAGCCAGAAAGAAACAATTCAAATATCGTGGAACCACAGTCAGGATCACTCAGGACCTTGCAGCTTCTACATTAAGGGATCAGAGGGCTTGGAATATTATATTCCGTGGGGCAAAGGATCTTGGATTACAACCAAGTATCAACTACTCAGCAAAATTAAGCATAATCTTTCAGGCAAAGAGATTTACATTCAATAAAAGAGGGGACTTCTAGACCTTCTGATGAAAAGACCAGAGTTCAATGGAAAATTTGATCTTCAAGTACAAGACTCAACAGGAAAGGAGAAAAAAACATGTCATTCCATAAGGGCAAACTGTTTTCATCCCTATATGGAAGATGATAATTGTAAGTCTTGAGAATTGTATCTTTATTACAACATTTAAAAGGGATACATGTAGACAGATGGTGTAAAAATAAATTAAATGATGTGATGATAAAAAATCTAATTGAATGGTACAAAGGGATTGTAATGTGAGAAGAGGAAAAGAGGAGAGAGAAAAGGGTAAATTGTATCACATGAAGAGGCACAAAAACATTACAGTAGAGGGAAAGATGGGAGGGAGATGAGAATTTTTTGAACTTTACTCATTGGATTTGGCTAAAGGAGGGAATAACATAGTCAGGTATAGAAACCTAACTTGCTAATGCAGTTGGAGGGAAAAGGGGAAAGAAAGGGTAGGGGGTGGGTAGAAGAAAGGGAAGAAATAGTAAGGGAAAGAAAAGAGAAAGGTCTGATGAAAAGGAGGGAAGACTGAGGGAGGCAGTTTTTCAAGAGAAAAATTTTTGAGAAGGGAAAATGAGAAAGGAGAAATAAAAGCACAAATGAAGGGAAGAATAGGATGGAGAGAAAGACACAGATAGTAATCATGACTATGAATGTGAATGGGATGAACTCTCCCATAAAACGGAAGCAGATAGCAGAATGGATTAAAAACCACAATCCTACAATATGTTGTTTACAAGAAACACATTTGAAAAAGGGGTATACACACAGAGTAAAGGTGAAAGGCTGAAGTAGAATATATTATGTTTCAGGTGAAGTTAAAAAAAAAGCAGGGGTAGCAATCCTAATCTCAAAGAAAGCAAAAGCAAAAATAAATCTAATTAAAAGAGACAAGAAAGGAAACTACATCCTGCTAAAAGGAACCATAGACAATGAAGTAATGTCATTACTAAACATATATGCACCAAGTGGCATAGCATCCAAATTCTTGGAGGGCAAGTTAAGGGAACTACAGAAAGAAAGAGACAGCAAAACTATACTAGTGGAGGACCTCAATCTCTGCCCCCACCCCGAACTTGATAAATACAACCTCAAAATAAATAAGAAAAAAGTTAAGAAGGTGAATAGAATTTTAGAAAAGTTAGATATGGTAGACCTTTGGAGAAAACCGAATAGGATTAGAAAGGAATATACCTTTTTTCAGTGGTACATGGCACATAAACAAAAACTGACCATGTATTATGGCACAAAAACTTCCTAATCCACTCCAGACAGGCATAAATATTAAATGCATCCTTCTCCAATCATGATGCAGTAAAAACTATATGTAATAAAGGGCCATGGAAAGATAGACTAAAAATTAATTGGAAACTAAATAATCTAATCCTAAAGAATGAGTGAGTCAAACAACAAACCATAAAGAAAACGAATACCTTCATCCAAGAGAATGACAATAATGAGACAACATGACAAAACTTATGGGATGCAGCAAAAGCAATTCCTAGGGGAAATTTTAAATCTCTGAATGCGCACATTAATAAAACAGAGAAAGAGGAGATCAATGAATTGGGTATGCAACTAAAAAAGCTAGAAAAAGAATAAATTAAAAATACCCAATTAAATACCCAAATTAGAAATGCTGAAAATCAAAGGAGATCAATAAAATTGAAATTAGGAAAACTATTGAACTAATAAATAAAACTACGAGCTGATTTTGTGAAAAAACCAATAAAATTGATAAATCTTTGGTTAAGCTCATTAAAAAAAGAAATTCCCAGTATCATAAATGAAAAGGGTGTATTCAACACCAATGGAGAAGAAATTAAAACAATAATGAGAAACTTTTGCCCAACTGTATGCCAATAAATTTGACAATCTTAGTAAAATGGATGAATAATTACAAAAATATAAATAGCCCATATTAATAAAAGAGGAAACAAAATACTTAAATAACCCCAGCTCAGAAAAAGAAATTGAATAAGCCATCAATGAACTCCTTAGGAAAAAATCTCTAAGACCAGAAGGATTTACAAGTGAATTCTATCACACCTTTAAAGAACAATTATTTCCAATACTTTATAGATTATTTGGGAAAATAGGCAAAGAAAAAGTCCTACCAAATTCTTTTTATGATACAAATATGGTGCTGATACCTAACTCAGGAAGAGTCTAAAGAGAGAAAGAAAATTATAGACCAATTTCCCTAATGAATATTGATGCAAAAATTTTAAATAAAATATTAGCAAAAAGATTACTGCATCTTATCACGAGAATAATACACTTTCATCAGGTAGGATTTATACCAGGAATGCAGGGCTGGTTTAGTATTAGGAAAACTATCAGCATAATTGATTATATCAACAACAAAACAAGCAGAAACCATATGATTATCTCAATAGATGCAGAAAAAGCTTTTGACAAAATATAGTACCCTTTCCTATTAAAAAACACTAGAGAGCATAGGAATAAAATGAAGCTTCCTTAAAACGATAAGGAGCATCTAACTAAAATCATCAGCAAGCATTACATGTAATAGGGAAAAGCCAGAAGCATTACCAATAAGATCAGGGGTGAAATAAGGATGTCCATTAATCATTACTGTCATTCGATATGGTACTAGAAACATTAGCTTAAGCAATGAGAAGAAAAAGAAATTGAAGGAATTAGAATAGGCAAAGAAATAACTAAGGTATCACTCTTTATAGATGATAGGATATGCTTAGAGAATCCTGGAGAATCAAGTAAAAAACTGCTTTAAATAATAAACAACTTTATCAGAGTGGCAAGATATAAACTAAACCCACATAAAACATATATTTCTATATATTACTAACAAAGCCCAACAGCCAGAGACAGAAAAAGAAATTTCATTTAAAGTTACTGCAGACACTATAAAATATTTGGCAGTCTATCTGCCAGAACAAACCCAGGAATTATATGAACACGATTACAAAATACTTTTCACACAAATAAAGTCAGATCTAAATAATTGCAAAAACATCAGTTGCTCATGGGTAGGCCAAGCTAATATAATAAAAATGACAATTCTACATAAACTAATTTATTTATTCAGTGCCATACCAAACTACCAAAATTTTAAAGAGCTAGAAAAAATAATAACAAAATATATCTGGAAGAACAAAAGTTTCAGAATATCAAGGGAAATAATGACAAGAAATGCAAGGGAAGGTGGCCTAGCCATAGAAGATCTAAAACTGTATTATAAAGCAGCAATCATCAAAACTACTTGGTACTGGCTAAGAAAAAGACTGGTGGATCAGTAGAATAGGTTAGGTACACAAGACACAGTAGTCAATGACTATAGTAATCTACTCTTTGATAAACCCAAAGACTCCAGCTTCTGGGATAAGAACTCATTATTTAACAAAAACTGTTGGAAATACTGGAAAATAGTATGGCAGAAACTAGGCATAGACCAACATCTTATACCATATATCAAGATAAGGTTAAAATGGATACATGATTTAGAGATAAAGAGTGAGACTATAAGCAAATTAAGAGAGCAAGGAATAGTTTACCTGTCAGATATATGGAGAAGGGAAGAATTTATGACCAAACATGAGATAGAGTACATTAGGAAATGCAAAACGGATGATTTTGATTACATTAAAAGGTTTTGCACAAACAAAGCCAATGCAATCAAGTTTAGAAGTGAAGCAGAAAGCTGGGAAACAATTTTCACAGCCAGCATCTCTGATAAAGGCCTCATTTCTAAAATATATATGTATAGAACTGATTCAAATTTATAAGAAAACAAGTCATTCCCCAGTTGATAAATGGTCAAAGGCTATGTATAGGCAGTTTTCGGATGAAGAAATTAAAGATATCTATAGTCATATGAAAAAAAATGTTCCAAATCACTATTGATTAGAAAAATGAAAATTAAAATAACTCTGAGCTACTGCATCATACCTATCAGTTTGACTAACATGACAAAACAGGAAAATGGTAAATGTTAGATAACATGTCGGAAAACTGGAACACTGATGCATTATTGGTGGAATTATGAATTGATCCAACCGTTCTGGAGAGCAATTTGGAACTATCCCCAAAGGGCTATAAAACTCTGCATACCCTTTGACCCAGAAATACCATTTTTTAGGCCTGTAATCCCAAAGAGATCATAAAAATGAGAAAAAGACTCACATACACAAAAATATTTATAGCAGCTCTTTTTGTGGTAGCCATGAATTGGAAATTGAAAGGGTGCCCATCAATTGGGGAATGGCTGAACAAATGGTCATATATGAATATAATGGAATACTATTGTTCCATAAGAAATGATGAGCAGGTAGACTTCAGAAAACCCTGGAAAGACTTACATGAACTGATGCTGAGTGAAATGAGCAGACCCAGGAGAACACTGTACACAGTAACAGCAATATTATGTGCGATGACCGACTTTGATAGACTTAACTCTTCTAACTGATAAAAGGATCTAAGACAATTACAAAAGTCTCATGTTGGAAAATGACATCCCACCCAGAGAAAAAATTATAGAGTCAGAATGCAGCTGAAACCATACTATTCTCTCTCTCTCTCTTTCTCTCTCTCTCTCTCTCTCTCTCTCTCTCTCTCTCTCTCACTCTCTCTCTCTCTCTCTCCTTTGTTTCTTCTTTCTTGTGGTTTATCCGTTTGGTTCTAATTCTTCTTTACAACATAACTGATGTGGAAAAATGTTTAATATGATTGTATACGTATAGCCTATATCAGATTGCATGCCATCTTGTGGAGAGGGAGTGGAGGATGGGGGAGAATATTTAGGACTCAAAATCTTATAGAAGTGAAAGCTGAAAAATAACAATACATAAAATTTTTTTAAATAATTGATCACTCTCTTTGGAACTCATAGCTTCTTGAACTGGATATAGGAGATCCATTGAGAGGGTATTGCAATAGTCTTCAGCTGGGTGAGTGAAAGGAGAATACATTTAAGATATTAGGGACAATAGAATCAGTAGAACATAGCAGTTGATTGGACAGGATGGTGATTGGAAGACGTTGAGGGAAATGAAAGGGTTGAGAATGATTCCAAGGTTGCAAACCTAGATGTTTGACTGGTACAGGATAGTGGTGCCCTTAACAGAAATAGGATGGAAAGAATGCTAGGTAGCAATCTGATCTTGGTGTGTTAAAAACCACCCACATATTGATCTGAGGGGTTTAGAAAAGGTCTATGAGAATACTGTGATATAAGTTTGAATGGCATTTGGTTTAAACATGGAAGGTTGTAAAAGCCTTTGGTGTATATGTGTCTTTCAAATAATTCTGTCACTGGAGAAGAGGGAAAATACAGATCTGTGGGGGTCCCTATCATCCCAAACATTTTTCTTCAAGTAAACCTTAAGATATCCGGGGACCTTGCAGCCATGGAAATTGGATATAGAGTCCTTTCTAAAAATCAAAGAATATTTACTGAAAAACTTTCAGTTTCATTCTTTTTTTCCTTTTTTTCTTGGTACTCCTGCCTGGGTTCTCCGACACTATGCCTTGACTTTTCTGCATCAAAATCTGTGTTCGTTGCCTCTGTCTCTACTAGTGCCAGGTCTTTAGTATTTATTGGCAACAGTACTACCAGCTCCACTGACATTCTAACCAAAGCATTGAAACTCAATTGGAAAGGAGAGGGGATGCCATTTAAAGATCACCCAACCTTGGCTTCCTCATTTGATCCCACTGGGAATTATTTTTTTTTTCAGAAAGGCTCAAACTTTCAACCAGTATATACTTATTTTACCATGATGCTTTTAAGCATACTCTTAATTAGTTCCTCTGCCTATTGCTTTTAACCACATCTGTTTTCATTATTAACTTGTCTGAGATCATGATTGCTGTCCCTGCTATTTTGGTTTTCCTGAATCATAATTCTACTTCAGCCCTTCATTTTGTATAAGTGTTTTTTTTTAATTTTATTTCTTTTGTAAACATTGCTGCATTCTATTTTCTAATCTATTCTGAGCCACTATATTATCAGAAGACAGAGAGTAGGGACCATCTTGTTTTCTTCTTTTTGCATCCTTGATGCTTAGCATGTGCCTGGCCCATAAGAAGGACTTAATAAATGCTTTATCTGTTGCTAGGTGCCAGATAAGAATTCAACCCAAATCTCTGCTGAAATGTCTAGACTGTGAGGCTTGCCATGATTATAAAAGAAGGAAAAGGAATAATCATTTACATAGTGCCTACTATGTGCCAGGCATTTTGCTAAATGCTTTTTTTTAAAATAAGTATCTTATTTGATCTTCACAACCACCCTGAGAAGTGCTATCATTAGCCTCATTTGAGGAAACTAAGACAAAAAGTTTAAGTGACCTGCCCAGGTTCACACAGCTAGGGAGTATCTAAGGTTGAACTTGAACTCAGGTCTTCCTAGCTCCAGGCCCAGCACTCTTATCCATTGGGCACCTAAGTGAAAGAAAAAGAGTGCCCTCTAAAATATATAGAGATTCCAAAGTTCCCCACTCTGAGAGGGTATTTCAGATTCCATTCCTTCCTTCAGATCAGAAATAAGTTTTAATCAGGGCAAAAATCAAATGCAAAAAGAATTACCTTTACTAAATGACAAGGAAAATCATGGTTACTATTCAAATGATAAGTTGTAAATGCAGTTTTAAACATTTTTAGACATTGGTTGCTTTATTACCTCTTTTAAAATGAGAAACTAGTTCCATAACTGTTGGAGTTCCCCCTTCAGATAGTGGGAACCAGAGCTAAGCAGGAAGAGTCAGGAATCTCTGTAAAATATATACTGCTCATAAACTTAAGAGTTTGTCCATGTCTTCAGTTCTGTGCAAAGTAACAGTTGTTTTAGGGGAACTTAAGTGAATCGAGTCAGAAGCTGAAAAGAATTAAGTGACAGCATTGAATGTGCTAGTTACCAATATGAGGCATACATCATTTAATGGTATATAACATTTTAGGAGAAAGGACTTATTCTCTTAAAAGGACCAAGCTAAACTGTTATTGGTTCATTTAGTTGAATTAAACTGTTATTCAGAGATGTTTTAATGCCTATTTAACTTATTTAATGTCATCTCATGTTTCCTTATTGTCACAAGGTTATGACTAATGCTGTAGCATAGAAATCACTGCTCAAAGGCTGATGGGTTGACCTGTCATTGCTGCTAGGGAGCTGTGGGACTCTTCTGTCTCATACCATTTTGGGGGGCGTGTGGTGACACTATGTAAATGTGGACTTTTGATTTATTTGAACTTTGGAAAACAACAGTCAGGAAATGTTTTTCTATGTAAATAAATAACATCTATCTTGTGGGAGGGAAATTATACCAGTAATAGTAATAGTCAACTCTTGATTACCCTGCTGATGGAGGGGGTAGCCATAGTGCAGATAACCTTTAAAAATTGTCATTTTAATGTCACTCTTGAATTCATCCTATTTCACCTTCCCTCACTGTGCTTGGCCTAAGTTCCTGTTCCCAGTCCACCCCATTTTGGCCCTTGGAGTAACAACATGGAAAGTTATCCGAGTAGTATGGAGGGGACAGTATTCTAGAAGTGGCTAGGGGAGATAGTCCTGGAGCCAACTGGCAGGCAGGGGAGAGGAAATCCGCCACAAATGAGGTACTGGTCATCAGGGGAAACCTTCCCCCAACTAACTCTCAAAGCGGATAATTGAGAGTTGACTGTAAACTAATTCTGTGCCATAAATGACCAATCCTTTTGGACTATGTAGCATCCTCAAAAGAAAAAAAAATAAAGCACCAAAATGAAGAATGAAAAGAAATAAGTTTTAAAGAAGGTAGCCTAAGGTTCCCAGGTAGGCCTTAGTAGAGCCCCAGAAAGTGATTTGTTAGGCCCTTATCCCACCTTTCTCTTTGATAAACACCACTTTGCTACTTTACCACAGCATCCATCAGACTCTCCATGGTCTGTCTTCTTGAAACCATGTCTGGGAATGGTTTTTGATGCAAGTTTTGGGAGCAACTAATAAAACAAACTAACTAATTGAAATGTTAAGGTAGTAGTCAGGGACCTTTTCACAATGAGCTTTCCCCAGATTCTAGGAGCAGAATCCTCTCCAATTCATATTTCGCATGCTCCCACCACTATTTTAATTTCACTAGTCAGGCAGATGACACACATTGTTCAAAACAATTAAACAAAACAAAAAGACTTAAGCAGCATTTGATAACAGAACATTCTGTCCACAAAACTTGACTTCACTTATACATATACTAATTAATTACAAAAGTTGGTGCATAAAAATCTTAATGTGGGGAAGATATATATATAGGCAAGTATGCAACTAGTATTAAGGGGAACAGGACACAGGAAATTTGTATCAGCATACATAATTGGAGAAATAACACATACTTCCCAGACTTCAAAGCTGTGGCTATTGATGTCATTGCTATGCTTTTGTTTTAGAGTCCCTTAAACTATAACTGCAATGCTTCATTCCATAGTGTTCTGTTGCAGTTTCTATGACTTTTCTGATCATGAATACAAGGATATTTGCTTCTCAGAATTTTGTAACTGAATATACCATTCTTCCTCCAAGAAATGTGTAATGAGATGATACTACTTGTTGGAGTGTATGTAAAAAACATTTCTTTGTATTGTCAGAGAGAGCTTAATAGAGGATCAGTTATGAGTAGGGTAGTTGAACTCATATTTTCCCTTTTATTCATTCTCCTGTGTGCTTCAGTCCTTTATAGCAAACAGTCAGAATGCAATAAAAATAACCTTATTTTTATTTGGAGACAAAATCCATTATCAAAGTGTAGTAAGCAAGTAGACAAAATCTAAAGAGAGTAGGAAACACCCAAAAGTAAGCAATACCAGCTCAGCAATCCCAATGAAACAGAGGAGGGGGAGAAGAAATGGAGTGATTAAATTCACCTGCTCCAAGTAGCACCAAGGCAGGAAAGGTCTGGGAAACAGAAAAATTCTCTCCAGGCATTTCACTCTTTAAATGAGTCAGAGAAGGTCACAACTTCTCATAATTACATTCATTTTGGAACAGCTACACCCTTTGTTGCAATCAGTACACCATACATCTCTATACTTTCAGGCCCATCTCAGCAAAGTTAAAAAAAAAGTTCCATGCAAGTCCAGCTTCTGCCTCCCATGATCTTTTGGTCTCTGCACCTGAGAAAAAACACTTCCCATCAACCTCCTCCCTGAAAAAAAAAGCGCTACATACACATGCATATAGATATATTGTACAAAATTATATTAATATTTAAGGCCTTTCCCCCATGTTAAGATCTTTGTAGGAAAGCAGGGACATATCTGAGCTCTCTCACAAATTCTATCAGATACCTCTTAAAAAGTGAATCTGACCTAATTTGAGAGAGGTAGAATCCACTAGAAGACAGAGTGTGGCAGATTTCCAACCTAGGAAAGTCTGGAAAGTCATAGAGAGGGATCTGTTGCACTGGACTGGGAGAGCGCTGAGTGCTCAGAACTACACCCGACCATATTGGAGCACCATATGGGAACAGGAGCAGGCCCAGCCCCCCAGCTGTGGTAGCGATTCCCAGGCCTCTCAGTGCAAGATGGGAGTCTGCTGGAGATGGGTGAGACAGAAGCAGAAGCCTACAGTCTAAAGGTCTGAAACTCACCTTACTGAACTTCCAGGAGCCATGATGATCAAGCAAACCCTGAGAGCTCTCATCTCTCCCTTGCTGACCTTGAATAACTCAGAGAATATTGTTCTAGGAAAAACTCTGGTATAGAGGAGCCAGAAGTAGGGGTTCAGCTGTCTCTTAGCTATGGAAGATAGGGACACAATCTCCTCTTGCAGTGACAGAAGGGGAACAGTGCAGGAAGGGAGGCAGCCCAGCAAGCCCCACCTTAAAGACCAGTGGGAGTTCCTGAGCCCCACAGAAGTGGGGTGGGGTGTGGTTAGCATGAAGCCAGCAAGCTCCAATACCAGGACACAGGCTTGCCTTCACACAGCCAGGGGAATTGGTAGACACCAGTGCAGACAGCTGAGGTAACCTGTGCTACATAGCGCAACTCAAGGGGAAGAGGAGACATCCAGCAGCCAAACTACTCCTCCCCTATACCTCACACTGGGCTTCAGTGTAACCCATGGGAAACTAAAAAAGACTTCACTGACCTCGACCTTGGCACACACCAGCTGGCCAGCTTAGCACCAGGTGAGGTGCCACAATACATAGCTTCTAGCTGACAAAACCAGAGGCCACAGGACACAAAACCAGTAACCAAGCACCTAGCTCCCAACACAAGAAGCTTGGGACAGAGTCCCCTGGGCCCCAGAAGCAGAGCTCCACTTTAAAAGCCAGGAAAAAGGCAACCACCATGAAGAAGCAAATTAGAAAAGTAAAAAAAGATCACTGAATTGCATCATGGGGACAGAGAAGATCAAAATACAAATTCAGAAGAGGACAGCATTGACACTACACCCACATCTGAAAGCTCAAAAGGGAATATGATCTGGTATCAAGCTGGAAAAGCATTCATAGAAGAGCTCAAGGAGGATTTTAAAAACCAAATTAGAGAGATAAAAGAAAAATTACAGAATCTAACAGGAGAAAATGACCACTTGAAAAGTAAAATTGACCAAATGGAAAGAGAGATGCAGAAGCCATCTGAAGAAAACAATCTGTTAAAGATTAGTATTGGGCACACAGAAGCTAATGAGTCTATGAGGAATCAAGAATCAGTCAAATAAAATCTAAAGAATGAAAAAATAGAAGAAAATGTAAAATATTTCATTGGAAAAACAAATGACCTGGAAAAATAGATCCAGGAGAGAATCCAAGAATTATTGGTCTTCTGGGATGCCATGATAAAAAAAAAAAAAACCTGGATAGTATCTTCCAAGAAATCATCAAGGAAAATTGCCCCAAGGTCCTAGAAACAGAAGGTAAAACAATCATGGAAAGAATCTACTGATCACCCCATGAAAGAGATCCCAAACTAAAAAGCCACAGAATATAGTAGCTAAATTCCAGAATTATCAGATCAAAGAGAATATATGCAAGCAGACAGAAAGAAACAATTCAAAAGCATGGAACTCCAGTAAGGATCACATAGGACCTTGCAGCTTCTACATTAAAAGACAAGAGGAATTGGAATATAATATTCCAAAAGGCAGAGGAACTTGGGTGAAACCAAAGATCAACTATCCAGCAAAATTGAGCATAATCTTTCAGGCAAGGAGACAGACATTCAACGAAATGAGGGAATTCCAGGCCTTCCTGATGGAAAGGCCAGAATTCAATGGAAAATTTGATCTTCAAATACAAGATGCAAGAGAGGCATAAATAGGTCAACAGGGTGGGGGAGAAGAAATAACCTTGTTATTCAACAAGGGCAAATTGTTTACATCCCTATATAGGAGGACGATATTTGTTAATTTTGAGAATGGTATAGTTAGTATGACATCTAAAAGGGATATGTGTGTGTGTGTGTGTGTGTGTGTATACATACATACATACATATATATAGGGGGGGGTATAAATTAACTGATGTGATGAGGAAAAACTTAATTAAGGAATGGAAAGAGGATGTGTATGATTCATGAGACCTCAGCATTAGGGTAACTGAAGGGAATATGCATATATACGTATACATATATACATATATGTGTGTGTATGTATATATGTACGTGTGTATAGATAGATAGATAGATAGATAGATAGATAGATAGATAGATAGATAGATAGATAGATTAGACAGAGGGTACAGGGTGAGTTGAATAAGAAGGGATGATTTCTTAAAAAATAAAATCAAATTAAGGGATGAGAGAGGAATATATCAAGAGAAGGAGAAAGGGAGAGATAGAATGGGGTAAATTATCTCACATAAAAATATCAAGAAAAAGTAGTTTGTAGGAAGGGAAGAGGGGGCAGGTGAGGGGGAATGAGTGAATCTTGCTCTCATCAGATTTGACCTGAGGAGGGAATACCATACACACTCAATTGGGTATCTTACCCCACAGGAAAGAAAGAAGAAGAAGATAAAAAAGGGAGGATGATAGAAGGGAGGGCAGATAGGGGGAGGAGGTAATCAAAAACAAACAATTTTGAAAAGAGACAGGGTCAAGGGAGAATATTCCATAAAGGGGGATTGGTTAGGAAGGAGCAAAATATAGTTAGTCTTTCACAACATG
>CM053626.1:141762447-141798480 GCA_028646595.1 Phalanger gymnotis | reverse complement strand
AACAATTTTGAAAAGAGACAGGGTCAAGGGAGAATATTCCATAAAGGGGGATTGGTTAGGAAGGAGCAAAATATAGTTAGTCTTTCACAACATGAGTACTGCAGAATGGTTTTACATAATTATATTCATGTGGCCTATGTTGAATTGCTTGCCTTCTTAGGGAGGGTGGGTGGGGAGGGAAGAGGAAAGAAAATTTGGAACTCAAAGTTTGAAAAACTAATGTTCAAAAACAAAAAGGAAAAGTTTTTGCATGCAACTAGGAAATAAGATACACAGGCAAGGGGGCATAGAAATTTATCTTGCCCTACAAGAAAGGAAGGGAAAAGGGAATGGGAGGGGAGTGGGGTGACAGAAGGGAGGGCTGACTGGGGAACAGGGTGACCAGAATATACACCGTCTTGGAGTGGGTGGGAGGGTAGAAATGGGGAGAAAATTTGTAATTCAAACTCTTGTGAAAATCAATGCTGAAAATTAAATATATTTAATAAATTAAATAAATAAATTTTTAAAAAATACAACACCCATTCCTATTAAAAACACATGAAAGCAAAGAATAAACAGAGTCTTCCTTAAAATGATAAGTGGCATCTACCTAAATCAATCAGCAAGCATTGTATGTAAGGGGGATAAGCTAGATCCATTTCTAATAAGACTGCAGGTGAAACGAGGATGCCCATTATCACCATATATATATATATATATATATATATATATATATATATATGATATATATATATGAATAATTTATATAGGAATATATATTCATATATGTGAATAATAATTGAATTTGGTACTAGAAATGTTAGCTTTAGCAATAAGAGAAGAAAAGGAAACAAATTGCAGTAGGCAAAGAAGAAATTAAGTTATTCTTTGTATATGATATGACGATTAGAGAATCCTAGAGAATCAAGTAAAAAACTACTTGAAATAACTTCAGAAAAGTTGCAGGATATAAAATGAAGCCACGTAAATCCTCGGCATTCCTATATATTAGTAACAAAGCCCAACAGCAGAAATAGAAAGAGAAGTTTCATTTAAAGTGACTGTAGACACTATAAAATATTTGGAAGTCTACCTGCCATGACAAAACCAGGACCTATACGAACACAATTACAAAACACTTTTCACACAAATAAAGTCACATCTGAATAAATTGAAAAACATCAGTTGCTCATGGTTAGGTCAAGCTAATATAATAAAAATGACAGTTTTACCTAAATTAATTTACTTACTCAGCACCATACCAATCAAACTACCAAAAAATTTTTACAGAGCTGGACAAAATAACAAAATTCATCTGGAAGAACAAAAGGTCCAGAATATCAAGGAAATTAATTAAAAGAAACACTAGGGAAGGTGGCCTACCCATACCCAATCTTAAACTTTATTATAAAGCAGCAATCACCAAAACTACTTGGTACTGCCTAAGAAATAGAGTGGTGGATCAGTGGAATAGTTTAGGTACACAAGACACAGTAATCAATGACCATAGCAATCTACTCTTTGATAAACCCAAAGAGTCCAGCTTCTGGGTTAAGAATTCACTATTTCACAAAAACTGCTAGGAAAATTGGAAAATAGTATGGCAAAAACTGAGCATAGAGCAATATCTTACACCATATACCAAAATAAAGTCAAAATGGGTTCATGATTTAGGAATAAAGGCTGACACTATAAGCAATTTGGGAGAGCAAAGAATAGTTTACCTGTCATATTTATGGAGAAAGGAAGAATTTATGACCCAACAAGAGATAGAGAGCATTACAAAATGCAAAATGGATAATTATGTTAAATTGAAAAGTTTTTGTACAAACAAAGCCATTGCAACACAGATTAGGAGGAAAGCAGAAAATTGGAAAAGAATGTTTACATCTAGTGTCTCTGATAAAGGCCTCATCTCTAAAATATACAGGGAACTGAATCAAATTTTACAGGAATACAAGTCATTCCCCAGTTGAGAAATGGTGAAAGGATATGAACAGGCAGTTTTCAGAAGAAGAAATTAACGATATCTATAGGCATATGAAAAAAAATGTTCTAAATCACTATTGATTAGAGAAATGCAAATCAAAACAATGCTTAGATACCACATCTCTCCTGTCAGATTGGCCAACATGAGAAAACAAGAAAATCATAAATGCTGACAGAATGTGGGAAAATTGGAACACTGTTACATTGTTGGTGGAGTTGTAAACTGATCCAGCCATTGTAGAGAGCAATTTGGAACTATGCCCAAGGGCTATAAACATGTGCATACCCTCTGACCTATCAATACCACTTTTAGGGCTGTATCCTATAGAGATCACATGAATGGGAAAGGGACCCGTATGTACAAAAATATTTATAGCAGTTCTTTTTGTGGTGGCAAAGAAATGGAAATCAGGGGGTTGCCCATCAATTGGAGAATGGCTAAACAAGTTATGATATGAATTTAATGGAATACAATTGTACTATAAGAAATGGGGAGCAGATGAACTTCATAATAACCTGTAAAGACTTAAGGGATCTGATGCTGAGTAAGGGAAGCAGAACTAGGAGAACATTATACACGATTACAGACACACAGTATCTGTGATGACTAACTTTAATAGACTTGGCTCTTGTCAGCAATACAAGATTCAAAGAGAGCTTGAAAAGACTCATGACGGAAAAAGCTATCCACATCTAGAGAAATAATTATGGAGTCTGAATGCAGATTGAGGCAAACGATTTGCTTCCTTTTTTTCTCTTCTGTTTTGGTTTTGTTTCTTCTTTCTCATGATTCATTCCATTGGTTATAATACTTCTTTACAACTTGACTATTGAGTAAATAAATTTAATACGAAGGTATACATAGAACCTATATTGTATTATATGCAGTCTTGGGGAGGGAGAGGAAAACAGAGGGAGGGGGAGAAAATTTGGAACTCAAAAATTTATGGAACTGGGCGTTGTAAACTAAAAATATAAAACAAATTTAAAAAGATATCACCCAACTGTGCTGCAAATATCTGCTTGTTCAGGGTATCATAATGAATTCCAGGGCAGGTGACATACAAAGAACACATCTAAGGTCTACTTAGTGTAATGTTGTTGTTTTTGTCCCATATGTCTGGCATAACATATAACTGCATACATAATAAGAGAAAACAGCATGAAGTATTAGATAGTCTTGGACCTGGAATCAGGATTATTTGGATTCACATATTACATATGATACCGAGTAGCTGCCGGTTCATGAGTAAGTCACAATATCTCTGAGCTTCTAGCAACATTCCAAGACTCCAAGCTGGGATATAAAGTGCCTCAGTGGAAAGTTTCCACGGTAATAAAACCACAGATCTACTACAAATTGTACACATGTGCCCTGTGAAATTCAAAATTAATACTCCACTTTATTTTGTATTATTTTAATAAGGCTTAGTCAACTTACTCTGTATTAATGATCAGTTCATTAAGTGTTGGTTGGCCCCCTCATTATGTGAGTTTGAGCTCCATTAAGCCTGTAACTTCAGTTGCCTATCATGAAATTTGAAAAATGATATTCTATGATTAATTATTGAGAATTGTCTACATTTGCGAATCAAATTCAGACTTGATCGTATAGGCCCTATTAGTACAATCTGTAAGAGTTTTTAACTTCTACTTCTGGAGCCAAGATTGTGAAGGAAGGAAAACGCTGAAGTCCTCCAAAATTCCCCTCTAAACAAAGAGAAAACTGCCCCAGACTTGATCTAGGAGCAGGGAAGCAGCTTACCAGCAGGTCAGGGAAGGTCTCTTTCACTCAGGTGGGAGGGGATCAAGGTCCAAGAACAGCAACAGCAGCTGCCAGCCTCAAATCAATGGACCTAGCGCCAAACCTGGGTCAGTCAACTAGCCAGGCTCCAACCTCCTGCAAATCAGTAGCTCCCTAGGCAAGTGAGCCGTATATAAAGCAAGGTCCCACCCCAGCAACCTCACCCCCAGCAAAAGCCAAGTACAAGGCCTTGACCACACAGCTGACCATTAGTGAAGCCCCTTCCCAAGGCTGGCCAAAAGTGAAACCCCTGACCCTGATGCCTACCAGCAGAGAGACTCTGTTTCCATAGCAACCCAGTAGCAGGGCTAGAGATGAGCAACAAGATTCCTCGTCCAGAGACAGCCACCAGAAATACTCTGTTACTATAGCAACCTAGCAGCAAGGCTCTACCCATGAACATGGCCAACAGCTAAACCTCATACCCAGGGGAGGCCAACAGGAAGTCCCCGACCACCCTGTACATGCCAGACTGGAAGTCTACCTTCCAGAGACAGCAAGGAACTAAGCCCTGAAGCCCAGTGAAAGCCAGTAGTAAGATACAGAGGCCCAGGACAAAAAGTTTGGAACAGTGCAAGACCAGAGCGCAGCTCTCACATAAAAACACCAAGTCAAAAAAAGACAGAAAAAATAACAAAAAATTTAAAAAGAGCATGACTATATAGAAAGTTACTATGGCAACAACTTAGAAGAGAGCAATAGTGTCAAAATGGCCACATGTGAAGCTTCAAAGAAAAATGTGTTTTTATCTCAGTCCCAAAAAGAATTCCTGGAAGACCTTAAAAAGGATTTTGAAATGCAAGTTAGAGAAGTAGAAGAAAAACCGGGAAAAGAAATGAGAGTAATGCAAGGGAATCATGAAAAAAAAAAGTCAACAGCATAGGAAAAGACACGTAAAAATTTACTGAAGAAGATAACTCTCTAAAAAATAGAAGTGGCCAAATGGAAAAAGTAAAAAAGCTCACAGAAGAAAATAATTCCTTAAAAATTAGAATTGAACAAGTGGACACTAATGAGTCTATAAGGTATGAAGAGACAATAAAACAAGATCAAAAAGGTAAAAAAAAATAAAGAAAATGTGAAATTTCTCATTGGAAAAAGAACTAACCTAGAAAATAGATACAGGAGAGATAATAAAAGAATTACTGGGCTACCAGAAAGAGAGGATCGAAAAAAGAAAGAGATTAAAAATTAGTAATTAAATAATCTAACAAAAATAAGTGGGTCAAAGAACAAATCATAGAAACAATCAATAATTTCATTAAAGAAAATGACAAGAATGAGACAACAAACCAAAATTCATAGGATGCAGCCAAAACAGTACTTATGGCAAATTTTATATATCCAGCTGCTTATATCAATAAAATAGAGAAAAAACTGATCAATGAATTGGGTATGCAACTAAAATAAACTAGAAAAAGAACAAATTAAAAAATCCCAATTAAATGGCAAATTAGCAATCCTAAAAGTCAAAGGAGAGATTAATAAAAAGTAAGAAAACCATTGAACTAATAAATAAAACTAGAACCTGGTTTTATGGGGAAAAAACAAATAAAATAAATAAACCATTGGTTAACTTGATTTTGAAAAGGAAAGAAGATAACCAAATTAATAGTATCAAAAATTAAAGGGGTGAATTCACCACCAATGAAAAGGAAATTAAGAAAATTGTTAGGAGCTATTTTGCCCAACTGTATGCCAATAAATTTGAAAATCTAAATGAAATGGATGAATATCTATAAAAATATAAATTATCCACATTAATAGAAGAAAAAAATACTTAACCCAATTTTAGAAGAAGAAATTAGATGAGCCATAAATGAACTTCCTAAGAAAAAAATCACGAGGGCTAGGCGGATTCAGGTGAATTCTACCAAATACTTAAAGAACAATTAATCCCAATACTATATAAACTATTTGAAAAAATAGGTGGA
Organism: Phalanger gymnotis; assembly: GCA_028646595.1. Taxonomy (NCBI): domain Eukaryota; kingdom Metazoa; phylum Chordata; class Mammalia; order Diprotodontia; family Phalangeridae; genus Phalanger; species Phalanger gymnotis. The sequence continues at coordinate 141,792,771 of CM053626.1, read as the reverse complement.
GTCCTAAAAATTCTTTTATGAAACAAATATTTTGTTAATACCCAAACCAGGAAGAGTCAAAACAGAGAAAGAGAATCACAGACTAATTTTTCCCATGAGTATTGATGCAAAATTTTTAAATAAAATGCTAGCAAAGAGATTACAGCAATATATCACAAGGGTCATATACTATGACCAGGTGGGATTTATACCAGGAATGCACAGCTGGTTCAATATTAGGAAAACTATCAGTATAACTGACCATATTAATAATGAAACCAACAGAAATCACATGATTATCTCAATAGATGCAGAAAAAGCTACTGACAAAATACAGCACACATCCCTATGAAAAGCACTAGAGAGCGGCTATAAATATTTTTGTACATACGGGTCCCTTTCCCACTTGTGTGATCTCTTTGCGATACAGTCCTAGAAGTGGTATTGCTGGGTCAAAGGGTATGCACATGTTTATAGCCCTTTGGGCATGGTTCCAAATTGCTCTCCAGAATGGCTGGCTCAGTTCACAACTCTACCAACAATGTGACAGTGTTCCAATTTTCTCATATCCTGTCCAGCATTTATGATTTTCTTGTTTTCTCAAGGTGGCCAATCTGACAAGAGAGATGTGGTACCTAAGAGCTGTTTTGATTTGCATTTCTCTAATCGATAGTGATTTACAGCATTTTTTCACATGACTTTAATTTCTTCCTCTGAAAACTGCATGTTCATATCCTTTGACCATTTCTCAATTGGGGAATGACTTGTATTCCCATAAATCTGGTTCAGTTCCCTGTATATTTTAGAGATGAGGCCTGTATCAGAGACACTAGTTGTAAAAATTCTTTCCCAATTTTCTGCTTCCCTCCTAATCTTGGTTGCATTGGCTTTGTACAAAAACTTTTCAATTTAATGTAATCAAAATTATCCATTTTGCATTTCATAACATTCTCTATCTCTTCTTTGGTAAAAAATTCTTCCCTTCCCCATAAATCTGGCAGGTAAACTATTCCTTGCTCTCTCGGGACATTGAAGAAAAACTAACTAAAATTAACCAGTGAAAAAGAATTCTGTTAACTCCCCAGAGATCACAAAACAATTAGTTGTTTAAAAGAAAACTCCCAAAGAGCTCAAAATACTGATAACATTTTTAAAAGAAAAAATATCAGTATATAATTTGTCAGAAATCAAAGCTCTCAACCTAGAAATTTTTTAAAAAGCAGAAGAGTCGAAAAAATTGAATACATTGTCTCTCTCTCTCTCTAAAGCAGCAGAAGGAGCACAAAAATGCTGACGCAGATGAAAAGCTGGCAAAAGAAACAAAAGGAAACAATGCTTCTTTTTTTTTTTTCAAAAAACTACACGAATTTCGTGGAGGCCAAAGAGACTGAACTTAAATACAAGATATTTACAAATAATTTAAAAATAAAAAATCTTGAATCCATGTTGAAGAAAATAATACAACAAAACCTGAGAACTTCAGAATACAGAGGATAAACATTGGTTAATGGATTCCTCAGTTCACTAATTAAAGAGGGACAAAAACCCCACAAGTATTAACTCAAAGGCACGTATGTAGTGGTTAAATTTCTCAGCATTAATACCAAGTGACAATTGTATGAGAAGGTGGAAAAAGGAATTTCAAACATAAAGATAATTCAAATAACATAGGATTAGTGTGTATTTATGAGAAATCAGAAGAGCATGGAATAATATATTCTAAAAATCAAAGGAAGTCACATTGCAAACAAATATCCTGGGAACCTGAACCTAATCTTCAAAAAAAAAAAAAAGACTCTCAACAAAATGGAAGCAAAAAGACTATCTGACTTGTGGCCATATCCAAACAACTGAAAGATAAGGTAAATAAGAATATTCAAGAAAAGAGTAGACAAAGAGATTGATTCTCTCTCTCTCCTCCTCCTCTTCCTTTCTCCCCACCCCACACTCTACACTCTCTCACCCCCTCCCTCACTCTTCTCTTTCACTCGTGTGTGTATTTAATAAAAATAGATATGAGGTAGAAAAAAAAAGACTAAATAGGAATCATCGATGGTTAAAAATATTAAGAGACTAGAGTTTAAAGAAAACTTAATTAGGACAAGAGGAGGAAGAATTGAACTAATACTCTCTGAACTAAAATACATAAACTCCACCCCCATAACGGAATCATATCTTTCGTTGGTGAAAATAACAAGAAATTACTAAAATGGGGAAAGGGAGATAACAATGGGAAGTAGGTGATATTCTCCTACCAAATCCAGGCAAAGACAGCGAAGGGTAAAAGCAATGGAAGGAACAGGATGGTATTATAAAGGTAGTCTCACACCAGAAGGAGAAATAAAGAATGATATTAAAGAAGTTTCTCATGAGAAAAGGCTTATATCTGCAATAAGAAACAGTGACTTTCTTAACACACACGCGCACACACACACACACACACACACACAGAAACTTGCACATTATTCTAACCTTTGATCCTAAGGGAAAATTATATGGGACTTTCTTCATCGGTGTATATCAAAGCTCTACAACTGCAAGAGGATGGAGTCAGCAAGAGCATGAGAAAGAGAGATCCTATCCTGTGTTCTTTTGGCTTTCAACTTTGAGAAAGATGATCATGCTAACCTCCTTTTAGGTCACTGAAGGGAGTGAAATACTGTAAGAAGAAGCTGACATGAGAAGCTTACACCAGAGTCTTCAGGGACTTGACCTTTGGGCGAGATCTTGAATTCCTTCTGTTAGTTGAGCTGAAATATCTCATTCCTAATGGGAAACATCCTTCAATCTTTATTATCTGAGATCGATGATAGATAGATAGATAGATAGATAGATAGATAGATAGATAGATAGATAGATAGATAGACAGATAGATAGAGATATATTCCTGTATTTATACTTTCTCTGATTTCTGTTTTACTATCAACTTTGATAAATGGGTTTTATTGTTTATTTGCTAATTCATTTTAGAACTGGTATTTGGTGGGAAGTGGAGTCAAGCCTTGGATATAGAGCTTGGGGACTTATTTCCCATTATATAACAGCAATCTGGAGTTTAGATTGATTCTGAAAATTATATTCCCTAACCTAATAACATTTAAGGGAACAGAGGGAGATATTTTTATCCTGGTAACCCCTTCCCTTTGAAAGATCAAAGCGGCCAGCCTCTGGACCCAACCTACTTCTACCCCTCCTGACAGAAATCAAGGTCTCCCTTGGAGAAGGGTGGGAAGCAGAAATCTAAATGTAGCTTTGCTTCCCTGTGAGCTATATCCCATGTGGACATACATAAGCTATGGGCTTCAAACAAAACAGTCTCACACATACCATCCTATATTAGGAGACCAGCTGCTCTGAAAATGAATTGCACTTCAGTAAATTAGCATCCAAGAACAGGTTTATAGATATTAGGAAGGGGTGGGGGAAGCAAACAGAACCAGTGATAGAGTCACATGGCCTTAGAAATCTATACCAATTGTGTTAAGAGCAGGGGAGAAGGATGAGGCCTTCTGACTTAAAACAGTGACTCTTACTTTATAACAATGCTTCCATACAATATTGTTTCCTTTATGAATTGACATTTTAAGAGTGAGGCAAGGAAGAAATGGGGATTTGGGAATTGAGGACAATAATAATTAAAGACAATAATATCAGAAAGGGAGCTCAAATCTGGTACTTTATGAGCATTGCCTTCATGAAGGAAATGCAGAAAATGATGAAAGAAAAAATAACATCTTAGTATATGTGGATTGTATATGTGGATACTAGGAATCAGAAAATTAAATTCAAAATATACTGGAATGGAAGAGAAATAATGAGGACAAAGCAAAGAAAATCTTGGAAAACAATAAAGCAAAAGAAATTTATTTAAAATTAGAGATAAACGAGGATAGAATTTTGAGTCACTTATTTAACTAGGCAGGAAAAAATAAGGGGGAAAGGGAGTGGGAGGAAATAAAGAGACATTAACAATTTAAGGATGTTCAAGATCTTGGGATAGAGCATCTAAAAGAAAGCAAAGAAGGGAGTCAAGCCAACTAGCAATTTTTAAACATCTTCTCTGACTGACTGGTCAGGAAAAAAGATGATCCAGAAAAGGAAACGGAGAATAAATCATTTAGATAGAAAGGGAAATGAGAGAGTAATGTCATGGAAGCCAAAAGACAAGGGACAGTCCAGAGGAGGATAGTCAACAGTGTCAGAATATGCAGCACCAATCGATCAAACAGAATTTAATAAGCATCTGCTATAGATCTAGCACGGTATTAGGCACTGGAGATATGAAGACAAAAGTGCCCTCAAGAAGCTTACAAACTAGCCAAGGGAAAACAACATATGCATATATGTTTATACAAAATAGAGTCAAGATAATTTAGAGGCTATAGGGAGGTCAGGAAAAGCTTCACATAAAAATGTGTCCTTGAACTGAGTCTTGAAGGAGACTAAGGTTTCTAAGAGCAGAGGTGAGGATGAAATATACTCCAGGGAGAGGAGAAAGTCATTGCAAAGGCATAGAGACAATGGTTGGAGCATTGAGTATGAAAAACAGTAAGCTGGTCGGGTTAGCTGGACAACACTGTGCATGAAAGAGACTAATGTAAAATAAAGCTGGAAAGACAGGTTGGGGCCAAGTTATGAAAGGTTTTAAAAAGCTAGGTAGAGGTATTTAAGTTTGATCCTACAAGTAACAAGAAGTCATTGGGTTTATTGAATGGAAGACTGACATGTTCTAGTTAAAGGTACTTGCTAGGTGGCTAGAGCACTGGGTCTATATTCAGGAAGATCTAAGTTCAATGTAGCCTAAGACGTTTACTAGTTGTATGACCCTAGGCAAGTCACTTAACTTCTGTCTGCCTCAGTTCCCTCGTCTGTAAGATGGGAATCTTAATAGCATCCAATCCCAGACTTGTTGAGGGGATAAAATGAGATATTTGTAAAATGCTATATGTGAATGTTAGATAATATTATAGTTGAATCTATGACTTGGGAAAAATCACTTTGGCAGCTGTGTGGAGGATGGCTTGGAGTGGGAAGAGACTTGAGGCTGAGGAGCCAATTTGAGAGCTTTGGAATAGACCAGGTTAGAGATGATTAAGATCTAAACTAATGTGGTGGCTATGTGAATGGAGGGAAGGGGATGAATGGGGGAGATGTTAGAGAAGTTGAAGTGACAAGATTTGCCAACTGACTATATATATGGACTGGGTTTACAAGGGAGCAAGGCGTGGAAGATGACGGCAATAACAGTAATAGCTAACATTTATATGATGCTTACTATGTGTCCAGCACTGTGCTAAATGCTTTACATTTCCCTTGATCCTCATAACAACCCTGGTGCCATTATTATGCCCATTTTACAGATGAGGAAACTGATGCAAACAGAGATTAAATGGCTTGCCCAAGCTGTCCAGGGCTGGATTTGAACTCAGGTCTTCTTGACTCCAGGCTCAACACACTATCTGCCACCTCACTTCCTCCTCCTGTACTGCTGAATAGAGTTAGAAGTCACAACACTGAGGTAACTGAGTAAAACCCCATAGGCCTCAACTAGGCCAATACAGCAAGGAAATTCTTTTATTCCTCCTGAATTGATTCCATGTACCACTGCCCATAGAAGCTATTCCAAACCTTCACTCCCTTCCTCAAACCTCCCATAATTCTCCCTACTCACATTCTCTCAGCAAAAGACTTTACCTGTTACTTTATTGAGAAAATTATGGCCATTCGCCATCAACAATGTCAGAGATGCAGAGAGGCCAATTAATCAATCAGAATTTATTAAGTCATCAGCTTTCTCATATTCCCTTCTCTTCTTTACAAAAACCTGGACTTTACTTTCCATTCTTTATATTTTCCCTACTCTCTGACAATGAAATGACCCTTCTTGCCTTCTACATGTGCTGTTGATCCCATCCTCTCTCCTCTTCTCCAAAAGATGCTCCTTTAAATCACCCCCACCACCACTGTAGGTCTCTTATCTACTATTCATTCCCTTCTTCCTTCAAACACAGCCCAATCTTCCCCATCCTTAAAAACAAACAAAAAACCTCTTAACCAGAGCCTAGCATTTCCTCAAACTATCATTCCTTCTCCCACCTCTCCTATCTCAGCAAAACTCCTAGTAAAATGCCATTTACATTTCCTCTCCTCTCATTCATTCAAACCTTTGAAATCTGATTTCCTACCTCACCATTTAACTGGAAGTGCTCTCAAAAGTTGCATATGATCTCTTAATTGCCAAATCTAATGGCCTTTTCTCAGTCCTCATCCTTCATGATCTGTCTCATTCGACACTGCTAACTACCATCGCCTTCTGAGTACACTCTCCTATTTGGCCTATTCTTTTGCTGCTTCTCCTCTCACCTCTCTTACAGATCCTTCTCTGTCTTCTCTGCTGATTCGTCATGCCCCCTAGCTATAGATGTAAACTAAGGATCTGTCTAGAGTCTTCTCCTCTTACGACATTTTGATCATATCAGCTCTCCTATGTTTGTGTGTCTGCCAATAATTCACAGATATATAATCAGTGCCCATTCCACATTATTAACTGTCTAGTGAACATTTAGGGTTCCCCGGTGGTTCTTCAGACTCATCACAGAACTACAGCTGGTGCAGTGGATGGAGCACTGTGCTCGAAATCAGGAAGACTCATCTTGGTAAGTTCAAATCCTAATTCAGACACTTACCAGGTATGCGATGCTGGGCAAGTCACTTAACCCATTTGCCCCAGTTTCTCATCTATAAAATGAGCTTGAGAAGGAATGGGCAAACCATTCCAGTTTCTTTGCCAAGAAAACCCCCAATAGTGTCATGAAGAGTCAGACACAACTGAAACAATACAACATATTTCTCCTCAAACTCAGTTCTCTATTTCTATTAGAGAACTTTATTTCTATAAACCCATTCTTCTAATCTCATGGGTTTATCTTCAGTGTTATCTTCAATTCCTCTCTTTTTCTTCATCCCATATATCCAATTAGTTGAATTATGGACCAGATCTTGCTGGAAAAAAAATGGAGAACTTTGAGATTAAAATAATGGTGCAATGATGGGGATTCAGAACTAATTTAGCACATGGAGAAGCCATTAATGGTTTGCGATCAACTTGTAAAGAGGATTTCAGTGGATTGCCCCAGGGGACTATACTGGGTGTCTTTCTCCACTACATCTGCGCACTACATCTGGTTTCCGCTCACTACTCACTTAACACCCTCATCACCTCTCATTTGGACTTTTGTAGTGAATTCCTGGTTGAGCTCCTTGGCTCAATTCATTCCCCACTCCAGTCCATCCTCACACAGCTACCAAAGTGAAGCACTGATCTCACCATACTATTCCCCTACTCAACACCAGTGAGTCCAGCTCCACCTGGTATTTCATCCCCTAAAGGAAGTGATTTCTCATTTGCCTTTAAAAAATGTCCTGTGTGTTACTATCTTAAACTTACGCAGCAAAAATAAGAACATAGTGGGCAATCACAATAATGCCTACAGAGTATGAGGAAGAAAATGATAGTTTAGTTGATCTCTACATTGTACTCCCCTAAGCCATCTATATTTATGGTAAAGAGGGTTTGCTTTTTGTTAGGTTTTTAGACAGAGCTAAGCTATTTCTTTGGTACAGGGAACTCTAAACCTTGTCTAACAATACAGGATAGCTCTGCAAATTTTTGTCTTGGGACTGAATTGCCTGGGCTGCTGAGAGGTTAAATGTTTGCCCAGGGTCCTATAACCAATATGCATCAGAGGCAGGACTTGAATCCAGGTCTTCCTGACTTTAAGTTCAGCTCTCTTTTCACTAGGCTACAAAGATCATAATAATAAGCAAAATGAGATGCTTAATAATTATAAAAATAATAGTAAGCATAATGATAATGCCTTTTCTAACTTTTGGCTTTCTAATAAGTATTTATAGCTCTTGTAAACAGCACTTAGTGCATAGCACTTAGTAGGCACTTAATAAATGTTTATTGATTGATTTAATCCTGTAGATTATGTAAAAGGTGGCATTGAGTAGTGGATAGGAAGAAGCCCCAAAGCCAGGGAGATGTTGCGTCAAGTAAGGGTAAATGTTGAACAATTAATTCTCTGAAAACTTTTTATTTAATCTGAATTTTTAACATTTTTCCATCACTTTCTTAAGTCTTGAGAATGAAAACAAATAAACCAGGCTCTGATTTGTAGCATTTGCCAATTTCTGAGTTATAAACTCTTGCACTGAAAAGTTAACAATCAGCTCTTATGAGCCAGTACAAGCTGGGTCCAACACACCCTTAGCAAGCTCCAGTTCTTAGATATACCCAAACCATGGATAAACAAAGCAGAGAAAAAGAACTTTAAAATGAATTCCAGTTTGGTTGTGACTTCACTTGATCATTTGCTATTTTGTTGTTTTTCTACTCTATTCTTTTTAATCAAATTAGCTAAGGTTTATCAACATTGATCTTTCAAAAAAAACAGCTTTTAGTTGTAGCATTTCTACAGGGTTTTTTCTTATTTCTAGTTTATCTCTTCTCTTCTGTGCTTATTTTAGGTTTGCTTATTTGTTGGCTTTCTTTTTTAAAATGCATATTCAGCTCATGAATCTTCTATTTTTCTTTCTTGTTAATGTACATTGTAGGAATGAGTTTTCCTTGGATGACTGTTAAAGACCAAGTCATCAGCTTTTAAAAAAAAATGAAAATAGACACTGAAAATTTAATAGGCCTTTATTTTTTTTCTCTTTGCTTTGTGGATATTTAAATCAATCAATAGAGAAACCATAGGCAAAGAGAAGAGGAAAGAATGTAAAAAACAAAGGTAGAATAATAAAGGCATTTGTCAATAGGCTCTCATACTAATTATAAGTAGCATCAATAGATAAAGGCAGTAATGCTCATGCAAAAAACCTCAAATAGTTTTTATAAAAGCCTAGTATAAGAAAAATCTTATATTACAAGTTGGTGAATTATAATACAAAAAAAGGTCTAGTCTAGAATTTAGTGAACATCCACAAAGAGATGCAACACTTAGAAAGAGCCAGCATAATTTTATCAATAACAGGTCATGCAGAACAACCTTGTTTCTTTATTGGATAGAGCTATTAAATTGATAGACGATAAGAACGCTCTAGATAAAATTTACCTGCATGTTAGCAAAGAAGTTCAATTCAATAAGTATTAAGTACCAACTACCTATAAAGCAATTTCCTTCTCTTCTGGAAGAGATGAAGAGGTTTGGGATGAAAACAAATAGTACAATGATGGGAATTTAGAACTAAAAAAAAACACTTGGAGAAGTCATTAGTGGTTTTGTGCACCCAAATTCAACCAACTTGCAAGGAAGATTTCAGTGGATTGTCCCAGGGAGCTGTGCTTGGTCTTGTACTATTTAATATTTTCATCATGACTTTGATAAAGGCATAGATAGTATATGCTTGTCAAATTTGCAAATAGTACAAATCTTGTAAAGATAACCAACACTGTATGACATTCAGAATTCAAAATTATCTTGGTAAGCCAGAACATCAGGCAGAATTTAACAAGATGAAAATTGATAGGGATACAATGTACAAGTTCAAAAAGCCAACCTCATAAGTTACAGGCTAGATTTCACAAGTATGTGGTTAGATAGAAGTTTGGAAATGATCTAGGGATTGGAGGGGACTTTTACAAACTCAAATATAATTCAAGTGATAGTCCGCTCTGTACTCTGCCCTGGTCAGACCAAATGCAGAATATTATATTCATTTCTATACACTTCCTTTTAAGAAGGAGAGCATTCAATGAAAGGCAACCAGAATAGTAAAAGACTTCAAGTTCATATATCAGAATTAAAGAAACTAAAAATGTTTCACTTAGAGCAGATTTAGGTTGGACATGATAATAGTGTTCAAATATCCAAAGGACTGCCACGGGAAGGAACATTTAGACTTGTTCCACTTGTCCCCATAGGATAGAATTAGAAACAATGAAGGGAAGTTGCCAAAAGGTAACCTTAGTCTTTGAGTAAGAAAAAAAAACAATCCTTCTTTATTAACAACATAAAGCTACCTAAAAGTTGAAAGAGTTTCCTAAAGAGATAGTAGGGTCCCCCTCAACAGGGAAAGAAAGTCAAGAGACTATTTTCTTTTTTTTCAGATTTTATCTTCAGTGCCTTGCATAGATTAAGAGGTCAATAAATGCTTTATAAATTGAATTTAATTTGTTGGATTTCCAGCTATCTAGAGTGCCAATCACTGAAAGATATAGGAGTTAAGATGTCTAGACCTCTAGGGGGAGGATGGAAATGAAGACTTATAGTCCACTAGGTCAGCAAAAGGTACAGATCCACCCCAAGGTTACAGTTGGTGGCTGGGTTCCGTGACTGTTGAAAGCTCAGGAACTTTGTACCTGCCCTTTAGGAGCAACCAACTAAAGGAAAATTAACCTCTCACTATGTATTATTTCAATCCCAAACTATTAATGATTTTTAAAAAGTCAGGGGCAGATTCCTATTGCTTTAAGATTCACATTACAAATCCAAGAAGCTGAAATAAGAAAAGATTTCCATTTCCAAATGATAAAGTTAGATAGGGATAAAAGAGGAAAGAAAGAAGAATCGTCCCCTTGTAGAAAGAAAAAAGATCTTAGCCTCAAATATAACCTTGTGCTTCTGATCTGAACTTAAAAAGTTAATATTTCTCCTCCCTTCCTGTAAAAAAAGTATGCAAAGGTACAAAGTATTGATAGGTGCAAAGAGGAAAAATTGAACTATGTATAAAGAAAATCAACATTTATCACTAGAATTTCCTCTCCTTTTGGAGAATATTTATTTTTAATTAGTCAAAACTAATAGTAAGTTCCTACTTGATTCCTTTAAATCAAAGAGACAGGATATTTGGAAGCATATGAATTAGGAGATTTTTCACAGTGGAAAAGGCCAACAATGATAAAAAAAAAAAAGACCCACATATAAAGGTCACAGACAAGGTACTGACTTCACCAGATTGAAGTATTATCACATTATCTGTAGGGCCTAGAACATATAGCAGCCCCTGTAGCCCATCACATCCTGTAGTATCTCCATCAAGCCAATGAACGTAAACAAAATTCTTTAAATTTGGGACAATTATGTTTTCTCTCTCCATTCTTTCTTCCCACCCTGACACCCACCATCTCATTATGCCCCCAACATCTGTATATTTAGGCTTCAAATCAAAACTGGACTAGCATTACAGCTACCTTTTTCACTACTCTTGAGTTTTCCCTGGATTTAAACCTTGGGAATGAAAGACCATATTCTTATTTGTGCACCCAAATTCAACTACCTGTCTTAAGGTTGAATCTATATTGATACTACAACCACCTCCGTCATCATTCTCAGGGTTGTCTTATCTCTATCCTCAGAAAATGACATTTCCCTTACTATATTCTCTTTCTATATAGTCTGTGAAATAGATTCTGCAGTCTCTCAATGCCTCCTGGGAAATCTGTTGAGCTTTCCTCTTTGTCAACTATTAAAGGAAGGTCTTTCTAGCCTTTTTCCATGCTATGTACTGTTATTCTTCAGATTTATCTGTGGATGGCAGTTTCTTTAACTAGACTGAACATATGTCAAGTCAATTAGCTCTATTAAGCACCAACTATGCTAAGCAATGGGCGGGGGGGGGAGGGTATAAAAAAAAGTAAGAAAAACAAAAACAGAAAACCAGTCCCTGCTTTCAAGGAGTTCAAGTCTAAAGCGGGAGACAGCACGCACAAACAAGATATATATAGAGAATAAATTGGGAATAGTCTAGGAGGAAAAGACTTGCAGAAGGTGGGACTTTAGCAGAGACTTGAAAGAAGCCAGGGAAGTCATGGAGTGACATTGAGGAGAGAGCTCCAAGCATGTACAAAGACTCTTTCTTGATAACTGGCCACAGGAATCAGAAATGGCTTTCTGGGGAAGAGATAATTTAGAAATGGAAGGTATAGTTGTCTTCAAGTATTTGAAGTCCTGTCACATGGAAGAGGAAAGAAATGTGTTTAGCTTAGTCCTAAATAACAGAAATAGATGCAAAAAGATGGATTTCAGTTATACGAAAGGAAAACATTCTATTAATTAGAACTGTCCAAAAGTAGAATAGGGTATCTCAGGATAAAATATTGTTTCACTGAATGTCTTAAAGCATAAACTACATAGCCACTACTCCAAAATTTGGAGAAGTAATTTCTACTTTGTCCTCTGTCTAGATGTCCTCGTGGATACCTTATGCTAGTGGTGTTAAACTCAAATAGAAAAGGGGCCACTAAACCATACATAAGGATCCCTGTGGGCTACGTATTGACTTAGAAAACCACATATTATCATTACCTATGTTCTATTGTATTTTTTTATTTTGTTAAATATTTCCCAATTACAATTTAATTTGGTTCAACCACATTCAGTAGTGCTGTGGGTTATGATGCTGCTTCTGGGCTGCATACTTGATACCTCTGCCTTATGACTCACTGAAACTATAATTTCAGTTAGGATAGTTCAGTGAACTATAAACAGGATTCATTCAATAATTGCCTATTGAATGCATTCTTTAATCTTATTAAGTAGAAAACTATAAGGCAAAAACAAGCTATGTGATTGAAAAATGATTCGAATAGGATCACACTCTATGTTACCTAAAGATCCAAACTTAAGGAAGTCTTTTAGTAGCTGACATATAACATATTAGGGTTAAAAAGAGACCTTTTATACCCCTGCAGCAGTAAGAAGCTAGTCCTTTCTGATGTCACACCACCCCATTTAAGCCCTACTGTCCTTATTTAGGGAGAGGAGATGTTAAGCTCATACCATGTTGTTGAGTTCATGCCATGTTAGCTTATGCCTGTCCACCTTTATCTCAAAGGGGAGGGTATAAGAAAGTTAGAGTTTTTGGAATCCTCCAAGACTGTGGCTCAAACCTACCTTATCAATTTTAACTCACACAATCTTTTACATGCCTTCTTTAACTATCTTATACTATAGTCAAATAGATTATTACTATTTTCTGAACATAATTGTTAGAAGGCCAAACATACGTTTGCCTAAAAGATTATTTTATGAACTCACACAAGGCAAGCACTCACACGGAGATCAGAAGAAGCAACACAAAGACACTCTTGAGGTCTCTCTGAAGAACTCTGTAATCGATTGTGTGACATGGGAGACACTGGCACAGTGCCACGCAACTTGGCATGCCCACATCAAAGAAGGTGCTTTGCTCTATGAGAAAAGCAGAATTATAGTAGCTCAAAAGAAATGTGAGATGAGCAAATTATGAGACATCTCTATTCCATAGGTTCATATAAACTATTTCTGCCTGATCAGTAGCACTGTCTTGTGAGTTCATGTTGGTCTGATCATCCACAGTTGGACACACTGTACATTGACCCTGACATAGTGATGTCATTTTAGTCTTCTTCAACTACTAAGGACAACAAACATTTCCTGAATATCCTGTGCTTTCTTGCCTCTGTACATTTGTTAACAACATTCCTTAGCCTGGAACACCCAACCACTCCATGTGGCCTTGTTGAAATCTTCTTCTTTCTTCATGAAGTGTATTTTTCTTCATTCTTTATTCTTCCTTCACAAATCCTTCTAGAAATAACCTTTATCTCCTCTGATGGTTGTACATTTCTTGTGCACCTATCACTTTTCTTTTCCTTATATTATAGTTAGCTGTGTAATTAATTTCTTTTTTCTACTTCATTGCCCTTGTGGGAAGGAAAAGTGTCCTTTTAAAAAAAATCTATCTCTTTGATCCAGCCCAATGCCTTTGTTAAAATTATAAAAAAAAGAAATGAAAGAATGAAAGTGATTCAGTTGTATTCAGGTTTCTTGAAATAAATAATTTGGGATCATAAAGATCAAAGTTCTAGAGCTTGAAGGGACCTCAAAAGCCATCCAGTTCAACCTCTTTCCTTGCACAAAATCCCCAGGTAGTAAATGTCGGAAGTGAGATTTGAATCCAGGTCCTTTCACACCACAGCCTATTAAAGAGAAATTAGTCTAAGTCAAGGAACAACAATCTCTTACTTAGTACCCACTGTACAATCTTCATTGACATCAATTAAAATTATTACTTTTTTTTGTTTCCTTGAACTCTGGATCATTTCCTTTGATAGTGTCTGTCTAAAAGTTATCCAGTGTACATATTAGGACTTGAATAACCTATGATAATGACCTTTACCTATCCCAAGTTCCAAAATCCATGAACCACTTTTCTAGATTCCTGAACTGTCACCATTTTAGATTAATTTCTCTTTGGTATTCTCTTTATAATGTAAATATATTTTGGGGAGGATAACTAATAGTTATCAGCTTAGACTTTGGGATTAGAACAAGTCTGTTTGAAAGGAGTCTGGTGGAAGTAAGAACCCTGAGGAGAGAAAGACAGATACTGAAAGGGGAAGGAGAAAGGAACTAAGGAGACAAAGTTAACCTAATTCATAATTTTTCCATCAAATGAATACTAAAGTCTAACCATAGACTCTTCTCTCACACACTAGATATGTATCCATGCTTGGAGAGATTATAGCTGGGCAGGGGAGTTTTTGTGCCATAGTAATTTGGAACTCACAACTCAGTCTTCAGAGCTACTGCTGAAGTGATTTCTGAGGTGTTGAAACACATAATATAGGGTTTGCTATCTGATTCTTATTTATGGCTCCATCTGTAGCATCTCCTAAATGGCAAACATAAGAATCTTATTTATTTTCATTTCTACCGCAGTGCCTAGTTAAATATTTGTTGAATGAATGAAAGAAAGAGGCTCTGTGGCCAAGGGACAATAGTTTATGCTGGTTACATGGAACAAGTCTAAGATGTAAACTACAACAGCACCATTTAGTTATGAGGTATTGTAGAAAAAATAATGTTGCAGCTATTTCATAAGATCATGGTGGTGGTACCGTTGACAGAAACCTCAGAAGCCATCTAGTTCAGTTCTGTTTGCCTGTGGGAAGCATGATCCTGTCAGCCTATTTAATAGGTTTCCCAGCTAGCTCCCCATTCTACCTTAGTGGAACCAATTCCTTAACCAAATTTCACCTTTTTGGTGTGGAGATGGGAACTCCAGATAAGGCAATGAAAAGTACTGGAGCTGCAGCTAAGCACTGACTATCAGCTCTCAAAATACAAACACTGATATGTCATCATACAGGATGTCTCTGCAAATGTCAAAACCTGACCTTCCTGGGCTCCTTTAATTGTAAATCATTATCTCTTATCTAAAAGAAGGTATATAGCTCCAAACTACTGTAAGTGAGGGAGATTAATTAACTTCTTCAGATTTGAAAGAAAGCTTCCTTTCTCTCAGATGTTTAAACAGGATATGGAGCCTCCTTTATCTTTGAAAACCATTAAACTCTAGATACATCCCAGAAAGGCACAGGCTTAATAGAACCCCTGTATAAGCAGGAATTCACCTATGTGTGTATGTGTGTGTGTGTGTGTATGTGTGTGTGTGTGTGTGTGTGTGTGTGTGTGTGTTGCGTGAGATGAGAACAGCAAGTCTTGGGCTTTCCAGGGAATCATGCTCCATATGAAGACAGACAGTGAGAAGATAAAATAAACATTTAAAAACTCAATACTGGAGACGTGAGACTGGTGTAAGCTTTGAATAAAGTGCCCTGTTTGTTTTTTCTAGTTTAGCTGTAAGGCTTTGGTTAAATCAGAAAGAAAGTAAATAGAGCTGGTTTTTTTTTTTGCTTGATACTCTGTAAGAGAGATAGAAATGAAAGGCATGGTGTAAAATTCAGTTGTAAAAAAAAAGGAGTTGGAACAGTTTCAACGGAATAAAGAAGAAATGGGCAAGACCCCAAAAGATGAGTGCATTGTAATTATACAGCTAAGCTTTATCAGTGTTCAATCTAGGGGTTACATATGTCATCACTATATCTTCCTATGTCATCCATGAACAAGTATCATAAACATAAATAT
The DNA here is from genome assembly GCA_028646595.1 of Phalanger gymnotis. NCBI lineage: Eukaryota > Metazoa > Chordata > Mammalia > Diprotodontia > Phalangeridae > Phalanger > Phalanger gymnotis. The sequence goes on along the minus strand of CM053626.1, from coordinate 141,776,872 downwards.
GTTTAGCATGGTACGGAGCAATAATGAGAACTGTACATTACTAGGAATAGCTTTCTTTGAAAAAGATCTCCCTCACATCTTCATTGCAATTAAATCTGAACCATTTAGGAACTCTAAAGGTATATTCACCTATATCACTAGCAAACCAGACTGACTGTCATGACGCAGAAACCCAGTAGGAAGTCATAGAGAGAGGAGCAAAAAGAGGACTCAGGGCTTAGTCCAGTATGTCATTTCTCTAGAAACCACAAATCCTCACCATTCTCAACACATACCTCGGGCCCCTGATTCTCCTAAAATCCTCTGCTCCTCCAAAATTACCATATTGCCCATTAAGGCCATATTCAACTAATCTACTCCTTAAAAATGCAAAAAGCCAATATTTTTACAAATAAAATCTTATCAAAATAATTCTTGAATTTTTCAAAAGATATTCAAAATAAGCTAAATTAATAAGGTCAGCATTAATTTACCAAGAAGTTATTGCCACTTTATACTAAAAGGATCAGAGATGTGACCAAAAGGTCATGGGAGTAAATTGAATACTTTTTTATTCTGCTTCATAGATTTCAAATGGTTTGCCTAAAGTCATACAAATGACTTGCCAGTGACAAAACTGGGATATGTGAATCCAGGTCCCCTGATTCTCGACCCACTATAGCATGCTACCTCTCTGTTGCTTTTTTAATCAGATAAAACCAAAAAGTTCAGGATAAAAAAAACAATATCTATTTTCTGATCCTACTGCTTGAATTATAATCACCAAATTCATTCAATGTTGCTATTCTAGTGATGGCCTGGTATAGGATTTTTTTTGTTAAATTACATCCACTTGTCAGATCATTGTTAATTATTCTGTAATTAGCAAGTGTTCACAATAATTTCAAATCCTTGAACGAATATCAGTACGATATGCTCTGGGTTGAAGCTATTTATTGATATTTTAGATTCTTCAGGGAAGTTGCTTTTCTCTCTAGCTTGTTCATTATTATTAGCTTACATTTATATAGCCTTAAGGTTTTAAAATATTTTGTATACAATATTTCATTTGATTTCTATAAAGGCCCAGTGAGTTAGGTATTACAGGTGTTATTATACACATTTTACAGATGAAATTTAGGCTCAGAAAGTTTAAATGACTTGGTCTGGTCATACAATAAGTATGAGAGATGGACATGAAGTAAGTAAATTTTGTCAGTAACACATAGACAGATAACCAAAGGTTAATGGCTCAGTTCCATGAGTGAGGAAGCTGAGAAAACTACATAGATACACTTTGGTGGCTAATAACCAAAAGGAAGTTGAATCAATATCTCTCCTCCCTTTCTCAATCAAACTCTGTATCTCTACTTATTCTCCTTGTACCTCTCAGTCCTTTGCAATCTGTCTTCTGACTCCACTACTCAACTGAAACTATTGCCAGATCTAGTGGTTTTTTTAAGTCTCCATCCTTCTTGACTTCTCTGAAGCATTTGAGACTGGTAACCATTCCTGACTTCTGTTGCAACAATCTGGCTAGCAGCTGCTGTGGGAGTGAAAGACCAACACAAGCCCAACAACGAGAACACTGCTAGCACAGGTTCTTTTGATCTGCTTTACTAAGGGAAGTAATGTTAAGGGGTTAACAATCTTACTTTAATCCAACATATACAAATAAACTCACTTAGTTCAGGAGGAAAAGCCAGCAACCTGAACTTCAGAGAAAATACAAACAAGTTACAAACATACACAATATAAACAGACTAGATCACAATTCATAGTTACCAAGAAACCATCAACATCTGGGTTGACAAGCTGGGGAGCTCTTTAACAATGGCTGGCCTGGAGTCATGCGCCACTCCTCCTGTGGCTCAGAGCCCCAAGCAAACAACTCTGTTCTCTCTTTTTATACAGTCTTTAGATGTCATCAAATGATATCTAAGTTACCAGTACTTAGGTGCCTACTATTGGCTCTGGTCTTAGCAACTACCCTTAGGGCCCTGGGAGCTTCCCGCCTCTCTCAAACTAGCAAACTAGTTTGCTAACCAGCCTGAGGCTTTGCACCTAGGAGTAAAAGGGCATGGGCCTGGGGTTTAGCACCTAGTAAGACTCAATCAGACAATTAATTTAGCATTCTAAAACAGTAAAAAAAAAAAAAAGTCCCACCTCAATTACCAATTCAACTTTATGGATACTCTCTCCTCTCTGAGTTGAAGACTAAGTCAAGCACCAATTTCTACATGAAGTCTTCATGAGACTATCTCTCTTGGTTCTCTTCCTACCTCTCTATGATCACAATTTATTTGCTTCCATTGCTGATTTGTTACCCATATCATGCCCCCTAACTGTGGGTTTACCACAAGGTTCTATCCTAGACACTTTTTCTTCTTTCTCTTACACTCTCTCCATTGATAACTTCATCAGTTTCCATGGTATTAATTATCATCTCCGTGATATCGGATCTATATATCGAGTTTCTCATCAGAGCACTAGTTTCACATCACCAAATGGATATTTGGACGTTTCAGACATGTTTTCAGAAATGTCAGACTGAACATGTCCAAATCAGAACTCATATTTTCCCCCAAACCTACCAATTTACCAAACTTCACAGTTTTTGTCAAGAAATCACCATCTTTCCAACCTCTCATGTTCATAATCTTAGTGCTACCCTCAACTGCTCTCTCTCCCTGCAGATAGTTAATTACTTGCCCAATCTCTCTGTTCCTTCATTACTTGCCCAATCTCTCTGTTCCTTCCTCCACAACACCTCTTGCATCTAGTCCTCTTCTCACTACTCACACAGCCACCTCAATTCAGGTCCTTGTTACCTCTTTCTTGCACTATTACAATAGCCTCCTAATTGAACTCCCTATCACAGATCTCTCTCTATTCCAATCTACCCTCTATGCCAAAGTGAATTTCCTTAAGCTTATGACTGACCATATTACTCTCCTAACTCAATAAACTATTGTGGTTCCATATCATTTCAAAGATAGAATAGAAACTCCTCTATTTGACAATTAAAGCTTTTCACAACTTACCCCTACCTATCTTTACAGATCTATTTTAAATTACTTCCATTCCCATATTCTATACAGTAACTATTTCCCAATCTTGGGATATATTCCCTCCTCACCTCACTTCAGAGAACCCTTCACTACTTTCAAAATTCAGCTCAAGAATCACCTTCTACATGAAATACTTCCTCATTCCTCTAACTCCTAGCGGCTTCCCTCCTTAATTATTTTGTATTTATTTTGTATTCTGTATATACTCATATATATGAACATATCTTACTGTACCCTAAGAAGCACAAGAATTTTTCATTTGATTTTTAGTTGCAACCTCCTATATGCATTGTCTACCTCATTGAATGTGAACTCCTGGAGAACAGGACCTACTTGTATTCCTAGCACTTCATCCAATGTAAGCACATAGTAAGAACTCCGCACACAAAAAACACTTAATAAATAATTTTATTAAGCCACAGAATGGAAGCTCCTTGAGAATAAGTACTAATTCATTTTTTTGTCTTTGTGTCTCCAGTATCAAACACAGTGATTGGAATATAGTAGTAGTCAGTCACTTTTTTCAGTTGCATCTGATTCTTCATGACACCATTTGGGTTTTTCATGGCAAAAATACTGGAGTAGTTAGCCATTTCCTTCTCTAGGATCATTTTACAGATGAAGAAATGGAGTCAAACAGGGTTAAGCAAGAGGGTCAGAAATGACAGAAGTGAGTGACTGGATGAAGGGGGCCAGGTAGAGAGAAAGCTAAAAAAATGACTCTCAGGTTTCCAGCCTAGGTGGCTTGGAGAATGGTGGTGATATTAATAACAACAGAAGTATGGAGGACAATTTGTGAGGAGAGAGAAAATATGAGACACCATTAGAATATCTCACTAGAAATGACCCACAGGCATCTGGAAATGCAGAAGAATGAGAAGTCTAGAACTGCACAGGAAATGAAAACAGAAATGAAAATCTGAAATTATTTGCATACCAGCATAACCAAATGGAGCTAGATAGAAATACCAAAGGGGAAATTGTATAAAGAAGTATTATAATTTATTTTAAGAAATAAACCAAGTGGCTTGGGCACTAAACTCAGATATTGACATTTTGGCTTATTTTTTTTTCAAAGGTAATATACCTTCAAACATACTCCTGAAAGGTTTTTGGAAACATTTTTAGATTTTTCATATAAAAACAAAGAGTAGGAAAATGGTTTTATATTCTGTCCATGTGTGACTGTATCCACCTTAAAAGTCTCTTAGTTTATTCCAAGAAGTTCCAGGTAATAATGAAGGAAGGGTGGTCCTGAAATATATTAACTAAATTATGACAGCTTTGACAGTTAAGTGCCTCTTAACATATTTTACATAACATTTCTAAAAGTATTATTTAGAAGGTAGTAGGTGTTCACTCGACTTAGAAAGCCGATGTACTTAATAGTCCCACTATTTAAAATGGTGGTTTCTTGAACAAGGGATATGTCATATTGCACATATTCTTCCCCAATAAAATACCTAAGAATTGGGTTTGACTCTGATTGAAATCTCTATATTTCCCACTTCTTCCCCTATCATCTGAACCAAAAAAGATGTGAACATTTTGGCATGTAAACCAAACAGGAATTTTCTGAGTATAAAAATTAATACAAACATGATATTATAAGTGAAAGCTTTGTTTTCTGACTGTGATGTTAGGTTCTGTCATTTGTTTTTATTTATGAAATGTACACCCTTTGACAAAAAATGACAAAAGTAAGTAACTGATTGGATGAAGGAAGCAAGGTACAGGGAAACAGAAAGGGGCCAAGTATATTTAAGAAATATAATCTCTCATTGACAGAAACATCAGAGTGACCCTTCAGCTAAAATCTAAGCTTTATAATGTTTTTCTAATCCTAAAAAAATATATATTCTTGTATAACAGCAATGCTATTTGCAGGTGTTGCAGAGGTGTAACACCAATAACACCAGCACACAGGAGGAATGCTAGCACAGGTTCTTTGATCTGCTTTTCTAAAGGAAAGCAACTTTAAGGGGGTCAACAACCTTACTTTAATTAAACATATACATCATTTACTTAGTTCAGGTCAAAAGTCAGCACCCTGAACTTCAGAGAAAATACAAACAGAAATTACGAACAGAGGAAATAGCACAAAAACCCACACACAGGGCTTCTGTCTGAGAAATTAGCACAGATCAACAGACAGATATGACTGTCTGACCATTACACACACATACACACACACACACACACACACACACACACACATACACACACACACACACATATATAGTTACCAAAGAGCGAAGCACCAACATCTGGATTTTCAAAGCCAGAGGGCTCCTTAATGGCTACCCAGAGTTTCATCTGGCCAAACCACATGAACGCTCTTCCAATGAGTGAGCCCCAAAGCAAAATGCTAACCTCAGAGTATATATACATTTCTCAGAGTCAAGTGGCATCACAATCCTCATAACCCAGTGCCTAATTAGAAATTAGCAAAAGATGTGAGTCTTCTTACAAATAAGCCTTCCCTAATCAAGCTTCCCTTAATGCGCTCCACATGAGGCCTATTAATGAGCAGGGAAGATCTTCAACTCTCACTAACATTACATCTTGGACCTTATATGTGCCATTCATTACCACATATTTACGAACAGAGAAACGGTTACATTATTGATCACCTAGCGAAGCCCAAGATGGTTTGACATATGTTGTCAACTCCATTCTCACTTTCATGCACTTCGTCACTCTTGCCTACAGTCCCTAAGCAAAACTCTCCTGGATTCTAAACAGTCATGAACCCTTAGCCATTATTCCCTCTCAATCTTTTCCTGAAAAACTTACTATAATCATATATTATTGACCACCAAATAATTTAGTTATCTTAGGATGAGTCCTGACATAGTAAACCTATAAACATTAGCATTCATATGAAATGCCAAAAGCAAATTCCCTAGACTAGAACTCTCAGTGACATCAAATTATTAACTATCTTCCCTCCTATGCTTTATTCCAGAACTTTTTATTTTTAGTATTCCTGATAAATACCTGGGGTTGCTGTCAGTGGGTCCCAGGATCCTGAAAGGGAATGATTTCTACTCAGTGAGACGATTATCAAAATTTTGAAGAAGCAATGAGGAACAAAACTCTCAGTACCAATGACCTAATTTCAAATATGATCTCTGGCATTCATAACATTCTATGCTATGCTATATAGAAGTATAAAGACATTTCTATGTATTTCCTTTAAAGGTTACATTATACAACCTTGATATTAATAAATAAAATACTGAATCGCATTTTGAGCTGTCTTCTCTCTATATAATCTTTCTCTTGGTATTCTTATCATCTCCTATGGATTCAATTATCTCTATGCGGATCCATGAGACAACACGTCTCATCTCTCCTACTATATTGTAAGTTCCTTGGTGAGCAGGAATAGTGTTTGTTTCAACCTGAGGACTCTGTCCTGGGGAATACTTTAGCTCAATTTTAAAATAAAGTGATTACTAGTACTTAGGGTTATCAGATTAAAGCAATTTCTGTCTCATTTAAAATATTTAAGTCATTCTAGAAAGATCAACCAATGTGGAAAACGTTTGAGTGTCTCTGTGCAATTCTTTCACACTAAATAAAAGACAGGCTGAACTATGCCATTTTTCTTCTTCCTATAAATATTGATGTTGTTTCCCTTAATAATAGTAAGGGCATTGTGAGGCCCAAGTATGATTTAAGCTTGTTTTTTATCCTCTAAATACCCAGGAAAAATTTTTGTAAGAAGCCTGAAATTCTTCTATCGCAGATTCATTTTATGAAAGTCCAAGACTTTACTTGTTCAAAAGTCCCTTTTAAAATGCAAATGCTTGTAGTCTAGAGTAATGCTTTTAGTGGGTCTTACAAGTCTGAAAGGAACAGAGGGTGGGGTATGGCTAGGAAGGACGTGGAATAATAGGAGGAAAAAGAATAAACTAACTTTTGACTTATTCTCAGTTTTGCTCTGAATTGTGTATAAAAGTATGTTCACCACATGATAAGATCATCGATTTAGAAGTGGAAGAAAGCCCAGAGATCATTCAGTCCAATGGTTTTACTATATAGTCAAATCTTGAGAAAATTCATTTCAGAAGTGGTCACTTGCCCAAGGTCACTCATTAGTTATTATACTTCTGAATTGGATAGAAGACATAAGAGATGAAGGAAGGATTCCTAAGAGGGATGGAGGGAGGGAGGGAGGGAGGAAGGAAGGAAAGAAGGAAGGAAGGAAGGAAGGAAGGAAGGAAGGAAGGAAGGAAGGAAGGAAGGAAGGAAGGAAGGAAGGAAGGAAGGAAGGAAGGAAGGAAGGAAGGAAGGAAGGAAACGAGACAAACTGGCTTTTGCACAAATTTTTCCTGACCTTTATATAAACTTATGGTCATTAGATCCATTTGGAGGTAGAAGAGAGCACAGTTATCACCTACACCAATAATTTCATTGTACAAATAGGAAACTGAGACCAAGACAAGGGAAATCACTTGCCAGGATCACACAAGTTAGAAGACTCCTTCACAGCTAAATTAAAATGGTTATAAAACTCTTCATGTTTTGTCTGTGCACTCATAGTGCTTCATGGCAATAAAGTCACAATAAATCCAACTGTATGGAATACTCACTAGAACAAAAAAAAAAGAGAGACTTAAAAATAAAAGCAAGAGGAAACCCCATCCTATCCCTGGTGGGCATGTGAGACATGGTATGGGCAGGGTTTCTTTCTTAATGCCCACATACAGGAGTCTTTTAAAGGGATCCAAGCCCTCTGCTGCAGGCAAAGGCAGAGCATCTGCAGGACTAAATATGTATGGTCTGTCAGGGAGGACACTCCAGCAGAATACCTCTGATGAGGGATGAAACCCCAAGTATGCCTTCCTTGAGGATTGGACTTCTACTCCTGGCAAGGAGTGCTGGAGAGAAGGCCAAGATGCCACATCCTGAGACACTGTCCTGACCCAAAAAAAAAGGAAGAAAGCAGAAAAAGCAAAGGACAGGCCTGTCTTCTTCCTGTCTTTTCTGGCAGGGAGACCACAAGGCCCAAACCTCCCATGTGGGGGAGGTGCTCTGGAAAACACTACTGGATTAAAGGACAATCAGCACTGAAGAAAAGATGGGAACCAAAGGCTGGGGTGAACATCTCTTGCTCTTCCTCCTAGGCCTTACCTTCTTTTATATGTGACCTGGTGAGATGGAACATCTCCAAGGCATTCTCTTCACTACCACCACCACAACCACCACTCCAATCTCTCAAAGGACTATTACTGGGAGAACAATCAAAATGCTCCTTAGTGGGTATGAACAGCCTGCAGCAATATAATAAAAGAGAGACTTAAAAAGAGCACTCACCCAGGGATTATAGATTACAGGGAAGAAAAAAATGGACTGGTGAGGATTCAGATCAAGGACTAATATATGGAAAGCCAGAGAACCTAGTATTCTGCTAGTAACCTGACAATGTAAGGAAAAAGCTAGGAAAGCCTTTTACGTAGACTCCCATGGTGCACTCTGTCTAGGGAGGTCCTAAACATTAGTCACACAGAATAGTCAGGTATGGATGTTTGTAATCAGTATCACTGGAGGAAACTTCCAAAACAATGAGATCATAGATCCTTGTAGTTTTTCTCCCCTCTCCTTTTATTTTTTCTTACTTCTGAACTTAATAAAAATGAAATAAAATGAATATTTGTATATAAAAATTAGAACAGAAAAAAAGATTGTACAGAAATTTACACATTACATCTTTTTGAAAGAAATTTACTATCCATACTTCCTGATTCTCTCTCATATTTTAAATGTGAAGTGTTCCTTCCTTAGCACCCCATCTTTACCAAATGTAAAATGGGAACTACTCCCTAACCTGTGAGTGGGTATGCAATCTGGCAAGTTCAAAAAACATTTAATGCATTTTAAGAAGGTAATCTTGAAAACAATAATGGAACATGCATGAGTATTTTTGAAATCTGGGAATGAAAGCGTACCCTAAGTGGTGGTAGACAATTCTTCTGAACAGTAGTCATAATATCCCTCCGCAGATGTTTATCTTATAGAGCTGCTAAAGATCAAAGCTAATGGATGTTAAGGCACTCTGAAAATTGTAATATACTATGCGAGAGTAATATGTGTTCATAAATTTTCCACTGAATTTAGAAAGCACTTTGTCCTCACTTCTGCCACCTCACATATTACAATTTATATTATAGTTATTTTTATTCCCTGCACATAATATTCCATTGCCTTTTCACAAACGCCTTTTCATAAATGGTTCCCTCTCCCCCTGTTCAGTATTCACTCCCTCCTCACCTCTACCCCAAAGAATCCCAGCTTCCTTCAAAGCACAGTTTGTATGGTACTTCCTAAATGAGTCATTTCCTAATTGTTCCCACTACTATTAACATTTTTACCCTTTTAAAATTACTTGGTTAAGTTGTATCTACCTTACATATACTACTTTCATACTGTTGAATCTCCTAGAAGCATTTTGTAAGCTCCAATTCCTAAGGAATTGTTTAATCTGTTTTCTTTTGTATACCCAATGCCTATCATAGTATCATGGTCATAGTAGGCATTTACTATTTGTTGAATTTTAAATCAAATATTTTTGTGGAAAGCTGTAGGGAATAGGGAAAAGGAGGTAGAGGGCTGGAAGCAGGACTCAAGGTCATTCTTCCAGAGTACAAAACTGTCTCGTATTGTGGAGGGAATTCATGTACCAACTGGACTTGTTGAACTCTGAGATCCCTTTCAATTTTGAGAATGTTTATGCCTGACAGAGATCCCAATAAGGATATTTTAAGATTCATTTATGAAGGCAAATGCAGAGGAAGGGTGGGGACAACAAGATTATAGAGGTAATGCATTTCAGGAAGAAAAGGTTGAAAACAGTAAGAGAATATGGGTGAAAGAATATTTGAAACCTGGAAATAAAGGTGCCGTCTCCTCTTCCATTCAGCGGCCATCCACTCCTGACTACCTCAGAGTACAAATAAGTACATCACACATATTTGTATTCAAATCTTCTTAATTCTACTAGAGTAAACTTCTTTAGGGCCTGGACAGAGGCTTGTTCATCTTTGTATTCCTCTTAGCATCTAAAAAAGTGCCTCTTACATGTAACTTCTCAGGAAATATTTCCTGAATTCTTAGTACTTTTAACAATAACTACTCCTATCATTAATATCAATAAAAGTTTTTGTGTATGCAATGTATATGTAGAGCTGTGGAGATTACAAGGAAATAGTACTAATGTGTCAATGTAACTAATACAGCAAGTGAATATAAGATAAAATGCATATAATATTATAAAACATACTATAATGAAGTGGAGATGCAAGAGAACAGATTCCCTCAGCTGCTAATTTCTCATTCTTGAATCTTAATATATACTATTTGACCTCTTGGCTCTCAGCTTCTCTTTGTAAAAAAGAAAGGTTTCACTATTCTGCCTAGAGGCAGTAAGTTGGCTGTGGTGGATAGAGTACTGGGCCTGAAGTCAAGAAGATCTGAGTTCAAGTCCAACTCCAGGCACTCCCTAACTAAGTGACTCTTGGCTAGTCATTTAACTTGTCTGCTTCAGTTTCCATAACTGTAAAGTGGAGATAATAAGAGCGACTATCTCATAGGGTTGTTGTGAGGATCAAATAAGAAAATACTTGTAAAGTGTTCAACACAGTGCCTGGCATATTGTAGGAACTTAATAATTGCTTGTTCCCTTCTCCCCTCCCTTTTCCATTCAAAGGCCATACGGAGGTTGGGTATTGTCACCACTTTTACTCTATTTTCCACTCAGCCCCATTGTATTAACTAGCTCTAGCTGCAGCTTCTCCTATTCCTCACAAGGCTTTTAGAGCAAGTCATTTAACTTCTCAATGCTTCAGTTTCTTCATCTAAAAGAAGATAATCATACCCAGACGGTCTACCTCACAGAGCTGTGAGGAAAGTGCTTTGCAAATCTTAAAGGATTATAGAAATAGCTAAATTTAAGTAATGTAGCTCCAGTAAAAACAATGCGTCAAATAGTATATATTAAGATACCAGGTTCATAAAATATAAAGATTAATAAGTCACTGGTCTGTGACTATTACATCTTGTGCCCCCTTACCATCATTTCCATCACACATCATGGTGAGCCTCTGTACTTAGAGGGACATTTCTGACTTCTTCAGTGGAATTCTCTTTGGGTGGGTGGCTGCATTATGTTTTTAATGTCTATCACTTGTTTTCATTTTGTGCTTAGTATTTTTTTCTCCTTTCTGTAGTCACTGGCAAGTGAAAAGCAGTATGTCTAAAGTGTTGGGAAAAGGGAAATTGTGCAAGAAGAAAAAATATCCCAGACTGCTGTGAAATCTGAGGAGAAAATCCTGCCCTACCCCACTACACATCCTTGTTATTATTATTATTATTAATATTACTCAAGCACCTTTTCTTAGAGCAGAAAAATAGGAATCATAATCAATTCCCAACATTAATGCTACATAGCCTTTTCAGTCAGTGATCTATTCCCTTTAAATTATATAAATATACTTTGAACTATGAAACTGGTGAAAGGGGGGATAATGGATTCAGACTGTGGAATGCAGAGCTAGAAGGGAATTTAGAAATCTTCTAGTATAACGTCCTCACATTATAGGAAACTCAGATCCAAGGAGACTGTTTTTTGTCAGTAATCATATTAGAAAAAGATGAGGACAATGATAAGTGAAGAGATCTTAGTAAAGGGAAAGGGAGATATAAACTCTAGTGTTTCCTACCCCTAGTTCTGATATAGCACTATCAGATGGTATAGAGACTTGACAAGTCCCTTTCTACAGGGGAAAGTTGGGAGAAAAATAAGTGGGAGTCAAGAGTGACACCACCATAAAGCTAACATAGCCCCATATCCTTAAAAATATCAGAATTGGGAGGAATAGGACAAAGAATCACAGAATTTGAGATTTGGAAGAGACCTCAATAGCCAACCTTCTACCTGAAGACCTCTAATGTGGGGGAGTATACCGTCTTTCAAAGCAATCATTCTAATTTTGGACAAATCTTAGGTTTTGTTATGTTTTGTTTTTCCTGACATTAAGCCTAAATTACTTTCTTTCCAGCTACCAACCATTGCCTTGAGTTTTGACCTCTGGGTCTAACAGAACAAATCTACTACCTGATTCACTTAATAGCCCTTTATGTGAAACCTATCTTCATTTGAAGATACCTAAACTATCCTTCCTGGGTCCTTTCTTCTCCAGGATAAACATGCCCACTTCATACAACTGATCCTACTACAGCATAGATTCAAAATCCTTCACCATCTGAATAGCCGTCCTCTAGACATCAGTCAACTTACCAATATCCTTTTAAAAATGTAGTTCCCGGAACTGAACACAATACTCTATGCAGTCAGATGAGGGCAGAATGCAGTGGGACAATCATTTCATTCTAGAAGGTCATGCTTTTCTTAATGCTGTCCAAGATCGAGTTAGTTTTATAGGCTGCCAACTCACTTTACCAACTAGTTTAGTTTGCAGTCCACTTAAAACCCTCTGATCATTTTTCAAATAGACTGATCTCTAACTATGTCTCCTTATCCTGTACTTTTGACATTGATTTTTTAAAACTCAGTTGTAAGACTGCACTTACTGATACTAAATTTCCTCTTGCTTGATTCAGCCCAATATTCTAGCTTGTCAAGTTCTTTTTTATCCTTCTCATAATCATTTGGTTACTTATCTATTCCTCCCAGCTTCATATCTGCATGTTAACAGTCAGCAGGGAATCTCAGTCCTGTTCTAAAATGAAAAACTTATCAGTAAAGTAAATTTGGGGTTCCAACAGCAAGTAAGGAAACCATGTGGTTCTCTATTTGATTCTTACTTCAAAGCACCAGATAAAATGTGGCCATGGAGATGGGGGACCATTTCCTATTTACATTTGTATCAACTCTGCCTAGAACAGTTAACTAGATAATAGACTGTAATAGATAAATGTTTGTGATGGAACAAATGGGTGATGAGAGCCACATGGGGAGTTACAGAGGGAGCTGTACAGTTACATCTCAATGGCTTACGCCTAAGTTCCAGAAAAGAGCTCCAGAAGAAGTCAGAAGATAGAGAGGAAAGCAGAGAAATTTATTTTACCTTATTCTCTCTGTTTGCCTTAGTTGATCATGATCTGAGCCCTGCCAGCAAGTTCTGTGTATTTGCCAAGTTATTGATATTATTTTGGTGAGATCAGGAGTTAACCAAAGTAAGCCTTTATTTTAAGAGTCCCTGCCTCCTCGTTCTCACAGGGAGATTTGTATCTCCCGAATCTTCAACCTTAGTCTTCTACTGAGCTTTTTCAAGTCTATTTTCTTCTGAAAAAAAATATGAAGACCACCAAGACAATTGAGAGCACTGGCTACTTATGACAAAGTCATAAATGTGGGTGGTCAAAGGGAGAAGAGCACAGAGGGATTAACAAACTCCTTGCTCTCTGCTAGGGGCTTCTGAGTGGCATCTAGTGCTAGGGCTGGGGTCGGAAAGACCAGAGCTCAAATCTGGCTTTAGTCACTTATGAGCTGTGTGACTCTTAGAAAGTTAATTAACTTCTGCATGCCTCAGTTTCCACGACTATAAAATGGGGATAATAATAGCCCCTACATCCTAGGGTTATTTTGAGGATCAAATGAGATAATATCTGCAAATATTAGCACAGTGCCTAGCATATAGGAGAACCTTAATAAATGCTTCTTTTCTCTCCTCCTCCCTCTGCTGAAGGTCCAGCTATAAATGCCAAACTTGTTTGGGGGGTCCATAGTCTCTGGGGGAAATGGAACTACTTTCCCTGCATTGTCACCTACCCATCAATATGTGTTAGGAATTTGAAGGTATGACCTTTCTAAGACAGCACTGTCTTCCATATGGAGATAGAAGTAGGGTGGGTGGGGTAGGATAGAGTAGGGCAGGGTGGGTATCACGTTTAAAGGAAGTTTTTGTTTCTAGTTTCATTATAATGTCTTGTTAAATCAAGTTTGAAGCAGGTAGCCTTGTTTTAAATAAACCTTAAAAGGGAGGCACTAGCAGAAATACAAGCAAATGGAAAGCATAAAGCTCAGATGTAGATATAATAGAGACAAATGGGTGAGGTCTCCTTTCCCCCAATCACAGGCCACAGGGTCACCCATGTTATGACTCAGCATTGTAGAGATGAAACAGGAATTTCTTGTCCCCCGTGACGGCAGCACAGGGAGAGGGCTCAACAAAGCAGATTGGCATCCAAGAGTAGAAGAACTACCCACTCATTAGACCTTAAAAGGCATAACTCTCCTTTCTGGTATCCTGTCTTCCTTCTCTCTTAATTATAAGAGATGTAATTCTCTCTCTCTCTCTCTCTCTCTCTCTCTCTCTCTCTCTCTCTCTCTCTCTCTCTCTCTCTCT
>CM053626.1:141734903-141762347 GCA_028646595.1 Phalanger gymnotis | reverse complement strand
AACCTGATCAATAGACATCTGCCTTTAGCATCCATATATCCCAGGCAAGTGGAAAATGAAGTACACTAAGAAAGGCAGAGAAAAACCCAAGGAACAAACTATTAGCAGGGGAAAGAGAGGAGGGAAATGTAATTGTAGTGAGTTTTATCAACATTCAATCTAAAGTCTATAATGAAAGTATATTTTTTATTAAAAAAATCTTCATAAAATATTTGTAGTGGTAGAAGGCCACATTGTGAGACCAGTAGGTACTCACAAGATCAGTGGTCCCTAGCCCCAACAAACAGCCAAGCCTGAAAGAAGCAAATAATTTTGTATACACATCCACCCAAATTAGATTCTTACTTAGAACTCTTTGCATTCTTCCTTCTTCAGCTTTATCAAAACCAAATGTTATATAAGTGAGTTTAACCATATGCTTACAATTGTCCAACTAGATCTATAGTCTCATCTATGTAGGAATTGCTTCCAATGGTAACAGAATATAATCCATCCATTTCTGCCCATCACTGTGTGATGGTGTCAGCCATTTAGAACAACAAAAAAGTAAAGTGTAGGCAGCCCACTTCTAATCCAGTTTCATCACAACTGAATATGAGCATATGGCTTTCTATGAAGAATAACAACACAAATAACCTAAACCAGAAGTGCAAGAACAAGAACTTTCTATACAGCTTTAGGAAGGGAAGCTAAGGGAGTACCCAGAGCATAGCCTAGTATGATATTACTTCCTGGAACCCAAATTCCCACAGGTCTTATCTTTGATACCTGATGCCCCAGGTTCTCCTAGGATTCCCTGTGCTTCAATAACCACCATATCCTACTTTAAGGCTCTATTTCACTCTACTCTATCTATACTTAAACAAATATAGGCCAAAAGATTAATTTTATTTTAGTTATTAAAAGAGCTTTCAAAAGTCTATAAAAATATATTCAAAACCAACCACAAGATCAGCAGCATAAGTTACTAAGAAGCAGTTGCCATTTTCCAAAGGAGATTACAGGTTGTGGTGCGGAGAGAGGTGGAGGATGTACCAAGATGGCAGAGTAAAAGCAGGGACTTGCTTGAGCTCTTCCCCAAACCCCTCCAAATACCAGTAAAAAATGACTCTAAACAAATTCTAGAGCAGCAGAACCCACAAAATGACAGAGTGAAATGAATTTCTAGCCCAAGATAACCTGGAAGGTTCACAGGAAAGGTCTGTTGTACCAGTCTAATAGAGAGAAGCACGGTCCAGCATGGGCCGCTGGCACAGATGCTCCAGAGCAGTCCCCAAGGCACTGAATCACTGGCAGCTGTGGTGATTTCCAGACTTCTCAACCCACAACCACCAAAGACAACTTAGAAGGTCAGTAGGAAAGGTCTGTCAGACCTGAGTGAGAGAGGAGCATGGTCCAGCCCTAGGCCAGGGGCAGCAGAGGCAGCATAAGCTGTGGCAGCACTGGCTGCTTCTGGAGCTCTCGGCCCAGAGATAGTGTGGGGATCAAGCAGCTGATCAGAAGGGAATTGCAGGGATCCCTTGGCTGGAGTTGAGGCAGTATTCTCTCACTATGCCTGTGCTTGGATCTGGGTTGCAATTCTGGCGGTTGGTCCTGGGGTGAGGAGGAGCACTGGTGTGGTAGAGCTTGCGGAGAGGGAATCCTCCTCACAGTTCCAAGGCAGAAAAGAGTGCTTGTGGCCACTTATAGAACAGAGTACAGGCCAGAGAAGGAGGAAACACCTCTCCTTTGATCATACCACCTTGGAAGAACTGAAAATTTACAGATGCCTAGAAGTATCTCTGAAAACAGCTGCACAAAATCCATGAAGTTTGGAACAGTATACCCTCCACATTGGAAGCAGAGTCCTACTTTAACAAAGAGTTAAAAAGTCAAGTAAGTGGCTGCAAAACTGAGCAAACAGTGGAAAAAACTCAGACTATAAAATCTTACTTTGGTGACAAAAGAAGATCAAAACATACAACCAGAAAACAACAAAGCCAATGCTCCTACATCCAAAGTCTCCAAGAAAAATATGAATTGGTTGCAGGTCATGGAAGAACTCAAAAAGGATTTTGAAAACCAAGTAAGAGAAGTAGAGGAAAAATTGGAAAGAGAAATGAAAGTGATGCACGAAAATCATGAAAAATGAGTTAATAGCTGGCTAAAGGAGATCCCAAAAAATACTGAAGAAAATAACACCTTAAAAAATAGACTAATCCAAATGGCAAAAGAGGTCCAAAAAGCCAATGAGGAGAAGAATGCCAAAGGAGATTACAGATGTGGGACAGAGTTCAAGAACCAACAGTAATTTCTGTCTATTCCATTTTCAGCCAGGTATAATCTGACTAAGAAGAGAAAGAAGTATGTTTTCTCTGATTCCCACCTGCTTTAATCATAATCAATTTTCCTATTCAATTTTCTCATTCAATTTTGCTGCTTTAGAGTAGGGTGTCTTAACTACCTTTAAAGTAGGGTCTTAACTACATTTTCTTACTCTGAAAAGGTCAAGTCCTTGCACAGAATTTCTCCTAATTCAGTGAAAACCCAGATGTCAGAATGTTTGTGCTGTGAAACCAAACCAATTTAAAAAAATTTCTAATCCTTCCAGATTACCGCTTTTCTACCTATTTCTATTACAGGGATAATACTGGTATTAATCAGATACTCTCAAAAGAACTTAAAACCCCTTCTGTTTCTATCTCTTGATAATGCAGATATATTTAAATATATTTAGTGATTATAATTAGGAAGTTTTCTCACATTTAATGATAAATGATGCATTCTAATTTCTTTATTACTTTTTAACATTTTGCATTGTGCTAGTGACTTCAAATGCCTGTAGGCTTGTTATGGATCAAGCTTCCATATCCCAGAGATAGACAAGATAAAGAGCCACACATGATAGGTTTTCTATATACAAAGATGTATGTTCAATGGGTAGTAGATTCTATCCTTAGTTACCTTAATAAGGAGGGAAGTTATCTATAAGAACTACATAGCAGAGAGGATTTCACTTTCTTATCTACGTCCCTTAGAATAATGCTTCCACTGAAGTCCTACTCTAACAGTGCATTAAGGTGGAGGTGAACATGGGTCCTCAAGGGTTGTTCAAGGCCTGGAAGTTTCCAGCAGACCAGAAAAGGTTCAAGCATTGATGCAGAGAAATGTGTTATGCCAGGACTAGTCCATCCATGTTTGAGTAGATTCATTACCAGGTTAGCAGCCAGATAGTGTATGTCTATATGTATGTGTATATGTGTGTGTATACATGTATGTGTATACACACACATATATATGCATATACATATAATGTGTATTTTTGTACTAGATAGAAGAGATTGAAGCTCATTTTATTAAGGTTTGAAGTATTTAAGATATACATTAGTTTAAAAAATGCTTTTACCAATGAAAGAATTCTTTCAAGTGGATCTTTTGAAGCACTGAAATTCTGAAACACAGGAGCATTAACATGTTGTATTCAATGTGAAGAAGTGAAATGGGATAAAAGAGATTTGTGAATTTACCAGTCCCTAGGAGAAAGAAGGCATTCACTGAATTGTGTTCTTCCATACGGATAGTCACTCAGTCTAAGTGATCACTGTCAAGCATAAGTTCAAGCCAGTTTACCCTTGCAGGCATAAAGGACACAGAGTGTGAGTGAGATGATGTATGAACGTGAGTACTGCAAGTAGGGCATATTGTAAAGGAGGCATGGGAGGCTAAACATGATATGTGCATTTGTCTGGGGCATTGAAAGGATTTATTTTGCCCCATCTCCTCCTCAGAACCAGGCAGAGGGTTGAACATGGCTCTAGTCAATTCAGCTTGACATACTTCACTCTCTGTATATGGGGAAAGACATTTGGGATGCAGAAGGCATAAAATGACAACACTAAATAACTAGATGACATGTAGTGACCAACCTGATAAAAAGGACATATCCTCATCCTCAAAATCTATTATACATGTCATTTTATAATTTTTTCCCTAGGAGATGGAAATGATTATACCATTAACAGCTGCTTCTTCTCCCCCTCTCTTCCTGTGTGTGTGTGTGTGTGTGTGTGTGTGTGTGTGTCCCTCTCTCCAATAGTGTCTAATTTGATGTAATTTAACCATCATGGAGCTTCTCTATCCTGCAAAGTCTGGGTCTGGTGCAGAAGCCAAATTTAAGCTTTATTCTGATTATCAGAGCCTAGTGCTGACTGAGCTTGGTTGTCTCACCTCATTAACAGTCTCAGTCTGGTAACTATAATGTAATATATAGAGAGAGCTCAGTGAGTCTGTTAATTATCCAAAAGTACTAGCTAGAATCCTGCACTGAGCATTGTTGGGGTCTGATGTAGGTTCAGTCTAATTGTAAGAGCTATAGAGACCAGATAAAAATACAGCACTGTGTTTAAGATTGGGTAAATTTGTAGCCTTGGTATCTATATCTGGTAGAAATATTACGTAGTGTTTCAAGTCTGTTGGGAGTTTTTTCCTGGTTTCTTTTGCTCAGTGGCACTGTATATTACTCATTCAGTCTGGCTGATATGTAGTTTTGTTGAGTTGTTGGACTATATCCTTTGTTTCATAAAATCTCAGTTTAAGGGCTTAATCAAATGGAGTTATTATTATTATTACCCAAAAGTCAAGATGGAAAGGGGTGTGGATTGGTGTTCTGTGCCCAATGACATTGTTGTCCAGAGACTGAGTCCTATGGAAGATTTTGGCTGGAGATCTGGGATTTGCAATTTTTTCTTAGTCATACAGGTTTAATGGAGGTATAGCTTGGACAAAGAGGAGTTGATAAGGAGTTGATGGGCATGGGTGCTGATTGTTGGGGCTAGGTGAAGGTCTGATCATCTGAATTTGGTGGTGGTGATGTGTATTGGTTCAGGAACACAAAAGATCACAAGAGAATCTTGAGCTACAGGAAGTGTTACCTGTGGATTAGTATCCAATGCATCCGCAGCCTGGTGGTTAGAGTCCAATAAATTTATATCCTGGTGATCCAAGTCTGGTGATTAGAATTGTATAGAAGTGAGACTTCATGGTCAAGAATTAGTGAAGCCCTGGCCTGGTGATACAGGGAGAGCAGAATTACAGTCTGAAGTTGGAGGCCCCATACAATTTTGTTCCACAAGCTCAGTAGGCCAGATCCAGTATTTTCTCACCTTGTTAGCCTAGGTGTAGTAGAATCATGTTCAGGTGATCAACTCATGACAGGTTTGTAGCTATATAGCCTGGTAATCATGGCTCTGTGGTGGAGTGATCGTGACCCCATTCTAAACAGCTAGATAGTAACTCAGTGATAATTGATAATTAGGATATTACCAAGGATGAATATTAAGGCAGGTCCCTAACACACAACTAACTAGATGCCAAATTCAATAACCAGGCTAAAATCATACCTGCCTTGAAGCTTGATAAGTCATCTTGAGGTCCCAGCTTCGTGAAGTTATCACTAGGGTCACAGTGTCAGGCTAGTGGTGAAGACTTAGTAGAGGTGTGATCAGCTGGTTAAAGGCTAAGGCAACTAGGGGTCTGATACAGCCTCAGTCTTTTTGTCCATGCCATTGGACCTGTGGTCTGGTGGTCAAAACTCAGAAGAACAAATCAACTTGATGGATGTGAACTGGTAGTTAGAACCCGTAGGTTTTTTTTCTTAGTCAGGGCTCATTAAAAACTTGGAATGATCACTGAGGTTTAGTGATGCTTAGGCCTGATAATTTGGGCCCAGCACAGCTTGAGTCTATTGTTCTGCATATAGTGATAGGGCTACCCAGTCGTGAGTCTAGAGGGGCATCATTCTCATGATCAAAGCTCTCTAAAGTTGATACCTTATGGCCTAATCTTAGTGAAACTACAGTTCATACCTCAAATATCAGTGAATCCTCAGTCAGTTACTTGAGGGAGGGACAGTTTGGTTTTTTTTTGTTTTTTGTTTTCCCAGCACCCAGCATAATGCCTAAGACAGAGTAGGCAATTAATAAATGTTTGTTGAATGAATGAATGGAGGTTAGTGTTGCTATAGCCTGAGCTTTGTGGCCAAGTGGCACCTCAAACCAAATTTCCAAAATCATTTGTGTTTTGGCTTAGTGGGTAGCATCCACGGGAACCTAGACCCATTGGAGTTGTGACCCTAAGATCAAAACTTGGTGCAACCTCTGCATAATCACTATGAGTCATAAATATTATCTGAGGTCGAAGGCCTCAAATTGACTTAGGCAGGTGGTCAGGATCCAGGAGAGACATGGTTTTATCATCTGAACCAAAAGTAAATACACCATAGTAATTCAAACCTATTGGAATAACATCCTTGTTGGAGACTTGCCTTGATGAAGATCTGCCCTGGTGATTGGGGCTTGACTGAAGTATGGCTCAACAGGGGAGATATGATAAAACCTGAGACCAGAGTTCACTGCCTCATAAGCTCTCAGCCTCTGAGAACTCAGCTGTCAATGCCTAATGAATTCTTAGCCTTATGACTAGGACCTAAATGAGGTATGTGGGATTAGTCATAAAGACAAAACAAGATTTCCATCTGCTGGTCAGTACCTGGCCTCAAGATTTATGAAGGGTAGAACATAAGCCCCATGGTTGGGACCTGGTGAATGTTTAACTTGGTGGCCAAAGTGTGATGGTATATGTCATTATCTTTGGAATCAGATGCCACAGAAGTAGCACAAAGGTAGTCTCAGCCTAGTGTTCCAAGCATGGTGAAGTATCAGATTTCCTCTGGCCCATTGTTTGAAACCTGGTGATGCTATAGCTATTTCCTAGCCTAGTGGTTGGGAATTTGTGATGACACAGCTGTGGCTATAACATAGTGTTTTGGGCAAGACAAAAATGTATTTGTGGCCTTGATGTTATGACTAGGATGCAATGATGCAGCATGGGGTAGCGGTCCAAGTATTGGAATAATGAGAAGTTGCCTTCAGAATATCAGCTTTGAAACTTTGGCCTATGACTCAGGTTTAATGTTTTCAAGATGTTGCACTAGACCAATGTTTGGAATAAAATGGTGGTGAAACAATTTTCTTGGATTGAATTCACATCATCCTAACAGAGCAATTGTAACTCTGGTCAGGCGCCTGCAATATGGTAAACCTTCAGCATCGTAACTGGGACTAGGTAGGATAGCTGTATTCTTGGCCTGGTAGTTAGAGAAAATTTATCTCCCTAGTCCTATGTTCCATGCATGGTGTATCAGCCAAGTGTTCAGGGAATGGTAAAGGTTGGAGGCACTAATTAAGGAATAGTATATTTTGAGCCAGATGGT
Organism: Phalanger gymnotis; assembly: GCA_028646595.1. Classification (NCBI taxonomy): domain Eukaryota; kingdom Metazoa; phylum Chordata; class Mammalia; order Diprotodontia; family Phalangeridae; genus Phalanger; species Phalanger gymnotis. The sequence continues at coordinate 141,755,098 of CM053626.1, read as the reverse complement.
CACAGCCCTGTAAAATCTTATGAAGATAGTCAAAGTCCAGATTCTGTGGCTAGGGTCAAGTGGAGGAATAACACTTTAGTCAAGGGATATTAAAGGCCCAGCTGTTAGCCCTGATGTTATGGAGTCTGGGCATAATAATAAGTTTCTGGCATAGTTGGGGGGAGATTGTGAGGGGGCACTGAGATTAGCAATAACAATTGCAACTATACAGTCAAAATATGATAGATTAATATCACACTTATTGCCCAGCAATCATGATATGATAACTGCATAGTTGCAGCAGATTTTTGAGGCATAATAAGAGAGCAGATGTGGTCCATTCATAAAGAATGAGTGATGATTGAGTATTTCAGTCCTGGTGGTTGAGGCAAGGCATAAATCTGAGTTCATCCTAGTATAGAATTCTTGTTTCCATATTAGTGCAATCTGATGCAAGGGATGTAACAACATCTGGTGACAGATGCTTTTTGGAAGGAACCAAACCTGGCCTACTGCTTCATAAGAGTCCATGTGAGTGTAAGCAAGGAAATACTATACCTAAAGTATGTATAGAAAAAGGCATCTGTGGAATAAGGAATGATAGAAGAGATAGCAAGATTTCATAATAGCAATGCCTTTCATTTGCATAGCACTCTGCAATTTTCAAAGCACACGTACACCTACACACAGACATTCTTCTCTCCACATGCCCAGTAGTTTCTATAGTTTCCATCTGGTATATTTTCGTTACATGAGACAAAATCAGACATGTTTCAAATACATTCAGGGGAGAAATTCCTATCAAGGAGAAAACAATTATGGATAATTTTCCCTTTGCCTCTTTTGAGATTTCCATAGAGACATTGGAAATATGACATATTTCATTGGCCCACCTTTTTCTTGTGCTATGACTCTTCATGGATATTTCCCCTGTAAATGGCTGTTGACTTCCAAATGTCGGTCTCCTCAATAGCTAGTGATCATTACCAACAACAAACTCAATTAAGTTTAACATTACTAGTCCAAAGTCTGAGTAAGAAGATGATAGACTACTATGAGTGGCTAAAATTTTCATGAGGGCATACAGGAGTCTAATGATGGCATAAACCTTTGTCCGAGACATGTGAAAGAGATATTTTACATCCATTTCCTCCTCAGAACTGGGAAGAGGCATTGATATGGTCATAAATTTTGCTTATCAAAGATCATTAAGTCAGTCACTGACTATAAGGATACCCATTTGGGATACAGGAAACAAAACAGGCCACATAACTAGATGGAATGTGTCAACTGGGCCAATGAATAGGACATTTTAGATCTTCCACAGGATAATTTTTTCATAAATGTCATTTTTTATTTTCCCTTGAAGGGGAGATGGAACTGATGGTGTTATTAACAGTTTTAATAGCACTAGCCTCCCCTTTCCCAATGGTGTTGATTTGTTGTAATTTAATCATGTAACTTCTCTATTATGCACAACCTGGATCTGGTTGGGGACTCGGATTGAACCTAATTTTGGTGGTCAGAGCTCAGTGCAATCTCAACTTTGTGGTCATGGCTTGTTGAAACCTCAGTGTTGTGGCTGGGACCCAGTGGAGCTGTGTGATTCTGTTGTTGAGAGTTTGGTGGAGCCATTAGGTTATTGCCTAGATCTACTGAAGCTATGTCCCATGTGTGGAGTCTGTGGAAGCTTTCGCCTCATTCTCTGGCCTTTAGGGAAGTGTAACTAGGAGGGGGAAAAGTGGTCTAGTAGTCTATGTCCTGTAACATTATTGCTTAGTAGTCTAAGCCTGTTAGAGATCTGGCACCAGTGGAATCATTTCCCAGTTATAGCATTCTTATCGCAACATAACCTGAGTAATAAGATGGTGATCAGACAGGGTGGAGAGGGGTCCTAATTATTGCAGTATGTAAATGTGTAATCAGGATGTTTGGGTTTGGTGGTAATGTCGTCCATTGGTTCAGGCTCATTGAAGATATGGACAAATGATACAAAATTATTCAAGGTATTGTCTGTGATTTGATATTTAATACAATCTCGACGTGTTTGTTAGGAGCCAATAAATGCATATTCTGGTGGAACAGGTCTAATGGATTAGTGGAAGTGTGGGCTAGGATTCAAGGGCTGGGGTGACATCTGCCTGCTAGCTGTTGCAATTTTGCCCATGGATGAGTGTCTGGTGGAGACCTGGCCTGGTGTTATGGAAAGAGCAAAGGTATGATCTGAAGTTCAGAGTTTCATGCAGCCATGCTGCAATGTTCTAGGACTAGTGGAGTTCCAATTCCATAAAAGAGGCCAAATGAAGCCCTGGCACAGTGACCTAAGCCAAGTGGAAGAGTGGTCTTGGGCAGGGGACCCAATGTAACTAGGCTTGGCATTTGGGGCTCAGGTGAAATAAGATACTTCAGTCCCAGTGTTTCCTTATCTTGTTGGTCTAGGTCTTTTGGAAGCATGGTCAAGTGTTCAAGGCCTGATAGAGATGTGATTTGGTGGTCATAGGCCTATGCCCCTGAAGTCAGTCAGAAAAGATTCCATATAGCCTCTGACTAGTATTTGAAACAAGGCTAAGTTGTGGCATATAAATCTAATATGTGGTTCTGGTGTAACCTGGGGGTCATGGTCTGCAGATCTATTAGTATGGAAACTCATGGTGAAGATAACAAGGAACCTTTTCCTCATTGTCTAGGCCTGAGTTTCAGAGACAGTGTAGCCTCCCTCAGTATTTTGGTCCAAGCCCAGTCAATGTCAGGGCCCGGTAGAAACTCAGGTTGGTGTTAGGGACCTATTTTAGTTTTGGTCTGGTAGTTGGGTCCAGTGGATCTATATCCTGGTAGTCAGGGATAAGATTAGATTTGGAGCCATTATTAGGCCTAATACCAGAGTTCAGGAAGTCTAGCTCCAGTGTAGCCACAGCCTGATGTTCTAGGCAGTGATTTCAGGATGTACTTGTAAAGGTTTAGTGGACCCTCGAACTGTTGATCAAGGTTCACTGAGTTTCTGGCTCTATGGCCTTGTCTAAGGCCTCACCCCACAGCTTAGCACTAATTAAGTTTGATTGTGAGGAATTATTCCTACTTTGGTCTGAGTTTTGGTATCAGCTGAAGCCTCAATCAGAAGTCCAAGCCCATTGGAGTTAAGCATCAGTGATCAAAGCCCAATTAAAACCTCAGTGATCCAGTTATAGAGGTGTTTGACCTGAGACTCAAGACCTGTAGCTCTTCCATAATGGTTGAGACTCATAACCATTACAGAGAATAAATGCCAATTATGTAGTCTCAACATGGTTTAAAACTTAGTGGAGTCTCAGAACTGTGGTATTAGTGCTGTTTCTTAGGAACTTCAATAAAAATTTGCTCCTGATTTGACCTGGTTGTTATCCTCATAGCTTAGCCCTGGTGGCTACCCAGCCTCATGATCGGGACCTGCTTGAGGTATGTCCCATTACTTAAGGGAAGACAAGGCTTCCATCTGTTGGTCAGTACCCAATAAAGCTATGGACTGATGATTTACAGCTGATGGAACTTGAGCCCTGTGGTTGAGGCCTGATGAATATTTATCTTGACCACAGTGTGGTGATGGCCTACATGTGTTCTTGGCCTTGTAATCAGGGCCAAATGGAGCGTCTGTCATATAGTCAGGGCATATGAAGAGTGCAGAGGTCTCTTGGCCCAGTGTTCTAAGCATGGTGAAGGATTAGCTGTTCTTCTGGCCCAATGATTGAAGCCCAGTGATGCTATATCTATTTCCTGGCCTGGTGGTTGGGACCTGGTGATGACATCTCTGTGGCTGTCATCCATTGTCTGGGACATGGTGAGCATGCAGTTGTGGCCCAGGTGCTGTGATTTGGAAGTAATGAAGGTGCAATACAAGCCCTGGAGTGGTGGTCAGGGTATTGCAAAGATGTTGCTGTGACATAGAGGTTAGGAAGTGGTGGCTTTGAAACTTTGGCCTTGATCTTGTGGTCCAGACATAATATTTTTTCATCTTTGGCCCTAGATGAAATTTTGGCATCATAGTAATGAAGTTGTTGCCTTGGAACCAAAGTCAGGACACGACAGTTTAGAAACTTTGACCTTGATATAGTGATCCAGATCTAATGTTACTGAAATAGTGGCCCTGGACCAGAACCAAGGTATCTTATCAGTGAAGGTATGGCCTTGCAGCGGAGGTCCAGATATGGTAGCTTTGAAAGTCTTATCTTGATCTTGTTATCTAAGTCTGATATTTTTTAAGCTCTGGCCTTGGACCATGTCATGGCATCATAGAAATGAAGCTGTTGCCTTGAGGTTAGGAAGACAGGTTGGAACATAAAGCCTTTGGCTTTGATCTCGGAGTCCAGATCGAAGCTGTAACACTAGACCAGGTCAAGGTGTCTTAGCAATAATGCTGTTGCTTTGAGGCAGAACATGATGGTTTTGAAACTTTGGCCTTGCTCTTGTGGTCCATACATAACTTTTTGAGCTATAGCCCTGGACCAGGTCATGGAATATAGCAATGAAGCTATTTCCTTGGGACTGAGTTCAAGACACAATGTCTTTGAGACCTTGGCCTTGGTCTTGTACTCCATATCCAGCATTTTGTAAACTATGCTTACAAATCAGGTCAGGAATCTAGCAATGAAGCTGTTTCCTTGGGGCTGAAGTCAGAACATGAGAGGTTTGAAATTCAGACCTTGAATTTGTGGTCAAAGGCAATTGTTTTTTAAGCTATAGCCTGGATCAGATCAGGGCATCTTGTGGTCCTGCCCTGGACAAGATCAAGGCATCATAGCAATGAAACTATTGCACTGGAGTAGAGGTCAGGACTTGATACTTTTGAAACTTTGACCTTGATGTCGTGGACTAGGTCTATATTTTAAAGCTGTCATCTTGAACCAAGTCAGGACATCTTAGCAAGTTGTTGCCTTGTGGACAGAAGTCAGGACATGATACCTTTGAAATTTTGGCCTTAATCTTATGACCTAAGTAAATTTATTTACGCTGTCACCTTGGACTGAGTCACGGAAGCCAGCAACAAATCATGTAAAGACATGATTTTTGATAATTGCGACTTTGATCTTGATTTCATGGTCCAGGTCTAATATTTTTTAAAAAACTGCCCCTGGATCAAGTCAGAACATTGTAACAATGAAGGAATTGCCTTGGATGTCACAGATATGTACATTATACCTTTGAAACTTTGGCCTTGGTGTTGTGGTGTAGGTCTAATTTTTTATAAGCCAGGTATTGGATTAGGACAGGGCATCTTGGCAATGAAGCTATTGCCTTGGGGTATAGTTTGATGAATTTGAACAAGATAGCTGCCACACTGACCCTGTGCCTGGGCTGATGAACACAGGATCCTTTCTTCTTAGTTAGGACAAAATGAAGGGGTAATTATTTCCCTAGTCTTGTGGTCTATCTATGATAGCTCCTTGGTTGGTGTTAATGGAATGCTATAGGTAGGTATGGGAGGTACCTAACCCTGATAAATCTTGAGAAGGTAGACTTCTCCTGAGGGAACTTCCACCCTGTGGTTCCAAGCCCAACAGGACCTCAGCTCTATGACTGGGGCCAAGTGGAAGGGTAACAATGGTGGAGCTGATGTTAAATATGGCACCACATTGCCATGACTCTGGTGCTAGGGCAACCTTTGGGCAGAACTGTGACATTGGCATGGTTTGTGAACTATAGGGATTGTTTAGCAATAAATACTCTGGTAATTAAAACAGGGTAATAGCACAGCCGGTCCCTGGTATTCATGGTGCTAAGAGCAGCTGTGGCTAGATATTAGCAGAGGATAGAGTTATGGTTCTTTTGCAAAGACAAGGTAAATGATTAAGTATTTTTGGCCTGATGCTTAGCCATCAACTAATGTTCTTATTTCCCAAAATGGTGTAATCTGATATAGGGCACAGTGTAATAGCACTGACTCAGCCTGGTGACAGAGGCCTTTTGGAGGGAACTGGACCAAGGCTGCTGCTGAAGAAGAGACTGTGTGAGTGAGGGTAAGAAAATATTGCCCATACAGCATGTATGGGAAAGAGAACTGTGGAATAGAGAGTCATGGAAGGGATAAAGTAATCTAATGATGGCAACACCTTATGTTTCTATAGCACATAAGTTTTCAAAGTAAAAAAAAAATATAGAGGCTTTTTTCTCTCTGCATGCCCAGGAGGGTCCACAATTGTTCCTTAGCAATCTTAAAATAAGAGACAGGTTTAGCTTCTTCTTAACTACAAAGGGTTACGAAAGCAAGACACAAAATCTAAATATTTACTAGGGATTAGTTACTTTTAAAAGAGAAAATATGTTCATTTAATTTTCCCATTTTATCCTTTGAAATCTTTATAAGAAAGATTAGAAAAATGCCCCCATGTCATCCTGGCCCACTCTTCTCTTGTGTTGTGGTTTTTCATGGATTATTTACTTCTAAATGTTTTCCTCCCCCATGGCAGGCGATCATTGCCAGGTACAAGTTCAGGCCAATTTACCCTTATAGTCACAGAGTGCTCAGAGTCTGAGTGGGAAAATAATGAAAAGTCTGATGAATGATGTGAAGGCATAAGCCTGCCATATTAGGCATGTAGGAGAATAAAAATGGAACATTTTTTTTTCCTCTGAGGCAGCTGGAGGACAAATTTCACGCTGATCTCCTCCAACGTCCTAGACAGAGGTGTTGGTATGGCCAGTGACTATGGTTTCCAAAAATTCCTTATTCCTCAAATGTGTGACAGCCCTTTGGGATTCAGGAGACACAAACTAAATAGACCACAAACTAGATGCCATGTGTCAACTAGGCCACCAAGTGGGACATTATTTCAACTGCTCCAGGAAAATCTGTTTATAGATGCCACATTTTTATTTTTCTGGAGGTTGGAAATGATGATGTTGCCAACAGTTCTAGAAAGGACATGCTCCTCAATCCTTCCCCCACAACTGGTGTATGGTTAGTTATAATTTAAATATCATGTTATTTTTCTATTCTGCAGAGTCTGGGTCTAGTGTTGACACCCAGAGAGAGTATCATCTTGGGGTCACAGCTCAGTGTAGCTTCAGCCTGGTGGCCATGTCCTGTTGGCTCTAAAGTCTGGTATCTGGAACCATGGCAAACGTATGGTTAGATGGTTGGAACTTGGTAGTCCCAGTTGTTCAAAGGTGGGCTTTTGACATGATGGATCTGTCACAGCTTTAGCCTTTTGTCAGAGCACATAGGTGTGACTCTTCAACGAAGACTGCACAGAGGAGTGGTCTGGTGGTTTGAGCTGTGAGATATCGCTGCTGAGTTGTCTTATTCTGGTGGAGGTTTAACCTCAGCAGTGGAATTTGGCATAGTCTCTGACATGTGGTCAGAACAAGGCAGAGCTGTAGCCTTTTTGTCTACACCCAGTGGAAAAATTGCAGTTGTTGTCCTGGATTGTTGGAGTCATGTCCTGGTGGTTTGATCCTGGTGACATTGTTAACCATTGCTTGAGGTCTTGTTGATGCATGGCTTAGTTAAAGCATTACTGAGCTGTCCATGCCTGATGGGTTTGTGCCCTACAGTCTTACTACAATTTCATTCTGATGGTCATAGTTAATTGAAGGTATATCCAGAAAGTTAAGGCAGGATAGAGATTTAGTCTGGTGGTCTGTACCCTAACATTGTTGCCCAGTAGTGTAGGCAGGATAGGAATGTGTCTTCAAGATCTAGGACTGGTGGAATTGTTCCCCAGTCATACAGGTCTGGTAGCTATATTGCTTGGGTAATGAGGTGATGGAAGCATTGAAGTAGGATCTGCTTGTTTGGTTAGGCATACATACCTATCCTAGGATTTGGTAAAGATATTGTCCAGTGGTTCTGGCCCATTAAATTCAGAGATAAATAATCCAGTTATAGGAAATGTTAAGTGTGTTTTGGTATCCAGTACAACCTCAACCTGGTAGTTCTCATCCAGGGAATGTATCTTGGCAGCCTAGGCCTACCGAAGTGTAGAGTAGGGACTTGGGTTGGGTTAGCATTTGTCTAATGTTTAGGATTTAATAGAGAGATGTTCTGGGGATCATATTCCAGGGATCCAAGCCTAGTGGAGTTCTTGCTAAATGATGAACCAACAGAGCCTTTGCCTTGTGGTCTAGCAGCAATAATGGCTGACATTTATATAGTGCTTTAAGGTTTGCAAAGTGCTTTACATTCACTATCTTGTTTGACTTAGACCCAGTGGAAAAGTGACCTTGGGCTAGGGGAACCTCAGTTCAGTGTTTGGACCCCCATTGATATGAGGGCTATTAAGAACATCTCAATGTTTTTTACCTTGTTGGTCTAGATCTATGGGAAGCATTGTCAATATTCAAGGCCATGTAGAGCTATGCTTGGTGGTCATGGCCATGTGCCACTGTGGTTCCCATACATGTTGTGTACAATGTTTGACATACATTCATGGTATGGCCAGAGGTCAAAGGCTGGTGGTCACAGGGCTTGAGGTTCACAATCTGTGGCAGCTTCAACCATATGCTGAAGAATTAGTGAGGACGTAGCTTATTGTTCAACACCAATGAGAAACTTTACCTCATTAATCAGACCTAATCTATGTATGGGTTCTAGTGGAGGCTTAGGCATATGGTAAGGTCATATGAAGAGCCAAGAGGTAGACTCAGCTCAGCAGTATTCTTTCCATAGTGCAGCATCAGCTGTTCTTCTGGCCCAATGTTTGAAACCTGGTAATAGCTACAGCTATCATCTGACCTGGTAATGGCACCACTGTAGCCATCACCCCATTGTCTGGGGAATGGTGAGTTGTGGTCCTGGTGCTGTGATTTGGAAGTAATGAAGGTGCAGCTAAGGCCTTAGAGGGGCTGTCAGGGCATTGTAACAGTGAAGATGTTGCCCTGGGATGGTTGTTAGGACATGATGGCTTTGAAACTTTGGTCTTCATGATTTAATCCTGTATAATTTCTTTTTTTAAGCTGTGACCCTGGACCAGTGATCAGTACAAGGTAATGTTGCAACTGTGGCCTTTTGCTGGAGGTTGAAGTATTTTATTAAAACACTTATAGCACTGGTCCTATACGTAGCCCTAAGCTAAGTTTCAGCCAGTGAGTGACTGGGGCTTTTAGGCAACCAGCCTCAGCCTGTTATTCCAGGCAGTGATGGAATGACCCAGTTGTTAGAGTTTAGTGGAGCCTGCAGGCTCATTGGGTCTCTGGCCTTATGGCTTTAACTCAGTGTAGCCTCACTCAGAGCTCAGAACCCATTATAGACTTATTCTGACTCTTAGGAGGGCAGGGATGTCAATCCTGGTATAACCTGGGTTTTAGGATCCGGCACAGCCTCAGTCCAGAAGTTTGGGCCTAGTGGAAGAGTATATCAGTGGTCAAAGTCCACTGAAATTGGTACAGGCCCAGTAGGTTGTGACCTGGGGAGTCAAGACCTAGTACGACCTTGTGTAAAATGGTTAGGACCCATAAATATGACAAAGGGTCAAGACCAATTATAGATTAAAACCAATGATAGGAACCCAGTGGAATCTTGTGACTCTGGTCTTAGTCAAGTGCAAGATTGCCCCTGGTGATTTAATCTATACCAACTGATATAATTAATATTTTTTTCTCAGTGGAACCTTGCCATGGTGGTTGGGGCAAAGTTAACAGATGACCCAGTTGATGAGGTATAATAAAGCATGAAAACAGGGAGCAATTTCCAAAGAAAACTCAACCCATGGCTTAAGTTGCAGTTTGGCTTTGCTTATACTAGGTGGTCAATGGTTGTTGGGGTCCAGAGCAACCTCATCCTGGTGGCTTAGGCTTGGTGACTGCAAACTGAGGAATGGCCCAGAAGTTAGGGTAAGACAAGACTTGTGTCTTCTGTCTAGCACCTGATAAAGTGGTAAACAGAAAAATTAGGGCTAACGGAACTTCAGTCTCATGGTTGGGGCCTAGTGAATGTTTAGCTTGGGAGTCACTGTATGGTGATATCTCAGATGTGTTCTTGGCTCTGTAATCAAGGCCTGGTGGAGGCTTAAGCATATGAAGAGTGCAAAGATTGCATTGGTCCAGTGTTTTAAGCATGGTGAAGCATCAGCCATTCTTCTGGCCCAGTGTTTGAAACCTGTAATCCTATAGCTTTATCCTGGCCTGGTAGCTAGGACCTGGTGATGGCACTGTTGTAACTGTCACTCAGTGTTTGAGGCATGGTGAGCATGCAGTTGTGGCCCTGGAGCTCTGATCTGGAAGTAATGGGTGCAAGTCATGGCATAGTGATCTAGGCATTGTAACAGTGAAAGTATTGCCTTGGAACTGAGGTAAGGAAAGGATAGTTTTTCAACTCTGGATTTGATTCTATATTCTAGGTCTGATACTTTTATATTAAACCAATCATTGGGAATAAGTGATGTTTCAACAAACTAATTACTGTATGCCAGAGGTAGAAGCATCTTAACAGGGCATTTAGAGCCCTGATCTGGTTCTTGGGCCTCACCCAAGCTTCAGGCTAGTGTCTGAGGCATATTGGCCCAAGTGTGGCTCTAGCCAGGTAGCTAGAGCAGAATATAGTTATGTCCTTTGTCCTATAGTCCTTTTATGGAGGAATCTCAAGCCCAGTATGGTGAATATACTGGCCTCTGTTTGACATGGAGTAAATCCTTATCCTGAAAATTCAGTCACAGGCCTATAAAACTTGGAAAGTTGGTCAGGCTAAGGGAACCACTGACCAGTTGTCAGGATTCAATAGCCCTCCACTACCATGATTTTGTCAAGGTAGAGGTACGCCACATTGTTTTGGCAATGCCAATGTCCCAATAGTTGTCTGGTCCCTGAAGTTAGGGTAAGTTAATAGAAAAATTATGGCTTTTTTTTGGTTTGCTTTGTGTTTCTTCTTTTGTTTTTGTTTTCTGCAGGCTAGAGTTGGCTTGATACTTTTTTTAATCTGTTGGTTACATGGATCGTCCCATTGATCCTATGATAGTAATACAATATAAGGTTAGACATTGGATGAGCTCACCAGAACACAAAGCATAGAGCAGTTTTGCTGGTCTAAATCTCATTTTTTGCCTTGAGAGTGTCTAAACCCTGAAATTATGTAAGATTTTTTTGTCTCAGACAGTAAGGATCATTAGGTTAAAATTTCCTTGCTACCAAGATTAAGAAGTGAGTTCACCCTTTTGTGCGCACTTTTATAATTAATTCTTGGAGAACCCATTTTGTTTTGTTTTTAAGAAAAAGTAGCGGAATTAGAGTCACTTAATAAATCTCAAAGTGAAATTAATTTTTCTTAGTGCCAAAGAATTTTTTTAAAAGTAGATAAGGGATATAGGGATAGAGAGTGGTATAGGATGCCTTTTCCCTAACTACTAGTCAATTACTCCCTTCTCCCTCAAAAAAAAAAAATCGTGCACGCAAACCAAGGAATTTTTAATTATTTTCATGAATGAGATTTTGCTGTGATTTATTTATTCCTCAGCACAGAAAATCTAGTGTTCATTTCACATTTCATTTACTTAAACATTTCTAGGTGGGGAAAAAGTTGTAATGTAAAAAGTTGTAATCTTGTACATTCAAAACTTCCTCTGGGGGCCATGCTTGCAACAAGGAACAGTTTCTTTTCTTTCATTTTTCTACGTAGAATTTTAGTTTTAGTTTTCAGAGAGTAGAGGAGACAAAAGAATTGTGGGAAAATATGATACTTAGCTCCTTATTCTGCATTATTATTTTAAAAAAAAGTTTGATATACCTACATTGGAAAGTGATCTAATTAATGATTTGATTCAACTGAATTGCATATAAAGCAAATTATGCACAAGTCTAATTGTAACACACAGGTAAAGGCATTTCAGAAACTAAAGGGAATTAGATAACAAATACTTATTTACTAGTAGGAAAGTCAAAAAGACTGGGGTGGGGAGGCTGGGGTAGGAGGGGAGTATTAGTGCTTCCAGACCTCAAAGAATACTATAATGCAATCATTGTCAAAACTATCTGATCCTGATTAAAACATTTAAAAAGCATATCTCCAAAGAAGAGTTCAGTATTTGATAAACCCAAGAATATAAACTATTTGTTGAGGAACTCTATTTGACAAGAATTGCTAAAACAAAAAAAAAAAATTAGGAAGTTGTCTTGCAAACATTGAACAGTTCAAATCAACTAACGTTTATTAAATGCATATTTGTTCCAGACACTGTGCTAAGTGCTGAAGATACAAAGACAAAAATTAAATATATGCCATAATGAATTCCAGATGGGTAAACACTCTAAATACAAAAAGTTTTACTATAAAAAAATTACAAGAGAACGGAAGGTTACATATTTCACAACAATGAATAAGAAAGGATTTGTAACAAGACATGAGAAGAAAAATCTTAAAAGGACAAAATAGATTATCTTTACATTTAAAAGCTTTTTGCAAAAGACATATCAGAGCAGCTAAGATGAGAAGAAAATATATGGATTGGGGAAAATAACTGCATTAAACATCTCTGATTAAAGTATGATAGACAAAATTTGTAGAGAATTAACACAGAGCTATAAGATAAAGAATCATTCCCAAATAGAAAAGTAGTCAAAGGAGATGAAGTTTGCAAAAGAAGAATTTAAAACTATCAGCAACCATATGAAGGATTGTTCCAGATCACTAATAATAAAAGATATGTAAATTTGAAAAACACATCCAGCAAATCGATAAACACAAAAACACAGACAAAACACAGAAATAGCTAATGTCGGAGACAATGTGGGTTAATAGGTGTGTTACTGTACTATTGGTAGAGTTATAACTCAGTCCAGTAATTCTTGAAAACAATTTGGAATTTTGGGAGAAAAGTCACTGAACTGTTTTTAATCTTTGACCCCGAGATCCCACTGTTGAGTATATTCCTGAAGAAGCTCAAAAATGTAACAAACTATTCATCACAGCACTTTTGTTCTAACCACAAAAACTGGAAGCTAAATGGTGTTCACCAGTAGAGGTATAACTGAAGAAATCTTGGCTTAAAAGCATAATGGAATTTTTTGTTGTTGTAAGAAATAACAAGATACGAGGAATTCAGAGAAGACTTGTAGGGAAGACTTGTATGAACTTATACAGGGCGAGCAGAACAAGGAAAAATATGCACAATGACTGCAATAATATAAATAAAAAACTAAAATGTAATCCAAACTTGAATCATTGTAATGACCAATATTAGCCCTGAAGGTAAATAAATGTAGCTCCTTTCTTTCTTTGTACAAGTGGGAAGTAGGGGTACAGAGCATTGCACATGTTGTCAGATTTGGTAGCTGTAGATTTTTGCTGAAGAGTTTTTCTTTGTTAAAAGGAAAACTCACTGGATAAAGATGGAGACTCTATCCTGAAATGATTGTAATGTAAACAAGAGACATTAATAAAATTTAAATTTTGTTTCAAATTAGAAGAAAACGTTATATATTTCAAATTTATGAAAGGGGAATAATTCATAGCCAGACATGAGACAGAAAAGATATATAGGACCAAAAAAAAGAACTTTTACAGAAATAAAATGCAACTGGAGTAAAAGGAATAGAATAGATATATTTCAGAGAATAAAATCTTTGCATCAACTATCTCTGAAAAAAGTGCCATCCAAAAATTAATAAGGGATTGACACAAATGAAGATGAAAAGATATGAGCAATTATCAAAAGAAATACAAATTATCAATAACCACTTGAAAATGTTCAAAATCACTAATCAGAGAAATCCAAATAACACCCTTGTGTCACTTCATAGCCATCAGACTAGGAAAACATTATTAGAAGGGCTGTCAATTAGTTCAACTATTCAGTAAAACAAAAGTCATTCAATTGCTTATACTTTTTGACTCATTTCTCTTTTCACATTATGTCTTAAAGAGGTTATTAAGAACTACAAAAAACATATGCTCACAAAATTACTATTATTTATGATAGGATATCTGGAGCTAGAGTCGAAACTTATGCAAGTGGCTGGAGAATAGCTCTGAACAAATTTTTTATATATAGCAGAATATCAAAGTACTGTATGAAATGAATACGAAGAATTCAGAGAAACTTATATGGTGTACCAATATTATATTCAGACTTAGATGATGTACCAATGTATATTTTAAAAAGCAAAGCAAAAATACATGACTTACACCAATATCAAAATCAATAACAAGGTGCAGTAAAACCGAGCAAACAGTACTTTGGTCAATATTAGTACCATACTATCAAAGTTAATAGATATCTCTTCTTTCTGTTAACAACCTTCCAAGGAATATGATTTATAAAAGAGATAGTTTGAGGTTTGTGGGCAGGAGATTCATATTTCAAAACAATGTTTCAAATGAGAATACAAGGCATTTGAGTAGCTTAAGGAAATTAAAAATGGGGAGATAAAGAACTCATGTGGTTGCAGACAGGATAAACAAAAAAATTGGAAAGATATGTAGGAAATCAGGGAAGTACCCTGATCAACTTGACGAGCTAATAGGATGGTGAGCCTTCATGTGGGACTTTAATTTTATCTCATCTATTGGAGATGAAATGTTTGGCTTGGGTTGTTGTGGGTCATGGCCTCTGGGCTAGTTCCATAAAAAGGGGCATTCGATTGCAAGGCCAGGCTATTGCCTTTTTCCCTTTTCAGAGAACAGACTGGAGAAATACCAAGGTAAGAACAAACCTAGGGTAGGGAACTAAGATGGGAGAGAAGGTGATTTTCATTTTCATGAGTCTTATCCAAGGGACGTAACAGGAGAACTGTGTATTCTAAATTCCTGAATTTCTAAATTTCTTTGGAAAAAGCAGCTGCATAACCTATTAGACTGAAAATACCAGCCATGGAAAGAATTGTGTAGCTTCACTTGGCCAGAAAAGATCCTGAAACCCAGAGTCCTAGTTAAAAGAGGGAGGATTTAGTGGACAGCACTAGCTTGGAGTTGCCTCTGTAGTCACTCTGAGATTGAGAGTTCTTCCCACGTCCAATTTTCTAGAAAGAAAAGGGTAATTCCTTCAACATGCAGATTTCTTGGGGAGAATACTGAATATGTTTCCTGAGGTCTGCAAGAACAGGAAGGGACAACGTCAATGTGTACAAAAGCAAAAGACCTAGACTTTATCCTATTCTATTACAGTGAGTTTTTTAGGCAATTGTTGTTCATCCTTCATTCTTGAAGGCAGTGTAGATCCAACAGGAAGGGAGTTCTCTAGAAACTCCAATTTTGTTTTCCTTTTTGAAGGAAATCCAAGGCTCTAGTATAGTGTCTTAATTCTGGAGGCCTATCTGCATCCCTGGAAAAAAGTGACACTAGAATGTCGAGTTGTCTATTTAGTAACTGAAAACTCATCTTCCTTCTGAGGGCTGCTGGAACCACAGGATGATGCTCTAAATGTAGATACTAGGAGCAAAGTAGGCGTCACTAGAAAAGGAGAAATATACTGAATAGGGGCCACTGTGATTACAGTATGTGTTCTTTATATTTGTGAAATAAAAGTGTCCTTTATGCCACAAGCACTGTTATATTGAGTTCTAAGAACCCTTTTACTCATATCAGTGGAGGTTTAGACATAAGTTATATCCCAGTTGTATACTGAGCTTTCTCAGAGGGAATTCTGGGTGGTAGAAAAATGAGGCAAAGAGATATGCATTTGGGTGACTGTCCCTATGTAAGTAAGGTGGATTTTGTTAATCCTTTTTAGAGTTAAATTTCTGAGGATCCATGGCCATGGCAATGTCTAGTTTCCAGGTGTTAGACATAACTCCCAGAATAGCTCCAAGGATTCTATATAGTAATTCCTAGAATTATAGTGATAGTCCTACTGAGGCTGTGCCATGAAGATATGGGGTAATATAATTGATATTTACTATGCTTGCACAGAATGACAATACTGCTAAAGTTAACCTGTGAGCTTAATGTTGGCAAGACGCCTTCTTTGTCTGTTGCCCTATAAAGCAAGTGGACACTGGTCAGTGAGTGGGGAATCCACGGGGAACCCATAGGAGAATCTGTGTTTGCCTTGGCCAGCCCCCAGCAAGACTTGAGGGGATTTAAAGGAGTGCATAAGATGGAATGCTGTGCCTGTCTCAATTGATCCCATCAAGATGTAGGGGTAGTTGCCCCACATTCTCGTGGGCCCCTGGGAGAAGGTTGTTAGAAAACGCTTAGGGGCTGGTTCACCCATTATCAGCAACCTTCTGAGAAGACTAGAATAAAGATGATTATTAACCCCTCCAAAGGTGTCTGCCTGTCTGACCAGATCGAGAGTGAACCTGTTAAAGCTGGAGAGTGAAAACTCCAGTGCCCCCTGTGTGTTATCTGTGAAACACCCTAAGACTAAATTCAATTTATATAGGTACAGAGATTGAGGTGCTGGATTATGGGTAATAGAAGACAGGAAATCCATGACAATTTAGAGTTTTCATGTCAGATGCTGGGGCGTTGGGTCATAGATGTCACTTATGATATCCTGGTAGCTGAATTATGTAATACAAAAAAATTATAAACTGCATAAGCCACATGGAGTCAAGAAAGAAACTGCTGAAACTAGGGTATTAAGGAAGTATGTGTTGATACTGAAAGAATTATTAGCCTAATATAGAGAGAAATATTCTAATTTGCAAGAGAAAAGACAGAGTGATGGAAAGGGGATTACAGAACCAAAGGTGATGTTATAGTAAACACATTAAAAATGACAACTCTACAATAAGATGTAGGTGGCACAGTGGATAGAGTGCTGGGCCTGGAGTCAGGAAGACCTGAGTTCACATCTGGCCTCAGACACTTAGTAGCTGTGTGACCCTGGGCAAGTCATTCAATCTTGTTTGCCTCAGTTTACACATCAGCAAAATGAGCTGGAGATGGAAATGGCAAATCACCCCAACACTTTTGCCACAACAACTCCAAATGGGGTCACAAAGAGTCAGACACAACTGTAATGATGCAACAACAGCTAAAAGATGCCCCAGAAGTCGACAACCAGCCCATCTGGATTTTTGTATAGCCCAGAAGCTAAAACTGAATTTTACATTTTTAAATCAAGTTTTATTGGAACACAGCCATACTAATTTGTTTATATGTTGTCTATGACTGCTTTCAGGCCACAAAGGCAGAGTTGAGTAGTTTCCACAGAAATCATTCTAATCACTAGACACTACTATTCAGATATAAATCCCAGTGAGATAGTTATCTTTAGAGTGCCATGCATGTCACTGTACTGTGACTATTACTCTTTTT
This sequence comes from Phalanger gymnotis, assembly GCA_028646595.1. Classification (NCBI taxonomy): domain Eukaryota; kingdom Metazoa; phylum Chordata; class Mammalia; order Diprotodontia; family Phalangeridae; genus Phalanger; species Phalanger gymnotis. The sequence goes on along the minus strand of CM053626.1, from coordinate 141,737,958 downwards.
AGTTATTAGTGTATACCCATCATGTTAAAACAAGAAAAAAATAGTTAACTTGGGACCAAATTGAAATTTTTTTGAATGAGAAGAACTTTCTATTATTGAATACTGAATGGTTTTAGATATAGTTTTTGCTGCAGACTTGATAAAGTTTCTTAATGAATTCAATCTTAAATTACAATCAGAACACTTATATGTGAAATTTATACTGCAATAGACAATTCAAAACACACTAAGGTTGTTTTGAATCATTAGTAATGTCAAATGGCTTCATATACTTCCTGTGCTATCAAAAATTAAAAAAAAAAGTGAGATATTTATTCCCACACAAATCTGCAGCAGATATAGTTTTCAAACTCAAACTACAGCTCCAGCAGTGTTTTTCAGACTTCAATGCTTGTACTAAAGAAATTTTCTTATTTCAAAATCCACTTAACTGCATTTGAGGAACTTCCATTTAACCTTCAATTGGAAGTTATTAATCAACAGGTCTATGAAAATGGAGAGAAAAGAAAGGGAAATAAATAAACATTTAGACAGTGCCCACTATGTGCCAAGCAGTATACTAAGAACTTTCAAACATATCTCATTTTATCCTCACAACCCTGAGAAGTAGGCACTATTCTTATTATTCCTATTTTGCAGTTGAGGAAAGTAAGGCAAACAGAATTTAAATGACTTGCCCAAAGTTACACAGTGTCTGAGATTGGATTTGACCTTGAATTCAAATTTGTTTTCTCTTCTGTTACTTAGGTATCTATATAATACTCTCACTTTTGTCTCTTAACCCAAAGGCCTAAAATATTTACAGAAAAAATTTCACCCACCTCTGCCCTAAAACAAAAAGGGACAGGTATAAAGAATATATCAATAAGTAAACATTTATTAAGTACCTACTATGTGTCAGATACTCTGCTAAGAGTTGGGGAAACAAAAAGATGCAAAAAGACAGCCCTTGCCCTCAAGGAACTTAGAATCTATTGAAGGAGACAACATGCAAAACAAATGTACACAAAGCAACCCACCAATAGGATAAATAGGGAATAATTAGCAGAGGGAAGACACTAGAATTAAGAGGATTTGGAGAAGGCTTCCAGTAAAAGAGGGGAATAAGAGAATTTAAAGGAACCTGAAGCAAACTCTCTATAAACACTCCACTAGAATAGTTCAAACAGTTGTTCATTTCCTAGCCTATGCCAAGTAAAAAGAAAGAAAAAGAAAAGAAAAGCTATTGGCAAATGTTTAGCAGATGTACATTTATTTGTAATATACAGAGAAAGAATTTGAAAGTATGAGATGAAAATGAAATAAAAAATACTTTAAATGTAATTTTATTTAACAGTACAGAAAACTTTTATGCTCTCACTAAAAAAGCAAAACACAAAAATTTTGACACCCTAACATACGTGACTTTGATATAATAGACTGAAGGCAGCAATGTACATCTGTATGTTAAATGCTAACAAAGCACAATTTCTGTCCTACTTTAAAATAAAGAAAAAAACATTTTAAAAGCCAACATTTAGAGCTAAATTTAGTTTTTACAAACTTCTAGTTGCTTAGGAACTACAAGCTTAAGCAGGGGTTCTTACCATTTTCTATGTTGTAGACCCCGTGGAAGGCCCATGAAGCCAATAGATCCCTTCTGAGAATCATGTTTTTAAATACACAAAATAAAATACATAGGATTGCAAAGGAAATCAATTCATCTGAAATACAGTTATCAACTTTCTTTTAAAATAAATTCACAGACCTCAGGTTAAGAATGTCTGAGCTAGTAAATGTGATTATTTCACTAAAAAACAAAAAAAAGCCAAACTTCTGTTCATGTCCTAGAGAAGAGGGTGGAATTGTAACTAATAATTATTTTCTGATAACTAATTAATCAATTAATTTGACCAATGAAGTTACTCAAGCCAGTGAATTTCAATACTGAAAAATCATTCACTTTCCCCAAAAATGAAGCTTGGGTCAGCAAGGCTTTTACCCATCAGCTGCTACTGCAGGATACAGAAGCCTCCCAAGCAAGCTGAGAGGCACTTTTGTCTTCAACGAGGTGATCTGGAAGGCAAGCAGGAGTATGATGGTAAATGTTTAACAAATGACTCCCCAAAAAGAAGTGGGCATGACATATTTCTAAGTTTAATCTGTATTATCAATATTTTCTCCATCACTTTCTTCCCATCACAGTAACTTAAACATAGGAGACATTTAATAAATGCTTATTGAGTTGAATTGATGAAACGAATGCTAATTAATCTGTAATAGATGAATCCACACAAATAAATTTATCTACATGTATGCTAAATAATTCAGATGGTGGAATGACAAGGGAATAAGTATCCTCTTGGGCCGAGATATTCCTTAAGATTCTGAAATCTTTTAAATTGCTACTTCTCTCTACTTAGGATTCTTTTATCACTCCAAACTAAGGAATATGTATTTAATTCCTATTTTGTTGAAGGCATTATTTTAGAAATACAGAGATAAAATGGTGCCTGTCTTTAAGAAGCTTCTGACTTATTGGAGGGATAAAAAGGTAAACATATAAGGACATACATTATTATGTAAGGAGAGAGAAACTACTACTAACAGCTGGAAGGATCAGCAAGAGTTTCTCTTAGGAGGAAGCATATGGGCTGAACCCTGAAGAAAGCTAGGGATTCTAAGACAGAAGGTGCATAGGTGGTGCTTTCCAGGCACAGGGGTGGGGAGCCTATGCAAAGGCAGAAAGGCAGAAAACACATTACTTAGATCAGAAAAAAGAATTAGTAGACCAGCCCAGCAGGACCATTGAAAATATGAAGACAAATGATAAAGGAAAAAACCTAGAAAGTTAAACTGGAGACAGATCATGCTGCACTTTAAATGCCTACCTGAGTTGGTGCTTTATCTTAAGAGAGAATAGGGAGGTAGATAGAAGATGGCGGCTGGGAAGCAGTGACTGGAGTGAGCTCCCCACCAAGTTCCTCCAAAAACCTATAAAACAATGGCTCTGAACCAATTCTAGAGCTGCAGAACCCACAAAGTGGCAGAGGGAAGCAGGGCCCCACCCCAGGAC
>CM053626.1:141709277-141734403 GCA_028646595.1 Phalanger gymnotis | reverse complement strand
GCTCACCATGGAGTGTGTGCATGCTTATGGACAACACAAAAGCCAGTAGACCTGAAAGATGAATAGCTTTTACTGGGAGAGAACTCAGCAGGTATTGCATCCAAATAACAGCCCTGAGTGAAACCAGACTGGCCAGATTACTGAAGTTGGAGCTGGATACACATTTTTCTGGAGTGGCTGCAATGAAAGGGAATGCTGTGAAGCTGGCATAGGTTTCACAAAACTAATCTACTCACCAAACTTGTATGCCTTCCAAAAGGAGTGAATGACAGGCTCATGACAATGTGATCGCCACTTGCAGAAAAGTGCCACACCACCATAATCAGTGCATAAGGTGCCACCATGATGAACCCTGATGAGGTCAAAGGAAAAAATTATGAAAACCTGGAGACCCTCATTTTCAGTGTGCTGAACGAGAATAAGCTTGTAATTCTAGGTAACTTTAATGCCAGAGTAGACACAGACTATCAGACACAGCAGGGAATTCTTAGGAGGAATGGAGTTGAAAACAGTAAAGCAATGGCCACTTAATAATGAAGACTTGTGTGTTTCATGGGCTTCTCATCACCAACACGGTCTTCCATTTACCTAAACATAGTAAAACTCTGTGGATGCATGCTCACTGCAAGCATTGGCATTTAATAGACTATATCATCATAAGGAGAAGAGACAGACAGGAAGTGAGAGTAATGAAGCCAATGTGTGGAACAGAATGATGGACCAATCACAGACTTATCCTCTCCGAGCTAAAAGTTCACATTCAGCAAAAGTAGTGGCTCCAGGCAAGACAACTACCAGAAGACTTAATGTCAACAAATTAGAGCATTTCTCTAAGCATGAACTGTTTGTTCCTAACTTAGAAGGAAAGCTGAGCCAACACACAGTTAGCAACAGTGGAGCATAAGCAAGTTTCAGAGATTTGGTATACAGCACTGCATTTGTTCCCCTGGGCCAGAACACTTGCAAACATCTATTGCTTTGACAAAAGTGATGGGGGAAATTTAGAAGCTGCTAAATGAAAAATGAGAAATCCACAAAGTTTATCAGCAGGATAATTTGTCTTTCTCTAATAAGGCAGCATTTAACTCCATCAAAAGTGAAGTGCAAATGAAGCTTAGAGAGATTCAGGATTCTTGGCTCAGTAAAAGGTAGATGAAATTCAGTTTTACATTGATAGTAACAATCCAAAGTGCTTTTATGATGTCCTGAAGGCTATTTATGTGTCGAAGATCTATGGTACATCTCAACTATTCAGTGCTGTGGGAGCCACAGTGATTATTGATAAGGATATGATCCTGAAGAGCTGGGCTTAACACTTACAAAACATCCTTAACAGACTATCATCAGTGAATGTTGAAGCCATTGACCATATACCTCAGGTTTAAGTCAATCCCTCTTTAGCCAAACTTCCAAATGAAGAAGACATTTTGAATGTCTCTTTTCATTAGGTTCCTCTCATGTGGCAAAGTGCCTGGTGCTAATTCTATTCCAACTGAACTTTATAAGGCAGGGGTCCGCTGCTCATATAAAAGCTGACTGAAATCTGGATTATATGTCAAGAGGAGGCTATCCACCAGGAGTTCTAGGATGCCTCCATTACCCATCTCTATAAAGGAAAGGGAAATAGGTTGCCCATGACAAACACAGTAGGGGGTTCTCTCTTAGTCATTGGTGGTAAGAGTCTTGCTGATCTTTCACCTGGAAGTTGGTCATCTATCTGAGAGTCAGTATGGTTTCAGAAAGAGACAAGGAATAGTTGATATGGTATTTGCTACCCGACGATTCCAGGAGAAATTCCAGGAGCAGAACAGAGTTCTATATGCAATGTTCATCGATCTGATCATGTCTTTGATACTATCAGTTATGAAAGCTTGTGGAAGATCATGGAAAAATTTGATTGTCTGAAGAAATTCATCAGTATTGTACACGAGTTCCATGATGGCATGCTTGCAAGGGTTCTGAATAACGGATGATGCTCTTGCACTTTTCCAGTCACCAATAGACTGAAGCAAGGCTGTGTGCTCACTCCCATGCTTTTAAGCATGGCGTTTTCAGTGATGTTGTTGGATGCCTTCAAGGACAAAAACAGCATCAAGGTCAGCTACCATACTAATGTAAATTATTTAATTTGAAAAGGCTATAAGCCAAGACTAAAGTGGAGGGAGAGCTGGTGTGCAACTTTTTTGTTCACAGATGATTGTGCAATCTGTGCAGCTCCTGAGGCTAAGATGCAACAGAGTATGGATCAATTCTCTGCCTTTTCCTCTAATTTTGACCTGACAATTTACATCAAGAAAAAAGGTTTTCCACCAGCCAGCACCATACCATCCTTACATGCAAATGGAGAAATTTTGAATGCTGTGGATAAGTTCACTTACTTTGGCAGTATAATGTCTGGAGATGTACACATAGAAGATAAGATTGATGTACACTTTACAAGAACTAGCTCAATGTTTGAAAGGCTCCAAAGAAAAGTGTAGGAGAGAAGAGGTATGCCTACCATACTGTAAAACCTGGATAGTCTATCAGTACCAAGTCAGAAAACTGAATTGCTTTCATTTGAGTTACCTTAAGAAGATTCTGATGATCACCTTGCAAGATAAGGTACCCGAGACTGAGGTCCTTTCTCAAGCTGAACTGTCATGCATTCAAACTCTACTGAAGAAACTATAACTTTGATGGGCTGGCCATGTTGTCCAAATGCTAAACATATGTTTGTCTAAAAGACTATTTTTATGGAGAACTCACACAAGGTAAGCAGTCACATGGAGGTCAGAAATGACACAAGGACACTCTCAAGGTCTTTGTTTCAACAATCCGGCTAGCAGCTCTTGTGGGGGTGAAAAACCAACACAAGCCCAACAACAAGAACGCTGCCAGCATAGGTTCTTTTGATCTACCTTACTAAGGAAAGCAGTGTTAAGGGGTTAACAAGCTTATTTTAATCTACTATACAAATATCACTCCCTTAATTCAGGGGAGAAAGCCAGCACCCTGAACTTCAGAGCAAATACAAACAAATTACAAACAGACCAAATACAATTCATAGTTACCAAGAAAACCACGTCCAGACATCCAGGCAAGCTAGAGGGCTCTTAACTACAGCTGCCCAGAGTCTCCACATCAGCATGCCACCAAAAGTGAGAATCCTGAGCAAATGGCTCTGTCTTCCCTTTTTTACACAGTTTCAGATGTTATCAAAAGTCATCTGAGTGACCAGAACTTAGGCTCCTATGATTGGCTCTGGAGTTAGCACCTCCCCTTAGTACCCTGGGAGCTTCACACCCATATAGGCTTAGCACCTACTAATTAGGAGTTTGGGGAACCAAACAAAGGAACAAAGATCTAATCAGGCCTCCCTTAGTAACCAATTCACACCTAATAGGGGTTTGGGCCTCTGGCTTGGCACCTAGTAAGAAATGAAATGAAATACACTAAATTAATCAAAGGAAACAAAAGTCAAACTGTTCAAGGATCCCCAATACACTCCACCCCTTTCCAAGTTCCATGGCCTAATTTAAATTAAATGGCCATGGATGCTGGAATAAATAGGAGCATTATTCATTGTGATTCAATCAAGCAGGAAACTAAAACATATCATTCACAACAAAGCAAAACATACTGCCTACGTGAGAAGTTTGGAAAGGTGAGAGTTGTGAGCTGCCTGCATCAGGATTCCAGCAGAAGCCAAGAGGTGCCAGCTGGAGCTGGAGGACCAGGAACCCAGGAGCTTGGAGTTCAGCCCTTCAGCAAGATGCAAATTTTGCAGCAAGGAGCTGAGTATGCTTTTTTCCTGCCTTCCCCAGCCGGAGCAGAGATTTTCAAGGTGAGCAGAAAAGGTGGAGAATCATCTACATCACAATCGAGATTCCGGCAGAAGACAGGAGAGGCCAGCCAGAGCTAGACAACCAAGAACACAGGGGCTTGGAATTCAGCCCTGGGGCAAGATGGAAACTTTGCAGTAAGGGGCTAAGTGTGCCTTTCTGCTGCCTCCCCCTTGGGCTGTTTGAGATCCAGGAGACAGGGGTGGATTTGTTTACGGTGGGGTGGGGGAAGTGCCTTGGACCCCCAGGGACCCCGCCCCGTTGGCTTTATCTCCCAGCTGCCCCTCAGGACTTGGAACCAGAAAAAGTTGCCAGATTTGCAACCGAAAGATCATTTGTCATTTTGTGTGACCAGTTTCAGTTGGGTAATGAAATCAGGAATCATATTCCAATGACTTGAGAAATAAACAAGACAATAGAAAGCAAAGGCAATAAATGTGTGTGGTTTGTCTAGGAGTTTGGCTGTGAAAGGAAGGAGATATATAGGCATACAGCTTGGGTCGATTGATGAGTTTTGTTTTTGTTTTTAAACATCTTAATGGTAACAAAGAAAAAGTCAAAAGATAAGTAGAGATTAAATATTAAAGGAGGTAAGGAGAGAGGATGATTCAAAGTCAAGCTGCCAGAGAAATTTGAAGAGATTGGGATCCAAGACATAATTAGAGGTGTTGGCCTTGGGAAGAAACAGATTGTAACAAAGCAGAAAAAAATTAGGGGTTGCTATGTAGGGATTTCAGGTACATGCTTTATCAACGAAAACTATTTATTAAGCAATGTGCGCCAGATATTTTGTTAGGCACTGGGGACACAAATACAAAGGATGAAATACCTAGTCTCAAGCTGTTTGCAGCCTGTGATGATGAAAAAAAGTTCATAGTGCTCAGTAGAAGCTCAGACATCCATGTTCTTGGTAAAGTATAGAAAGTCTTCTACTGAGAAATGGTGTAGAGAAAAAAGATTTAGCTCAGTATCTACGGCAATTTGACAGAATAAAAGGGTTCCTGGGTACCAGTGATGGCCCATTTAAAATTAGGTAATCTTAATTTGGAATAGACCCAGTTAACATAGTTGTGATTGGTGGAGGTAATCAAGTTTGATGTTTATAGGACAAGTATCCATAGGCTAAAAGGGATAAGAACAATGTATCGGTAAGGAAATCATTATGGTGTTAACAACAGCTCAGTTAATAATGCTATGTAAACCTAGGAAGTTTTTCACTTTTGACAAGGTCCTCTTTCTCCTTATCCAGCATTACTATCTGCAAGTGACTTCAGAAGCCCCTAAGTAAGTTATTGGACTATCCACTATGTTCTTTACCAGCAAGTAGGGGCAGTCATGGATGAGTTTTCTTTTTTTCATATTTTTTTTATTTTCGGCTTAAATACACAATAAGAATAGAAAAAAAAACATCATAAACTTAAATATTGAAACAAATACAAAATGAGAAAAGAAAATAAAACATCACCATGTGTACAGCAGAACGTAAAAGAGGTTTCAAAATATACAGCAATAAATTTCCATTTCAAGAAAGCCTATGTAACAAATGCTACACATTGTGTTCATCTCTTCTTTGCTTCCTTGAAGTTTTCTTTTCTTCTCTGCTATGCACTTTTTACTTTGTTCTTTCTCCCCTTCCAAGAAGGCTACAATTAAGCATGGATATATTTATATATACATACATACACATAATACATACGCACACATATACACATACACATACATATATACACATATGTACTCAAAGATATATGTATATATATATAAATTTATATACCCATGCTTATACTTAGATATCTATAATCATAGTCATATATAGACATCTACATTTATATGCATCTATGTAAGATTGTACTATACTTATTTGTCCTCTGTTTCTCTGAGGATGGATAACTTCTTCCTTCCTAAGTCTGAGTCTTTCCATATTTTTCCAAGTCCACTAATTCATCATCTCCTACACCACAACAATATTCCAACTTTAGACTGTCTAGTTATTTTAAATAGTTCAAAACAACTTTGACAAATATGGCTGACACATAGTGTAGTTTCTTTATTTTTCTCTTTTGATTAAGTCTGTTTTAGTCTAAACTTTATCCAAGATCATGATTACCACCCCTGCATCTTTTTCCCTAACAACTTCTAATTCTGATCTTTATTTTATGTTTGTGCGTATCTCTTATGAGTTTTCTGTCTCTTAAGGGTTGTGCTACTAGTACTGACAGGCAGCAAACATCACATTCTAGTACCTTATCAAGAAACCTACTTCATTTCCAAGAAACCACAGTTAAAAGGACTTAACTGTATTTTCTATCTCCTTTAGACTACAAGCACAACTCCCTTTGGGAATAGTTTTGGGGGATAATGAAATGGGTTCATACCAGTAATTAGACAAAGGAGAATAACACTCAAAGCTATTCATTGTATTGTCACAAAATAAGGCCTTCTTGGAATGAAACAGGAAGACACAGGGATTGAAACTTTTCTGCTTTATGGCCCTTAGAACTCTGAGCAGTCATATGATAAAAGGCTAAAATACAGATATATCCCACTTAACACTGTTAATTGGACCTGCTAAAACGTGTATAAGGTGAAGTGATGGTATAAGATATAAAATTCCATGGTGTGTTAAAATTTATATTTTGTTGTGGTCCCCCTGACGACTGCCCCCCACAGTTCTAATTAATATAGTAAGTTTATAAGTAGCCAGTATAGTATAGTAATAGCAGGAAGAAAGATTGCTAAGGGGCACCTAAAATTCACATCAATCAAAGAAGCATAACATAACGGTTACTTGCAAACTCTAATATAAATTAGCTAAAAATCACATCCTGAAACTATGTGCTAAATTAGGGAAAGCCAGTTAATCCCTGCTGTAAGGGCCTTTTGGTCCTGCTGGTCTGAAAGCCTTAGATTAAGCTCCAGACATCCCCAGTAAGAGTAACAGAACACCAAATATTGCTAATAACTTTGAGATGTGGTTATGTTAATAAATTAACTTTGAATTGATGCAGATGTGTTCCTGAACTAACCCCAAGGTGGCATAAATAAGAGTCTGTCTCCCACCAAAACCCTATAAAAATGAGATCTCAAACTCCTGCCCCCAAGTACTCTTCCATCTCCATCTGGGTCCATGCTTCTGAGTGTTCCCAACTCTAATCCATGGCTATGTGACTTTCTCTACTTCCCATTCACTACACTGTCTGTTTTCCTACACTCTACCATCTTCATCCACAAGTTTTCTCTTCTTCTGTACCCCTTACCCCAAGTCATTTGTCTCTGTACTTTCTGTGTCTTTTGCCCTTGTACCCTTTGTGCCTTATTAAAATGCAATTGATGCATTATTCCCTGCTGCTAGCATGGTCTTTCCCATTAAGTGTCCAAAGAACCAGGTGTGTCTACCTCCATTTGACCCAGAGGGACCCCTTTAGAGTCCCATTACCTTATTTATTTAATAATGCCATAAATTAATTAGCAATTTGCATGTTTACACAGTTACAAATTATACCATTGACCAGGGAGCCAAATATTATTACAGCAGGTTTCACAACCTTGTGTCAGGGTTTGCTTATAACAATTCCTGTTACATTTTAACGCTAAAAAACATTGGTTAACACATTTATGCAGATTAATAGGTCTATATGGGAGAAGTGGGAAGGAAAACTATGAAGATTCTTTTCTCAATGTCTATGTCTAGGAGTATACATGTCTGTACCCTTATTAGCTCAAAAAGAAAAAAGCAGACAGTATCTTAACTACAAAGAATAATAAATACGACAAAGAATCACACACATTTCAAATATACAAAACAGTCTATTACTTTTGAAGACTATGTTAATTTAATTTGCATTTCTTTTCTTTTGAATTCTTTCTAATAAAGATTTAAAAACTTTCTCAGATCCCTTTGTCCCTTTTTCTCTGGTGGTGGAGTTTATGTGCATTTTCCCTAAAAGTGAATGTTGACTTCCAGATAATTTTTTCTCATATGGCTGGTAAGACTTGCCACGGATAAAATCAAGCCAAGTGAATTTTGAACTAGGCTCTCGGAGGAAAGTCATTGATTTAGAAGGGCTGGGTTATGAATGAGAAGATTTTCCAGATTTATGATATAAATGGTGGGAAATACTGTGATCTGGATATTGGACAGTAAAAATGGAGCCTGCTTCTAGTTGAGGAACTTGTAAAACAAATTTCACACTCATCTCTTCCTTGGAACCAGGCAGCAATGATGCTATAGATAGCAATTATGCTTTACAAAAATCTTTCATTTCCTGAACATGAGGACAACCATAAGGGATTGAGGAGGCACAAATTAAGCAGACCATATAAGTAGATATTAGGCATAGGCCGTTTTCAAAATTTGAACAATCTGTTATACACTGCAGGAGAATTTGCTTATAGATGTCATTTTTTATTTTCTCTTGCGGGATGGACCTGATGATACTATTAACAGTTCTGTGAGGGATATTCCCACCCTCAATGGTATATGATTTAATATATGTTAAACACCATGGAGGTTCTCTGTTTTTACCATCTTCAGTCAAGGAGCTAAGATCAGATGGAGTTCTAGCCCAATTATTCATGAATGGTTGACATTTTATTTGGCCTTTGCAGTCTGGTACGATCTCAGTCTGGTGATCAAAGTCAAGGTGGTTCTCAACCAGACTCTTTGGCTGTGATGGAAGTGTGAGCTTATGACTTGTGCTTTGTTGATGCATCACCCTATGTTTGGAGTCTAGTGGGACCTCTGCCCAGTGACAAGGTCGCTGTGGTGTCTGATAGCTGGGATCTGCTGGAGCCATGGTCTGGGACTTGGTGTTTGGTCCCATAGCCCTGATATTTTGGTTCAGTGAAACCACTTCCCTATTGTCAGAGTATGATGAAGGCTTTCTTGGTTTGGGGTTATCAGGTGGCAGCATGGTTTGCTGTTGGGAAAATGATGGAACTTTGTCACAATTATCAGGATCCAATATAATCTCAGCATTCTGATCCAGGCTGGAGGGAAGGATTACCTGGTTTGGGGTAAGTGTCAATTCAGTTTGGTCATCAAAGTCTGGAGTCATCTTAGACTGATGGTTTTTCCTCAGTGGAATCTCACCCTCATCGTCCAGATCTAATGGATGTATGGCTTCAAAATCAGAGCTTGGAAGCAGTAGTACATCATCATCCTGGTCACTGCAGTCTGATGAATTCTCATCCTGGCAGTTTGAGGTCTGACGAAGTAAGGCCTCACAATCTAGAACCTCCTCAATTTCAGACCTGTGGTCTGGAGTTAGGATGTCCATAGATTCTTGGGCAGGTACAGCTTTGAACTCATAATCCAGATCTAGTGAAGGTTCAGGGTCTTCCTGGAGGTGAGAGCTCAATGGGCTCTCGTGCTGGTGTTCAGGGATAATTGGAAGTATGACCACATGATCATGACCTGGTGCATCCATGATACTGTGATTGAAGCCAATTTGAGTCTTGGTTTCATAGTGCAGGTTTGGTGATGTGATCTGGTGGTTGGGATCTGGTATAGACTCAACCCAATGACAAGAAGCTGAGAGGGCCTTGGTAATTGTGTCTTGGACTATTATAGTCTCATTCTGATGTCTGAGATCTGTTATATCTTCATTCTGAAAGCCAATGTGTTGTGGAGTCAGGGTCTGGTTATCAGGACCCAGGAGTCCTGTGACATTGTGGTCTGGATCCACTGTAGCCTTTCCCCAGTGGATGCGGTCAGATTCAAGCTCCACCCGTTGGTCAATGTCTGATGGAGCTATGGCCCAATGATCAAGAACCATAACAGTGCTGTCATGATGTTTGGGAACTGATGAAACAATATTAGCCTGGTAGTCAGTGTTGGGCAGAATCTGATCCTGGCAGTTAGGGCTTTGTGGAGCCATGACCCTGATTCCAGGGCAGCATTGCCCCAGTACTTGGGATCTAATGCTATCTCTACCTGTTGGTAAGCATCTAAAGGAGCTTGGGCCCAATGGTTGCAACCTATTGACACCTCTTCCCAAGTATCAGGAGCTGATACAGCTCCAAGCCGTTGGTTGAGGACAGCTGGAGTTGCAGCCAGTTGGTTGGGGTCTGATGGAACCTCTACCTCTTTTTTGGAATCTGATAGAGGTGTAGCCCAGTATTCGAGAGGAGAAAGACCCTCAGCACGGACTGGGTCAAAGCTTGATGAAGCCTCAGGTTTTCGCTCAGGGCCCAGTGGTGATCTGGTCTGGTTGTCTACATATTTGATAACTGTATGGTCAAAGGCTGGCTGTGGTACTATAGTCCAGCAGTCAAGGTGTGGTAAAACCATAGGTCAATGGTCAGGATCAAGTGGAGCCTTGGCCATAGAGTTACAGAGGGGGTCTCTATTCTGTACAACCTGGGTCCAGTTATTAGAAGCAATCATAGAAGCTTCTATATTGTCGCTGAGGTTTGGTAGAGGCATATCCTGGTGGTCCTGTTGTACTGATGGTAAAGTGGTATCCCTAACTTCAAAACGAAGGCCTGATGGATTCTCAGTTGGGATATCAGGAGATTGGAAGGGTGCAAAGGTGGTGGTGGTTTCCCTATAGTTGGAGCATGGTGGTGGCACAGCTGTGGCCCTGACCTGTTGATTAGAGCATGGTGAAGCAGAAGCCCTGAGGACCCAAGGATTGTGTTCAGGATGCTGTAACACTGCAGCTTTTGTCCTTGGATAATGGTCAGGACACAACATTCGTGTAGCTGTGCCCTTAACCCAATGGTCAGAGTCTGATGGTGCAGCTCCAGACCAATCAGGGCATGATAATGGGGAAAATATGGCCCTGTGCCAGTGGTTGAGGTACCGCTCTAGAGAGGTTGTTATTTTAGGTCGAGTCCTGATACTTTGTGAAGCTGGAGTCTGTTGATTGGGCTGTTGTAATGGTGTAGCTGTTGACTGGTAGTTGTGGTTTTTAACGATGGTACAGGTGTGGTCTTGAGCTTGTGATCTGGACATGATTGATCCTCTGCCCGATGATCACAGCCCTGGGAAATCATTGGAAGGTGGTCGGAATCTGATGGAAGTTTTAAAAAATGATCAGAGACGGATGGTGCCTCCACATGGTGGTTAGGGCCCAGTGGAGATGCTGCTTGGTATTCAGGGTGTGGGAAAGGTGGAACAGGTACCCTGACCCAGGAGTCGGGGGATGGTAAGGACAAAACTGTGGTTCCTGTTGATGGGGTGTTGGTGGCCTGGTAGTTGCACTGGTGTCTTGGCATAATGCCTGCCTGTTGGAGAGCCTGGGGTAACTGAGCAGGTTCAACCCCAAGTTTGGGGTTTCAGAAGGAGGTAACTAAGGTCAAGACAAGATGACACCTTGATCCTGCTCTGATGGTTGAGACGAGGCATGAGTGCAGATCTGGACTAGTAATCTTGAGGGCATAATAATATACTTCGGGGTGAAGAACATGGTATCACCACCTTCTTGGCTGGTAGGAGCTGAGGTTAGTTTGCCGATAAAGAGATTGTGAATAAGGGTAAGGAAATCATATATATATATATATATATATATATATATAAGCATGGGAAAGGCAACTATGGGGAATAAGGAGCAGTGGGAAGGGATTGCACTGATCTGATCTTAGATTACTATTAATGCCTGACACATGTAGAGCATTTTACAGGTCTCATATGATAATAATACTATGTTATGTCTACAAGCCTTTTTAGTTTTCAGAATATTTTCATGTATAGTACCCTCATCATTTGATCCCCACTATTCCTCAACAATGTATATAGGGTAGGTATTATTATCCCCATTCAATAGATCAAGAAATGAGGTTCAGAGGAATTGAATGATTTGTCCAAAATTGTATTATTTTGTAAGTGGTTGAGCTGGGATTAGAACCCAGGTCTAATTCCTAATATAGTTCTCTCTCCACTGTACTATCAAACCATACTTCTTGAGAGGGCCAGTGACATACACAGGAATAGTTTCAAATGAAGGGGAACAACAAAAAATGGTGGGTCCATTAAGTCACAAAGAATAGGGGTAAAAATTATGGAAAGATTTAATGGTGGACCATTTGAGATAGATAGAACAGATCTCACCATCTGGCAGTTTCTTTTGTCTTCTCCCCATTGATCTAATGGAGGTTTTTCTTTAAAGAAAAAATATTAACAAAAAAGTAAAACATTTCAATAAACCAATAAAGGTGACCAGACCAATGACTGTTCATATAGTTACTAGTTGACATGCCTAGACTACATTTTTTTTTCCTTTTTAAAGCCTTCAAAGCCTATTATCTCCGGTAATGTGACTTGAAAATATCTTTGATTACAATGTTAATAATGAGAATAGTGATAGTAACAAAACATTTATTTATTTACAAAATATTTTTCATACATTACAGAAATAATTGACACATATATAATGCTTTGTTTGTGCTTTGCTTGTATCCCTTTTTGTCATATAGTCTTATCTTATTTGATCCTCTATACATCCCCAACGGGGTAGGTATTACAAGCTGGGACAAACAGATACTAATTGATTTTGCTAGGTCCCTAACAGTCATTTAAAAGAATGAGGTAAGATCTGAATTGCAGCCATCCAATTCATCTCAAACGCAATGGGAATCCCAACTCTAACATATTCAACAAGAAGTTATTAAGCCTCTGCTAGAAAACCTCCTAGGAAAGGGAGCCCACCACCTTTCTAGATGACCCATTCTACATTGGGGCAGCTCTAATTGTTAGAAAGATTCTTTCTGATATCAAATCTAAAGTAGCCTCTATGTAACTGTCATTCATTGTTCCTGGTTCTGCCCTCTGGACCA
Organism: Phalanger gymnotis; assembly: GCA_028646595.1. NCBI lineage: Eukaryota > Metazoa > Chordata > Mammalia > Diprotodontia > Phalangeridae > Phalanger > Phalanger gymnotis. The sequence goes on along the minus strand of CM053626.1, from coordinate 141,721,801 downwards.
AGCAAAACAAATCTCTTATCTTGTCCATACAAGGAGGCTTTTCCCAAGCTGGCCAGAAATTAGAATTATCCCAGCCTGAGATGTCACATAGGTGTAGAACTAAGTTTTAATTAAATGTTTATTTGTACCATTTCTGAAAGACCAAGTGTCTATATAGTACGTTTTCAAAATTTGGACAGGAAGACTAATATGCCGCCAAAGCTAGAGGAATTCATAGTGCTACTGGGATCTTGCTATGTCATAACCTTCATGGTCACCTCTTATAGAACCTCTGCAGTTTCTCCAAGCCTTGGTACCATATGAAACAACCAATCTATGGTTATGGAGGGATGATTAACCACCATAATGCTAATGTTAGTGACATGTGACACTGCATAACATGCCCACTGATAAGTGAAGTGTTCTTGGAAGATACTGTCAGGTATGGAGCACGGATGAGCCTAAGGTACAAAAATCAACAAAGATGGGCCCTTTTAATGGGCCCAAAAATGTGGCCAAAATCTGAGAGCAGCTTAACAAGCATAATCATTGACAAGAGAGGTGCCTCCTAAAGGGAGCATATGTGGTATGTGCCCTATTGGTTGCCTGTCAGGAATGGGCTATACACAATCCCACTTGGTCATGCTGATTCACTGAAACAAAGCTCTCGACATTCTTTTCTCTTTATACTCCATTGCTCTGCATTTTCAGGATTCTGAGGGCTTAATGATGAAAATTATTTCTTTGTGTCTCACACTTTAACTACCAATCATAGTAACAAGTCTGAAAGGACAGTACCCCTTCTTAATCTATCCCACCCTAACCCCCTCTTGTCCCTCCCAACCACCAGGTATTGTATACTCAGCATAGCAGCAGATTTTCTCACTCATCCATTTTCCTAGTTCAATAGCTACAATGCTTTCTTCCCATCTTCACAGTTCAGCTGTGCTGCTTCCCTTATGGAGTAACATCTTCATGTTAGGACAGCTATCATCAATTGGGAAACTAGTCATTATCCTCCAGGGGCCTGTTATATTTCACTTAACCCAAACTAACTCTAAAGAAAAGATCTAATAAATGAATTTGTACTGAGGTTAGTCAGTTTATTTTACAAAAAGGAGGCTTATACTTTCCAGGGAAATTTTAACAGGAATACAGAGATGATTTCTGTTAAAATAGTAAAACTGTAAAGGTGGAATCTCATATACCATCTAGTAAATTCAGGAGATAATTCCACAGATAGCCTCTTCAAGCTTTCCAAGACCAGACTTAACTTTGTTTTCTGAATCTTAAGAGACCTTACATGTGTGTATAAACTATATAAACACTGATTTCATTAGCATAGGCTCATATTGAAGGGAACCTAAGAGGTCAACCCCTCATTATATAGAAGAAAAAACTGAGACCCAGGGTGACTGCTGCTCAGTATCACACTAAAGGTAAATGATAAAGGGAGGATTTGAATTCAGGTTCTTTGACTCCTGAGTCAATGACTCTTTCCACTGTGCTGCCATCCCAGATGGTAGTGAAGGCCTGGGGAATCCTTCTACTAAGGTAGAACATGTTACAACTGTGTAGAACTTAGTAGACTCTAAATGTTTTTTACAAATATTATCTCATTTGATCCTCACAACAACCCTGGGACGTAGGTGCTATTATTAGTCCCATTTTAAAGTTGAGGAAACTGGAGCAAACAGAATTTAAGTGACTTGCCCAGGGTCGCATAGCTAGTAAGTAAGAGGTCAAATCTTAACTCAGGTATTCCTGACTCCAGCTAGCACTCTATTTGCTGAGGCACCTAGGTAAATATAATGAGAGGTGCTGTGCCCATGGGTCAGACAACTAATAAATGTCAAACGTAGAATTTGAACTGAGTTCCAGACTTAGGACGTAGAACTCAATCCACCCTCTAATAGTACATGGATGTTTATCTTAACTAAAATGGAATATAATGGATTTAATTTTGAAATATTTTAGAGAAGTTTGTTTTATCATTTTAGGCAATAAGAAATGAACCAGATTATCATAAAACCAAGACAGGAACACTAGCCTGGGTCACCTAGCGATTTTCTAAATCTTACCCACACTAAGTTTGGTGACTCAAATTGCAATCCCCCCACCCATTTTTAATTTAATTGCAAAATACCTCTCACCAGGAGTTCAAGAGAAGCAGGAAAGATGAGGAACCTGATTAATCCAAATGCAAATGCCCTTAGCAGCCACAAGTTTCCCCAATAGAGGAAAATTACGGAACTAAGGATTTCCACTATAAGTAAGGCAATAAAGAATATAAATAAATAAGTACAGAAAAACATAGGTAATTCTTTTGAAAAGGACTGTGTCCTGGGATACTGATGTGTTTCCCCAGGAACATATAGGAGAAATGAGCCCCATGATGCCCTGTCCTAGATAGGAAGACAGCTATCACTGTGACATCATAGGCCCCCAGCTTTTATGTCCCTTTGCAGTCAGTTAACCTATCCACCTGTAAGTGGAGAGGGGGGCACATTAAGGAGGGAAAGAACATGTTAACAGTGGAAGGGGGACTCAAAAATTTTCCTATACATTCCTGCCTTCTAACTATATCAAACACGGAATTTGTTGTTCAACTTCCCTTCAAATAGAGGATTACACAAATATTTAATAGGCAATGGCAATGCTGTTAAATCTTTAACCCCAGGTCAATTCCTGTCTCTCCTGTGGACCTGTTTGGACTAGCATCCTAATAGATTGATAAGATTTACAAATACTTCTCTGGAGCCTTTCAGCATGTTAAGTAAAGAATTAAAATTTTTTTAAATTATTGAATGGCAGCAAAAAAATTAATCCACGTAAGCCTCTCTTTGTATCTGAGAAACATTAAATCAGTCAGTGATGGAAGGGACCAGTAGGAAATGTATGGTTTTTCTCTCTCTCTCTCTACCCTCTACCCTTTCTGCCTCTCCTTTCTCTTCCCTGCTCTTTTCCCCTCCTCCTTTCTTCCTCCCCTCCACCAACTCCTTTCTCTCTCCCTTTGTATAGAAAACATCACTCTGCCACTACATGAAACTGCCTAGCAGAAGCAGGAGCAGTTGTACAAGAACTAATCACAAAAGTTTCTGGGTAACATTAGAGGGGAATTTATGGTTTTCCTAAGCCCCATGCAGGTCTTAGCCTTAACATCCAGTTTGCATTTGGGATTCTCCGGGAGCAAGAAGCACAGGCAGAGTCACTTTCATGATAATTACAATGGCAATAATATTAATAATAATAGTTCCTATATTTAGATTTTCTGGAGAATATTTATTCTACTCATTATATATTCACAGGAACCCTCTGATGCTGAAAATTCTGTGATTCAAATATAATCCTCCTCAAAGCAGTTAAATCCATTAAGACAAATTAACCCATCTACTTAATCAGCCAACTAAAATAAGCCATGGTTCATGTGTTCAGGACCTACAAAAAAGGGATCAAGTCCTATGAGAAATTAGACATGCTCAAAGTGTGAGTGAGCATCAGGTTTCAACCATAAGTGAGATTAAAACACATCTTTTTGTCTTATTGAAACTATAAACTGGATTTTTTAGAATTAAAATTGGGAAGAGAAACTTTAGAGGTCCCCTAGTCCAACTCCCTCATTTTACAGATTAGAAAATTGAGCCATACAAAAGTTAAGTTACTCACCCCACATAACACATCATAGTAGGATCAGAATTTGAACCTAGATCCTTTGACTCCAGATACAGCACTCATTTCTTTTTTAAAAATAAAATTTTATTTATTGGTTTTAACATTGCTTAAACTTCCCCCTGTATATTTCCCTCTCCCAGAAAGTTCTTCCACATAACAAATAATTTATTAAAATAAAAAGAGGAAGAGAAAAAGCTCAGTGAAACTTATCAATATATCTAGAAAATATGAAAATATATTGCAATGTTCCACATTCATGGATTCTTTCCTAACTTCTGCAGAGGAGGGAGAGCAGGTGCTTTTTCAATCTCTCCCATCTATTCTTTGGGGCTCTGCTTCTTCTTTGTAATTTTACAACATTAGTTTTGGATTGTTTTGTAGTGATTGCTCTACTTAACATTGTTAGGATCATTGTGTATATTTTTCCTTGCCTTTGCTTATATCACTTTAGACCAGTTCATGAAAGTCTTTTCATGCTTCCCTCTATTCATCATATTCATCATTTCTTACAGCAAAGGGGTCAAGCACATAGCCAGCTCAGGGTATGAAGGGCCCTAGCACTTCTAAGTGCCTCAGAACCAAATTAAAATGTAATTAGGAAATATTTTTGAAAAAATAAAAATAAAATAAAACATGATAACATTACATTTTAAAGCTAAATCAATATGCAGTCCATGGACATCCTTATGTATGGATTTTATTATTCTTATTCACTCATGTCCAATTCTTTGTGACCCCATTTGGGGTTTTGTTGGCAAAGATACTGGAGTGGTTTGTGATTTCCTTCTCTTGCTCATTTTACAGATAAGGAAACTAAGGCAAACAAGATTAAGTGACTTGCTCATAGACTCATAGAGTGCCTAAAGCCAGATTTGAACTCATGAAGATGAATCTTCCTGACTTCAGGACCAGCACTCTATCCACTGCACCACCTAGTTGCCCATGTATAGATTAGCACCCTGTTTCTATTTGAGTTTTTGACACCACTGTTTTACAACATAGTAATATCCCATTATATTCATGTACCAACATTTGTTTAGCCATTCCCCCAATTAATGGGCATATGCTTTGTTTCTAGTTTTTTGCGCACACACACACGCACACGTTTTGGTATATGGGGGACTTTGTTTTTATAAATAATATCCTTGAAGTTATATACCTCAAGTTTCTCCCCACTCCAGTGCACCCCAATTCAGCTGCCAAAGTAAAATTCCTAAAGCATAAGTCTGACCATATCACACACACACACACACACACACACACACACACACATCACCACCACCACCACCACCACCCACCCACCCACCCACACTCAATAAATTCCAATGGTCCTATCACCTCCAGGATCATATATCAAATCCTTTCTTTGGTATCTAAAGCCCTTCATAACTTGCTCTACTCTCCACCTTTCCATTCTAATTACACTCCTTAAACTCCTGCATGTACTCTGTGATACAGTGACAATTGGCTTCTTGGTTATTCTGTCTCCTGACTAGGCATTTTCACTGGCCATTCCCCCATGCCTGGAATTCTTCCCCTTCTAATCTCTAGTTTCTGACTTCTCTGGCTTCCTTTGAATCCCTATCTAAAATCCCTCTTTCCACAAGAAGCCTTTCCTGATTCCCCTTAATTCTAGTTAATTATCTGCAATTATCCTGTACATATCTTATTTGTATATAGTTGTTTTCATGTTTGTCTCCCTCATAAGTCCTACTTGAGAGCAGGAACCTTTTTTTTTGGCCTTTCTATCCCAGTGCTTAGCACAATGCCTGGCATACAGTAGGTGCTGAATAAATATTTGTTGACTGACTGTTTTAGGAAGGAAATTCTGCCCGAAACCTCAGTGAAAGTACTTGAACAGGGTTAGGGATATTTTGCTGAGATACAGGAAGTTGTTCCCTTGGAGTGACAGATGAAACTGGTGTAACAATGTAGTGACTGGCTCTGTTGGCCTGGTTTGGGAAAGGGATGGTTACTCTCTCTCACTGACCTCCCCCCTCTTGAGAAGGAAGAGTGGGAAGAGAAAATACAAGGGTAGTGAGTAATCACCAGTTCTCTTTTTGGCAACCTGAATTGTGTCAACACCTCAATGTCTGTTCCATATGATTCCTGAATAGGCCAGGAATGCATGCTTTTGTCTTTGTGCTTCAGCCTTTAATTACTGGTGTATTCCAATCTCCCATGGAACATATACTCATCACCTTCCATGCCAATGCCTCTCCTCATGATTCCTATTTTATGTACCCCAGTGTTTGTCCTGGTTTATACCCCTGACAATGCACTCATCCCCAAAGCTGCATCTACCTTCCCCTCTTCAGGTTGGAGGGTGGGTGGATTCAGTCAAGTCCAGCCATATTAGTCCGTAACTCCCTAAAGGAAACATTGAGGAAATGTTCACTTAACCAGTACAGCTTGACTGCCAGTATCCACAGCTCCTTGGCAACCGAAGAACATAAAATGAAAATGATCACAATGTTTGTTAAGCACCTTCTCTGAATTTTCGAGTAGGCATATGTTCAAGGTGTATAAATAATGCTTAATATTCCCTAAGAGCTTTTTTTGCTTTTTCATGAGTGATTTCATATCTATCATTACATTGAATCTGCACAATAATCCTTGTAAGATAGTTCGGGTACAACCACATCCATGTCATAAATAAGGAAAGGAGGAAAACTTCCCTCCCATCCATCCATCAAGGTAGGGACAAAATTGGAGCTACAATCTTAGGTCTCCTGACTCCTAACCCCAGTAATATTCCACTAAAACCAACCTGTCTTTTAGGAATTTCATATGATCTCAGGACCAGAGGAAAGGTTTAAAATGAAGACATCTTGGAGTTGAGACTTCTGGGAGCCAAGATGGCAGAGTAAGCGCCAAGGGAATTGGCAGACACCATCGTGGACAGGCATACACCAGCAGCTGAGCTTACCTGTGCTCTAGCACAGCCCTCGGAGAGAAGGAGACCTCCAGGGGCCAGACTACTCCTGCCCCACACCTCACGTCATGACCTTCAGTGTAATCCTGGGGAAACAGAAAGACCTAACCCAGCCTTGGCACACACCAGCCAGCTCAAGCTCAGCACCAAACAAGCTACAGAATTATGTAGCTTCCAGATGCCAGAACCAGAGGCCCCAGCACACAAAGTCATCATCAGGCCACTAGCCCCCAGTAAAAGAGGTGTGGGACTGTGCCCTACAAGCTGTGCCCCAGAAGCTGAGATCCACTTTTTAAGCCAGGACAAAGGCAAAGTGAGCAAAAAGCAACTTAGAAAAGCAAAGACCATAGATTCTTACTGTAGGGACAGGGAAGATCAAAACACAAATTCAAAAGAGAACAGCATTGACACTACACCCACATCTGAAATCTCAAAAGGGAATATGAACTGGTCTCAATCCCAAAAAGCATTCTTGGAAGAGCTCAAGAAAAATTTTAAAAGTCAAATGAGAGAGATAGAAGAAAAACTGATCAATTCCTTTAAAAATACAATTAATTGACCAAAAAAAATTCATTGAAGAAAACAACTAAGGAGTTGTAAAAGCAAAATTGGCCAAATAGATAAGGAGGTACAAAATTTAACTGAAGAAAACAATCGCTAAATATTAAAATGGTGCAAGTAGAAGCTAATTAATCAGTCAAACAAAATCAAAAGAATGAAAAAAATTGAAGAAAATGTAAAATATCTCATAGGAAAAACACCTGACCTGGAAAATAGGTCCAGGAGAGATAATCTAAGAATTACTGTTCTACTGAAAAGCCAAGATGAAAGAAAGAACCTGGACAGTACCTTCCAAGAAATGATCCAGGAAAACTGCCTCAAGGTCCTAGAACCAGAGGGTAACATAGTCGTCAAAAGAATCTACCAATCACCTCCTGAAAGAGATCCCAAATTGAAAACTCCATGGAATATTGTAGCCAAATTCCAGAATTATCAGGTCAAGGAGAAAATACTGCAAGCAGCCAGAAAGAAACAATTCGAAGATCATGGAACTACAGTCAGCATCACATACACACAGAGCTTCTACATTAAAAGATCATAGGACTTGAAATGTGATACTCTATAAGGCAAAAGAGCTTGGATTACAACCAAGGATCAACTACCCAGCAAAACTGAGCACAATCTTTCAGGCAGAGATGGACATTCAATGAAACAGAGGACTTCTAGACTTTTATGATGAAAAAGAGCTGAAAGAAAAATTTGATCTTCAAATACAAGACTCCAGAGAGGCATAAAAAGGTAAACAGGAAAGAAAGAGAAAAAAAAACATGTTATTCAATAAGGGCAAAATGTTTACATCTCTACATGTGAAGATTATACTCGTAAATCTTGAGAACTGTATCTTTATTATGACATTTGAAAGGGATATATACATAGACAGAGGGTATAAATTAACTGATGTGTGGACAAAAACCTAATCAAGGGGTGAAAAGTGATTGTAGTGGGAGAAGACAAAAGGAGGAGGCAGAAAAGGGTAAATTACACTAAATATTATAGACAGAAAGAAGGGAGGGAGATGATATAAGCACTGTTTGAACTTTACTCTCATTGGATTTGGTTCAAGGATGGAATACCATACCCAGTTAAGTATAGAAATCTAACCTGCACTACAGGCAGGAGGAGGAGACGGGAGAAAGAAAAGGGAAGGGGTGGTTAGAAGGGAGGGAAGAAGTAGTAAGGGGAAAGGGTAAGATAAGGGAGGGGGGCTGAGAGGGAGGGAATATGGAGAGAGGCAGTGATCAAAAGCAAAACTCTTTTGAGGAGTGGAAGGGAGAAACAAAAACACATACGGGGGGGGGGAAGAGGATGGAGAGAAAGACACAGGTAGAAATCATAACTGTGAATGTGAATGGGATGAACTCTCCCACAAAAAGGAAGTGGATGGCAGAATGGATTAAAAATCATAATTCTACACTATGTTGTTTACAAGAAACACATTTGAAAAAGCGGGGTACACACAGGGTAAAGGTAAAAAGCTAGAGCAGACTATATTACGCTTCAGCTGAAGTAAAAAAGCAGGGGTGGCAATCCTAATCTCAGACAAAGCAAAAGAAAAAATAGATCTAATCAAAAGAGATAAGGAAGGAAACTATATCCTGCTAAAAGGTCCCACAGACAATGAAGAAATATCATTACTAAACATATATGCACCAAGTGTTATAGCATCCCAAATTTTTAGAAGAGAAGTTAAGGGAGTTACAGGAAGAAATAGACAGCAAAACCATACTAGTGGGGGACCTCAACCTCCACCTCTCTGAACTCGTTAAAACTAACCTCAAAATAAACAAGAAAGAAGTTAAGGAGGTGAATAGAATTTTAGAAAAAGTAGATATGGTAGACCTCTGGAGAAAATCGAATGGGGATAGAAAGGAATATACCTTGTTTCAGCAGCACATGGCACATTGTAACAACAATTCACCTAGCAGCTGCTGCAGGGGTTTAAGACCCAACAAGACCAGCAACAAAAACTGCCAGCGCAGGTTCTTTTGATCTGCTTTACTAAGGAAAGTAACTTTAAGGGGTTAACTATTTCAGTTTAATTAAACATACATACATCAATTACTTAGTTCAGGGGGAAAAGATCAGCCCCTGAACTTCAAGGCAAATACAAATTACAAACATATATATATACAAACACATATATATATATATATACATACACATATATACAAACACAATATAAACAGACCAAATCACAATTCACTGTTACCAGGAAAGCATCAATATCTGGGTTTACAAGCTGGGTCGGGGGGAGAGGGGGTGGGGCTCTTAACAGCTGCCCAGAATCTCTTCAAGTCACAGGCCACTCTTCTAGTGAGTGAGAGCCCCAAAAGTCAAACACCGATTTTGGATCTTATATACCTGTCTCAGGGCCCTGGGGCACTTAATTACCTCGGTGCTGAGAAGCACTCAAAGAACAGTGAAAATCCCATTTAGGGTGTGGGAAAGTAAATCCCTAGCACCGCCATATGCAAGTCAGTGACCCCTGGTTCTTAGTGCTGAGAAACATTCCAAGACAAGATCCCACTTTATCTGCCCCATTCAAACAAAGGACAGAATCATGAAAGGCACTTAAGAGAAGAACAGCAGAAAGTCCCACCTTAATTACTATTATATAATCCGCCCCTTTCAAGGATACTTGGCTTTACATAATCTAAATAGCCATGGATCCTGGAACAAAATAGAAGCATTATACATTGCAATCACATTCAGGGAAATATAACAAAACATATCATTCAGTATCTTTCCTAAAATACTTGTTTACAAAACACCACTCACCCCTAGGTCAAAGCAAGTCAATCTCTTTAATCAATACAGAGTGTCCAAGTAAAGTCCTTTTTGAGGGTGTGTCCTTTTTCCCACAAGGCCACCGCAGGTTTACTCCTGGTACCCTCAGGTACTAAGGTGCTTTAATTAGCAGAGTCCCAACACAAAGAAAACAGTCCAAATAAAGTTCTCTTGGGGATGTGTCCTTCTCCCCACACTGCCACTGCAGGCTTCTTCTTGGCACCCAAAGTCCCAAATCAAAGAAAAAGTCCAAATAAAGTTCTATTGGGAGTCTGTTCTCCCCACAATGTTCCAGTCTGCTGCTTCCAAGTCCTGAGGGCAGCTGGGCAACAAAGCCAATAGCGTGGAGTCCTTGGGGGTCCAAGGCACTTCCCCCTACACTCCAAATACAACTTCACCCCTCCCTCCTGGGTCCCAAACAGTCTCAGGAGAAGGCAACAAAAAAGCAAGACTTAGGTCTTCTCAACAATGCAATGACCTAAAACAATTCCAAAAGACGCATGATGGAAAATGCCACTCATATCCAGAGAAAGAACTATGGAATCTGAATGCAGATCAAGGCAGATTATTTTCTTTTTTTGTTACATTTTGTTTTATGTTTTTCTTTCTCATGGTTACTCCCATTTGTTGTAATTCTTCTATACAACATGACTAATGTGAAAATATGTTTAATAGGAATGTATATGTAGAGCCTATATCAGATTACATGCCATCTTGGGGAACAGGAAAGGAGAGAAGGAGAAAAAATTTAAAACTTATGGAAGTAAATGTTGAAAACTAAAAATAAATTAACTTTAAAAAAATGATGAAGACATCTTTTTCTTTGGGTCACCAGACAGGCATATATTTCCATCTTGGAAGATTCCAATTGATGGCTGGGTTCTATGTCCAATGGAAGCTGAAATATCTTAAAAAATTCTTTTTGGGCGTCAAACAGTCAAAAGAAACCTGAATTCTAATACTGCGTTATTTCATTCACAGGCCTTTTCTGATTTGAAAAATAAAAAGACAGGACTAGATGTCTACTTCCCAGAGATTTACATCAAAAATTCAGCACATTTTCCTGAGAAAAGGTTATCTATTCTAAATGTTAAAGGTGGCATTGGGGAGGTAGGAAAGAAGAGTCAGCATCTAAACAAATAAAGTGTTTAAGATTTGAGTATAAAAGTTTTCTTTATTCCAGTCTGAGAATCTTAAGATTTTCTTTCATAAAAACAGGGTCCTTGGTGACCTTTTTTTTTCTCTCCTTTTGGAATATTATTTTTTGTTGGAAGCCAGCATTCCATGCTGAGCCCCAGGCCCCTCAGAAAGATACGCACCGAACACCTGTTTCCAAGGACAGGCTTGCAGCAGTACGCTCCGCCCAGCAGATATCTTAATCGCACTATGCTCCAGATACTCCCTGGAAAATCCCCGGAGCCAACCTCCTCAGGTCCCCAACCCCCCTTCTTCTTGCTAGCTTGATAAAATACAGCCGTGAGCTGAATAAAGTGCTTTTTGCCAGCCACAGCTGTCTCTCTTGCTTCTTCTCTCTCACCTTTTCTTTTTCAGGCTGGGTCCTCCTCGAACCCCAGTTAACTGGCCCTGGTGGACAGGGCAAACTGCCCTGATATTCTAGAACAAGAGGGTAAAATAGAGATTGAAAGAATCCGCAGATCATCTCCTTAAAAAGATCCCAAAAAGAAAAGTCTTAGGAATATTGTCGCCAAGTTCCAGAGCTCCCAGGTCAAGGAGAAAATACTGCAAGCATCCAGAAGGAAACAATTTGAGTATTGTGGAAACACAATCAGAATAACACAAGATCTAGCAGCTTCTACATTAAGGGATCAAAAGGCTTGGAATATGATATTTCAGAGGTCAATGGAGCTAGGATTAAAACACAGAATCACCTAGCCAGCAAAACTGAGTATCATGCTCCAAGGCAAAATATGGATTTTCAATAAAATAGAGGACTTTCAAGCTTTCTCAGTGAAAAGACCAGAGTTGAATAGAAAATTTGACTTTCGAATACAAAAATCAAGAGAAGGATGAAAAGGTAAGCAAGAAAGAGAAATCACAAGGGACTTACTAAAGTTGAACTGTTTTGTTTATATTCCTACATGGAAAGATGATGTGTATGATTCATTAGACCTCAGTACTAGGGTAGCTGAAGGGAATATGCATATGTGTGTGTGTGTACGTAGGTATGTATATATATATATATATATGTGTGTGTGTGCAATATGTATGTGTGTGCATATATATATATACATATATATATACACATATATATGTATAGATAGATAGATAGAGAGAGGGCAGAGGGTGACTTGAATATGAAGGGCTGATATCTAAAAAAATCAAATTAAAGGATGAGAGAGGATTATATTGAGAGAGGGAGAAAGGGAGAGATAGAATGGGGTAAAGTATCTCACATAAAAGTGGCAAGAAAAAGCAGTTCTGTTGGAAGGGAAGAGGGGGAAGGTGAGGGAGAATGAGTGAATCTTGCTCTCATCAGATTTGACCTCAGGAGGGAATACCATACACACTCAATTAGGTATCTTACCCCACGGGAAAGAAGGAGGAAGAAGATTAAAAAAAGGGGGATGAT
>CM053626.1:141691476-141708777 GCA_028646595.1 Phalanger gymnotis | reverse complement strand
CAGTCCAAAATTCAATATTTTGGATCTCACATGTTTGCTGTTCTCTAATCTGCAGATTTGGGGTCATCATTCTGGCTAGAGGTGTAATCCCCCCTAAAGGCCTGTTATTCAAATTACGTAAGGCAATGGGCAAATTATCCTTCCAATGTCGATATGAATTATTAGAGCTTAATTTTCTCAGCTGTTCTTTCAACAATCCATTCATTCTTTCAATTAGCCCAGATGCTTGTGGATAATATGGAATATGATATATCCATCAAGTGCCGCCTGAATGACCAGAGCTCGTTGGTTCCCGAGTTGGCCCCTCCCCCTAGAACCCTGGGAGGCTCACATCCACATAGACTAGGTCAACACCCAACAGGGCACAGCTCTGGAGTTAACACCTCCCCTTAGCCAGCCCCACCTTGGGCCCCACCTCAGTCATCAATCCATACCCACATAGGTTTACACCTAATAGGGCTTTGGGCCTGGGGCTTAGCACTTAGCAAGATTCAATGAAATAGCTGAATCACTCAAAGCAAACAAAAGCCAAACTCTTCAAGGGCACTTGTTGAACTAAGTGCTAAGGAGCCCATTTTGCTTACCAACACAGTTGTTGATATCCTTATTTGTAGCCCTACACTGGAAGAATCTCTCAGTGCTGCTACAAAAGTTCTTAATTTCCTAGGCTCTCAAGGATATCAGGTTTCTCTGGCCAAGGTTCAAATAGGTTGTCAGAGTGTTAAATACCTAAGCCATAAATTAACCCCTACCTCTCACTCCTTAACACCGGAGAAGAAACAGGCAATATTGTTTATCCCTGTACCAGCTACTAAGAAACAACTATGTACCTTTTTGGGTATGGCTGGGTTTCGTAGGCTCTAGATTCCCAACTTTGGACTTATTGCTAAGCCTCTTTATGATTCTACTCAGATACACTTCCTTTAAAATGGGGACCCAACCAGGCTAAGGCTTTTACAACTTTAAAATCTAAACTGACCTCCTCCCCAGCACTAGCTCTGCCTAACTTAGATAAGCCTTTTACTTTGTATGTTGATGAGAGAAGTGGTCAGGCTCTGGGAGTTTTAACCCAGTCCCTAGGACCTGACCCTGGGCCCCTTGCTTATTTTTCTAAGCAACTTGATTCTGTGGCTGCCAGATGGCCCTCATGCCTCCAAGCTGTAGCAGCAACAGCCATCCTAACTGAGGAAGCCTCTAAGCTCATACTTGGTCAGCCCTTAGAAGTTTTAACCCCTCACAAAGTCCAGAGTATTCTGGAAATAAAAGGCCACCAGTGGCTGGCAAGCAGTCGGCTTACTAAATACCAAGCCCTGCTCCTAGATACTGCTGACTTAACTCTTAAGGTGTGCCATACCCTCAATTCTGCATCTCTTCTCCTGGACACTGCCCCCTCAGATGGCCTTGTCCATGACTGTGAGGATGCTCACAGTAATGAGTGTTCTCATACCTTCACCTCTGCCAGCTGTACCCCTTGTACTGAGGGAACATACCCTACTTGCACCTATGACCATTTTCCTCCTGCCACTCTCCTTGTAGGTTCTCCTTATCTAGCTTTCACTTCTCAGCCAATACAAAAGGCCACGACCTTCTCTAGCTGTAAAGCCTTTACTGACCTTCTGCAAGTATCTCTCTTGCCTGGAGCACTGACCTGTAACTTACTGATCCATGGAGCATTCATGCTCAGAACCTTTTGCAAACAGGCTGCATCTGTGCCCCCCAGGGATATTCTTTCCTTTGTGGGATGGGTGAGCCAGGTGCTGAGAATGTTGGGAAAGAGGTAAAGTGAAATGCCTCTACCTGGCAGGACTCAAGGCCAGCTGTCCTGACTACCCGATGCCTAACACATTATAAGAATTTTGGTGTGTGCTCCCTTGGATTTTTAGTACTCCCTATAACTATTTTCAGTATTTCTAAATCCAGCACTCCTTCCCTCACATGAGTAAAGCATGGACTCTGGGACAATATTCTGTGGTACCTTCAGAAAGGTACAGAGTACCTCATGCCTTGGTATGGACATTTACAACATTAACAGATTCTCTCAAACCTGACAGAAATCATTCACCACTTGGCAACTGAGACAGCTTATAGTATCCAGGAAATCCAGGAGTCTCTGGATTCCCTAGCAAATGTGGTCCTAGACAATCTCAAGCCTTAGAGTACCTGTTTGCCTCCAGTGGAGGTGTCTGTGCCCTGGCCAACACCTCCTGTTGCATGTACATTAATAACTATCAAAAGGTAGAACTTCGTTCTGAAAGACTGCTGGTAAAAGCTACTTGGATGCAAGAAATCCATAAAGACCTTAGTGTACCACGAACCGCCTCCACTTGGGGATCCTGGCTTCTGTCTGTATTAACTCCTTTTCTTGTCCCCCTCCTGATCATAATTCTTTTATTTCTTTTTGGCCCTTGTCTACTTAACCTTCTTGCCAGATTTGTCTCTTCTAGGCTCAGTGCACTGCACCTGCAGATGACAGCTCAAGCTGGATATCAACCTCTTTCCAAGACCATAACCCATCACTCCCTGGACCTGGCATCAGCCAAGTTCCAGACACTGGCCAAGGCCCAACCCCTTGAATAGGGGGACCCTGTGTGGCAGAGACAGCTCTACATTCACCCTCAGCATGAAGCAGTTCCAGAAACTGAGACCTTCTCCCCTTACCCCAAATGATTTTGGGTCCCATCTATTTAAGGGGGGAATGAAGAGGTGCTTATGCTTGGACCCTAAATTCTTACAGCCTCTGCTTGGGTGCCTGTGCCTGAACCCCAATTCCAAAACACATCCAGTTCTCAAAACACATTCTGTTCCAGGCTCTCTCTCTCTCTAGCTAAAGGGCAGCATGACTCAACTTATCTGTGCTTCTTCCTCAGTAAGCAACTATGCCCAATTATAGATTGATTTCCAGATGCTGATAATTGACTGAACACTGAGTCATAATCACTGCCTTTTCCAACATGTATCCTAGACGTAGTATTTTGTCTAACAAGACCCTAGATAAGACCCTATATAGATATTCCCCTTTAGCCCCCAACTGAGAGTGAACTCAGTGACGTTTCACAGTAAAAACCACACCCCCAGTTACCCCCCTCTGGGCTATTTCCTAGAGAACTCTGGGTAATACACGTGTGCAATAGATACTAAATGTGCATGTTCCTTTAAGAATTAACCACTCCTTGAACTCACCTCAAACCACTCCTTAATCCCACCCCCAAATACCAAACTGACATGTTTTGCCTTTTAACTAACCCTTTATAAAAATTCCCCCCGCACCCGTCTAGGGTTGCAGCTTCCTTAAGAACCTTTGTCCACTGTTAAGCGTGAAGATAAACTTTTGCAAACTTGACCTAAAGACTGCTTGGATCCAAGAATTCATTCCAGGTGGCCTTGCCCTGGGAACTTTGGTTTGGGATTCCTGAATCCCTGGGTTTTTCCCCCTAACATTTTGATTAGATCTATTTTTTGCTTTTGCTTTGTCTGAGATTAGGATTGCTATCCCTGCTTTTTTTTTTACTTCAGCCGAGGCATAATATACTCTACTCCAGTCTTTTTTACCTTTACCCTGTATGTTTTGCTCTTTTTCAAATGAGTTTATTGTAAACAACATATTGTAGGATTACGTTTTTTGATCCATTCTGCTATCTGCTTCCATTTTATGGGAGAGTTCATCCCATTCATATTCACAGTTATGATTACTATCTGTGTCTTTCTCTCCATCCTATTTCCCCCAGCTCCATTTATGCTTTTATTTCTCCCTTCTCCTTTACCCTCCTCAAAAGAGTTTTGCTTTTGACTGAGGCTTCCCTTAATCTTCCCTCCCTTCTCTCAGCCCCACTCTCTTTCCTTTCCCTTTTCCCTTACTACTTTTTCTCTCCCTTCAAACCACCCCCTCCCTTTTTTTCCCCTTTCCCCTCCTACTGCTTGTAGGGCAAGTTAGATTTCTATACTTAACTGAATATTATTCCCTCCTTGAACCAAATCTTATTAAAGTTCAAACAATGCTCATCTCCCTCTCCTCTTTCCCTCTCCTATGTTTTTGTTCGTTTTCACATGATGTAATTTGCCCTCTTCTGCCTCCTCCTTTCCTCTTCTCCCATTACAATCCCTTTGCATCCCTCAATTAGGTTTTTTTTATCATCACATCAGTTAATTTATAACCACACTCTCTGTCTATGTATATCCCTTTTAAATGTGGAAATAAAGACACAATTCTCAAGATTTACAATTATCATCCTCCCACATAGGTATGTAAACAGTCTCAGTGTGCTTTTTTAAAGCCTGTTTTTCTTCAGAGCTATACTTCAAGAAATTGTAAATGAATGAAAGCTGCACAGGAAAAAGAGTAAATTGCCAGATTTTCAGGGAAAATGATAGATAGATAGATAGATAGATAGATAGATAGATAGATAGATAGATGCACAAATAAATACAAATTTTTTTAAAAATCTAGCCCCCAAAACCCAAGATATCTTACAAAATATAAGTGACCAAAAGTTATGGTCTTTTGGTCAGAGCACCAACATGTAACACCTCAAGTGTAGAGAGGGAACACATGTGGCAAGGGGGGTTGGGAAAAAAGAGGAGAAAAAATAGCAGCCTTCCTGAACTGGAACTGGCAGTTTGGATCCCCAGAGGGCTGCTGCTACGCACAGATTGTTGTTCATCAAGAGGATCAAGACGTCACCAAATGACATCATGAGGGTGATGTCTTGACTTTCCAGTGAATTCAATTTAAGTGAGGCAGAGCCGTGCTGTCATTAGCCTCACTGTCTCCTACAGAGTCATTGGAGTCCCGCGGCAAGGCAAGAGTCAAGACAAGTGGCAACAGCCCAGCAGTTTCTAGGTCAGTCAGTCAAGAAAGGCAGAAGTTTAGTGCATCACAGGGTGGGGGATTTTGGTGACAGGTTTTGGAGCTAGGAAATGCAGTGGATATGGCTTCCCCTAAAGTCAGGAAGATTCATCTTCCTGAGTTCAAATCTGGCCTTAGACACTTCCTAGCTTTGTGACCCTGGGCAAGTCACTTCACCATTTCCCTCAGTTGCTCATCTATAAAAAGAGCTGGAGAAGGAAACTGCAAACCACTACATTATCTCTGCCAAGAAAAACCGAAATGGGGTCATGAAAAGTTGGACATGATTGAAATGACTGGACAATAACTACTTGCCTCACTGACTTGTCATATCTTATAAGCTAGACTGTGTTTTGCAAACAGTAGGGAAATAAGCATGTATGACCAATAACATCCACTGTTCACTTTATTTATTTTTTTATATAGCATGAAAAAGGAAACAAATATTTCTCCTGTCATATGGAAAATCCAAATACCTAAACATAAAACTGTTTAAAGGGAACAAAAAGTAAATTTGACTTTTTTCAAGTAGAAAAGTGATACAGACAACACCAAATATAGCAAAAATCAAACTTAAAAAAAATGCTTTGCACTTCATTATTTTAAGTTATTAATGGCAACAGAGGTAAGAATTTTTTTAAAAGTTATTTTTGTCTCAAAAGTAGTTGTGTTTTTTCTGTAGAGTGTGCTTTTTCTACCTAGGGAGGGTCAAAGTGTTTTGAAAATAATCCCTCTCCCCAGCTCATTGCAAGTAATACTGTTCAGCTTTCTTTGCAACTTGAGTCGTACAGAGGGGAAAAAATCATATCTTGTGGAGGAAAGGCATTTTAGAAAGCGCTTGGGTTTTTTAAAACTGTTGGACATGAGTGAGATCTGATATCATTCTGTTTGAAGAGAGCTTCATCCAGATCCAGCTCTTTGCCATTAATTTTCACATCCATGCATCCATTGTAAAAGACATTCACCAGTGTAGCATTCACAGGAACATCTGCACAAACAAAATATGTGATCATCATAACTTGTAGAATCCTATTTATTCTCCAGCTAAGTAAAAACATTCAAACTTCCCATTTCCAAATCAACTGCTTATCCTCAAGGAAGAATCAACAATTCAGCATAAAATGTATTCATTAATTACATAAACATTATCTTCTTCATCCACACATCAGAATAATCTGACAAATTTGATTAGAATAGAAAAGGAGCATGTGTTTCTATGAGAACCAATTAAATTCTTTAAAAGTAGGGAAGCAGTCATCAATGGAATACTTTCTTTAATTTGAAAACCAAAATGTGGAAGCCTTTAAAAATACTTGAAAATCACCTTTTATGATTAGTTGGGGCTGGGGAAAAATAGATTTGCCAAATTCCCTGAAGATACATTTTCTTGCTGCCCAAGCACACATTAAGCATTTGGTTACAAAAAAGAAAAAATCTATCATCCTCTTGAGGACAAATAGTTCTGTTCTTCTGCAATGACTCTTAGGGCTAATTTGAAGAATTTTTCTCAATCTTTTGTCTTCTCCACTTTTTTTCTGTGTCATCAATAAATATTCATGGTTCCCTCAGGGTTCACTTTTTCTTTTTAAATATTCTTTTACTACTTTCTCTTTTGGCACCCTGACTACATCGTTCTCATAATCAACATCTTCTGTATCTTTTCATATTCTTATACCCTGTTTCTGAGATGAACTTATCTGCAGCTACAATTTGTTCTGCCAAGTATAACGTAGCTAACATTCAGTTCTGACATTCCATACATGACTTCTGCAACAGAGTGGAGAAGCTCCACATTTTTCTATCAAATTTCTTGACCTAAAGGACTTCTTAGACTTAACTAAGAAAAGACATAGCTCATGTTTATTTCTTCCCAAACCCTCCCATTGTCATACCACTGTTGACATTTCAAAGGACTTCAGCGTCATCTTCATCTCTTCCAATCTTTAAGTCTCTAAAACCATTCGTAGCTAGTTCTTCCCATATCATTTATATAATACACACACACGCACACACACACACACACACACACACACATTCATAACTGATCCATACCAAACAAATCAATCAATAAACATTTATTAAGCACCTAAGTGCTAGAGATACAAAAATAGGCAAAAGACATTCCCTGCCCTCAAGGTGCTTATAATCTAATGGGGGAGACAACAGACAAACAAATATGCAAAAAGCAAGCTGTATACAGGACAAATAGGAAAAAATTAACAGGGAAAACACTAGAAGTAAGAAAGTTGAGGAAGGCTTCCTGTAGAAGGTGGGATTTTAGTTAGGACTTAAAAGAAGTTAAGGTGGTCATTAGTTGGAGTGGAAGTGGGAGAGTATTCCAGGCATGGGGGACAGCCAGACAGAATGCCCAGAGCAGAGGGATGGAGTATACTATCTTTTAGCCCAAGTGGTAAGTATTTCCCATCTCCTAGTGTCTCTTCGCTTTGTTTCTTTCACCCAACACTGCTTGAAGTAGTTATCCCTAGATGTTGCACGGAAAAGCTCATATTGATAGATCTCAATATTTTTAAGTAATTATAAAACAAGGTAGTTGAATCATATGGTTAGGAGGCCAGACATGAAGTCAGAACGACCTGGGTTCAAGTCTTGACTCTGATTCATACCATCTTTGTGATGAATGGTAAATCACTTAACCTCTCAGTGCCATAGGCAACTTTATAAGACTAAATTATTGATGAGTTGATGAGTTTTATCCTTGGAAAGACAATATACACTGACAACTTTTTACATGAATTATGAAAAAATCAGTCACAAATTGGCTACCACAAGGCACTACTGACACATATTGAGCTTGAAGTCCACTAAAACCACTAGATCATTTTCAGAACAACTTTTGTCTATCCATGTCTTCATCTTCTTATATTTGTGAAGTTTATATTCAGTCCAATGTTTTGCCTATGAAGAACCTTTTGCATCTTGACACTGTCATGCAGTAATTTAGCTCTCCCTCCCAGCTTTGAAAGGTACTTGACATGGCAATCACTAAATAATCACAAAAAAGATGAATATATCTTAATAGGTAGGAAGCAAATGATTTCTAATACAGAAGTCAATTCTGAATCAACTTTTTATATCATTAATATTACAACAAAGATCAAAAGCAACGCAAAATTACATAAATTTTATATGTAATATAAATAAATAGATAATATAAATGAAAAAGTGTAGTATTTAATCAAAATAATACATGCTAATGAATTTAAACAATCTATTGATGCCAAAATGGATAAAGGAATGGCTTCTGAAATTGACTATCATAAACTTGTTTCAACAATCCGGCTAGCAGCTGCTGTGGGAGTGAAAGACCAACACAACCCCAACAACAAGAATGCACAGGTTCTTTTGATCTGCTTAACTAAGGAAAGCAATGTTAAGCGGTTGACAAGCTTACTTTAATTCCGCATACAAATATCATTCGCTTAGTTCAGGGGAAAAGACCAACACCCTGAACTTCAGAGCAAAATACAAACGAAGTACAAACATCAACAGACACACTTTCTCTGATTCAAATCCCAATATATAGTTACTGGAGTTTAACAAAGTCTCAGCATCTGAGTTACAAGCTGGAGGGCCCTTAGCTACAGCTGCTCGGAGTCTCTCCATCAGCACACCAGCACGAGTGAGAGCCCCAAACAAATTACAAACATCGACAGACAGACCAAATACAGATTCACAGTTACTAATATCTAGGTTCAGCCTGGGAGCTCATAAGGAGGCCTGGTCCAGAGTCACGCGTGCCACCATGGCTGTGGGAAAGAGCTCCCAAGAAGAGAAAGCCAACCCCTGGTTTTATAGCTTTTTCAGGGTCCAGGGGTGAGTCACAAATGCAACTCACCCATGTGACCTAAAATCGTCACCAAGAGGCAACTTAAACCCATGTGGTCTAAGAGCCCCTGATGTCCCAAACCTATCACTCAAAGTCATGTGTAAACTCCCTTAGTTAGCCCCACCTTGGGCCCCATCTTGGTTACCAAGTCGCACCCACATAGGTTTAGCACCTAATTGGGGCTTGGGCCTGGGGCTTAGCACCTAGTAAGACTCAAAGACAATTAATCATTTTAAAACAGTAAGAAAGTCAACTCAATTGATATTACAAAACTTTAAGTCTTAACACTTAACTGGTTGAGTATTAAAGTAAAACAACTGCTTCAATGAGGGAACCAAGAGTCCAGAAACTACCTCATCCAGAAAACATTTGATCTCCTTGTTAAGCAGAGAGATATGGCAGCCAAAAGCAGCACCACTTTATAATAATAACAATTTTCAGGGGCAGCTAGGTGGCACAGTGAGATCGAATCCGGCCTCAGACACCGGACACACTTACTGGCTGTGTGACCTTGGGCAAGTCACTTAACCACGATTGCCCTGCCTTCCCCCCTGCCAAAATAAAATAAAATAAAAATAATTTCCAAAATCTTCAAGTAGAGAATGGTGAAAGATTATGATCAATATTGTTTTATAAAATGTCAAGAAATGATGAAGGTAAAACAAATGTCTTGAAAGGTTGTCATGAGACCTAGTTCAACTAGAATATCCCAAGATCTGCTATCACTTCTCAATTAGCTGTGACTGATTATTCATCACATAAGAATGTGGCTCACTGGAGAAAACTGCCTGGAATGCTTGCCTGCTTCCTTTCTCATTAGTGTTGTCATCAATGAACGAATAGTTGTTGTTCAGTCATGTCTTACTCTCTGTGACCCCGTTTGGGGTTTTCTTGGCAAAGATACTGGAGTGGTTTGCTATTTCCGTCTCCAGCTCATTTTAATGATGAAGAAGCTGAGGCAAATAGGGTTAAGTGATTTGCCCAGAATCACACAGCTATTAAGTGTCTGAAGCTAGATTTGAACTCAGGAAAATGAGTCTTCCTGACTCTAGACCCAGAACTCTATGCACTATGCCACCTACCTGCCCCATGAATGCACAGACTGTTCTCATACAGATCTTGTAGTAATGAGAAGGCTGGCATGTATCTTGGTAGTTCTAATGTTGATTTAAGGGAGTGGGCAATTTAGTGTTTTCTGCAATGGAAAGCCAAAGATAATGTTTAAAATTCAAATCAGTTCTAAAATGAATACATCTTAAGTCTAAATGCTAATAATGGTATTATTACTTTTATTTATAATTATTACTATTTGTTGTTTTTATTACATTTATTAAAATTTATGTATTCTTATTACTATTATTACTTCACATTTACCTGATGCTTTATAATTTAAAAAGTGGATTTCTTCAAATAACCCTGTGAAATAAGTAATACACATATTACTTCCATTTTATGGAGGAGCAAGCTGAGGCTTAGAGAAAGTTAAATGACTTGAGCTCACTCTCCTGATTCTCAGTTCAATTCTTTTATTCATAGCACCATGCTATAATAACTGGAGCTTTTCATTATACCACTATCCTAAAGATAAAATTGTATAATATGACAGGTTATCTTTTTTCTCCTCTAAATTTTAATCTCTACTTTTGTGCTTCTTTTAGATATGTTTATTTGTTGGCTTTTTAATTTTTAAAAAAATGCATACATAATTAATAATTTCTTTTTCTATTTTTTAATATACACTCGTAGGTTTATGATTTTTCCCCTGAAGAATGCTTTAGTTACATTTCAGAAATTTGGGTATATTGTTTCACCATTATAATTTTGATCAACAAAATTTTAATTGTTTCTATGATTCAATGGAATCCTATGGTCCACTTGTTATTTAGTATTTTGTTGTTAAGTCTCTATTGGGTTAAAAATTATAACCAATTACACATGTTCTACTTCTCCAAAAGTCCTCATCATATCAAATGAAATGGTTTCATTTACTTATTTATCTATACATAATAGAAATATACTTTCTGCTACAAAATGTGTGATCTAAAATTTATGCCTTTTTCCCAAAAAGAAAAAAAAATGTTTATTATATCAGGCTAATCGATTAACAAACTTACCAAATATTAATATTAGATTACATCTAAACAAATTACATCATATCTGTGAAAATGAAAAATAGATTCTTTTTATTTCATTTAGCCAAATAGTATGAAACATTATTAGGTTTCATGGGATCATGAAGGATACTGAAATAACTAGATTTATTCTCTGTTTTTTAATTGATGCTATTTACAGTTAATTGATTTTGTCTTGTCATCTAAGTTATGATTCTTTGTCTCTGAATTTAATTCAAAATTTAGCTGGCCTGTAATGAGTTAAGCTTAGAAATCCAGTTTTCCTGTTAATCACTGCTCTATTCTTCAGTCAAGCAAATCAGTTATCTTTGAAAAAGACAAGTGGATACCAGGGAGTCTGGCCTAATATCTTCACACCACCAAGCTCTCCTTCAAGGATGTCTGGTTTGTTATCCAAAGAAGTCTGATTTGCTATCTCAGTCACTACAGATGCAGCTGGACTCAATGACCACTTCTTAGTCATACCAAGGAAGGAGGGGGTTGTTGCTGGCCTCCATTCCCAATTTCTATCCATACATATTTTCTTCCATTTATGATGCTAGCATCTATTTTCTGTACTCCCCAAAACCATAAAAGAGCTATCCTCCTAATTTGGGGTTTTTGCTTTGGTGGGGATGTTGAAATTTTATTTACTGGTAAATTTGTGCTTTACTAATAAATTGATTATGCTTGGGACTTTGTACATTATTCTATCTTAACTGTAACTGTTATAATACCATTCAACAATACCATTCAATGACTATCAGTTCAACACAAAAAGAGTTACCAAATATTAGTTTACATTTAACCAACTGAATTATATTTATAAAAAAAGAAAAATAAGTTCTTTTTACACAGTTCAATCAAAACTTTTAAAATACGATTAGTTTCCATGGGATCATGAAAAAACAACTGAAATACACTGAAAAATCTACCAATGACATATTAATATAAAGGAAAGAAAAAGGAGGAATAGAATTTATAATTTTGCCTTCCCTTCTGATCTTCTCTACAGCTCTTTACTAAAAATATATTGAAAATAATATCTAATTTGACCAACAACATATTTCAAAATTAAAGAAAAGGTAAGAATACGCTAGATTTAGGAGAGCAGGTTTCAAATAACTCAGAGAAATGATAGGTAGGATTCCATGATCCAAGAAGGATTAGGTTAAAGTCGCCAGGCCCAGAAGAACTATAAATTGTAGGACACTGAAGAACTGGTGGATGTGATTTCTGAGTCATTATCTGTGAACTCTGAGAAATCACTAAGAATTGGAGAAGCACTTCATGACTAGAAATTAGCAAGTGTTTTCACAATTTTCAAAAGGGAGAAGAAGGTAGGTCATCCTTCAGTGGTAGTTGAGTGGGCCTGACATTTATTCTCTGTAAAATTCTAGGAAATACTACTAAATGAATGGTTAGTTAGCATTTAGAAAGGGAAATAATGATTGTTACAAGACAACAGAGGATTATCAAGAAAAAGCCATGCCAGATTAACATCATTCATATCCTTTTGACAGGTTAACTCACTCGGAGTTCAGCAAGGTATTTGACAAAGGTTATCCTTGTGGCTATGATGAAAAGATGAAAGCTGGGCAATCGTATGATTAGATAGATTTGGAATTCACTGAATTTCCAAAAAAGAAAAAAAAGTAGTGATAAACAGATGGATGTCAAACTAGAAAAAGGCTTCCACAGAGTTTTGTCTATGTGCCTGTTCTGTGTAACAGTTGTTTCAGTGGCTTAGATGAAGGTATAATTAGCATGCCTACTGAATTTGCAGCTGACACAGAGAGGGAACCTACCATAACAGATGAAAGAATCAGAATCCAAAAAATTCTCAGCGTGTTAGAATAGTAGGAAAATATGGTAAAAATGAAATTGAATATGAATGAGTATAAAGTCCTACATTTGGACTATCAACTACACAAATACAAGTTGGGTCTATGTGAAAAAATTTTTTTGAAAATTTTAGTAGGCTACATGCTCAATATGAATGATGCTGCAGCAAAAAAGCTAATGTGACCTTAGATTATTTTTTGTACCATCAGGGGTCTTCAAGTAAAGGATGTATAATTACTTGTGGAGGAGACGATTTTTGTTTATGCACAGCTTACCTCTGTACTTAAGGACAGAGCCCAACCAGTTGCAAAGCTACCTAGTCATACTATCAATTAGTTCACATCTCTCAGTCTCATACTTCTGGGGTCCCTAGGACTCTAGGATTTTAAACAGATACCTGGAATGCCACCCAGATAGGTAGCTATTTTTCCCATCATTGCTTTGTCCAAGACAGTAAGTTTTGTTTTCAGATCTTCATGGTAAATAGTTTCTCCTTTAAAGCCATCTGTCAATTCCAGCAGCCCTCTGCTGACTCTGAGTTCTACTTTAGAATTTTCATGGGTACACAATTTCTTAGCTTCCATCCGAGATACAATGGTATTTTCAACAGTTACTAGAACATCCTGAGAGGCAAAACAAACCACTTGTTGTAAGCAAATAATAATAATTTTATTTAGATTGAATATTTAAAAATTTTATTGTACTTCTATAGGGAAGGTATATATAACAGACACTTCAAGTTAAAAAGACACTATTTAAGTTCTCATGCTATTGATAAAATGTGTCAACAATAAAATGCCTATTAGCCTTAGAAATCAATTCACAATGGTTTCCAAAGACTCAGCAAGTTAATACTTTGTATCTACTAATTTATTTCAATTCAACAAAATGTTCAAGGTATTTAGGTAATTAAAGACACCAAAATGAAAATATCACAACCATGATCCACAAGGAATTTAAAATTCATTGAGGGTGAAGCAATGTATGCACAAATAAATACGAAGAGATCCACACAAAAATCTCTAAGAAAATACTTAGAGGGAGGCATCAGTTTTCAGCTGTTAAAATCAGGGAAATCTCAGACCAGGGGTAGCAACTAAGACTTTTAAAGAAAAAAATAATAATTTCAATAAGCAGAGATATGGTTACATATGAAGATAGTAATATTTGAGGCTTAGCTAACAGTGGTTGAAATTAAAGTCAGAACAAAGGAAAGATAACTTGCTAGTTTCTTTACTCTCCACAAGTACACTATCTCCTAGGTGGTATCATCATTGCCAAAAACCTGGAAATGTGGAATACTTGTTTATAGGACCAATATATCTTAGCTATATCCCTAATAATATACATATATTTTTAAAACATAGTTCTTACAAAATGTTGGTTTACTACTAGAATAACTTCTATCTTTGAATGCAAAATCCATTTCCATGACCAAATCCAAGTAGTCTATGTCATTGGTCCTTTGAGGAAACATGGTGTAAATTGTAAAATGTAAATGTAAAATGTAAAATACTTTTTTTGGCAGGAGGCATTGGTTTATATTCTATGTGTACAGATCAAACATGGTCCCCCAGAAATGTATATATATATATACACACACACACACACAGATATATATGTATGTATATATATATATACACAGAAAAATAAGATAAAGATATATGAAAAGGTTGTAGTGAATATTAGAAATAGAATGAGAAAGATATGTATGTGCCACCCCTTTCCAAATATAAAATTACTTTAAATTTGTCGAGTACATATAAACAATTTGTGAGAGAAAAACTTAGTCTGATTATATTATCTATGTTTCGTTAAAGGAAGAAAAGGATCTTTGGTAGATTAACAAATTTGCTATTGGAATTTCTCAACACAATCTTTTCCTTTTTAACAATATGTATTTTTCTTTCCAAAGCTCTCTAATTTCCAGTGCTTTCTAAAAGCTGTTAGAGAGCATTCTGAGCATCTCCTGAGTCAGTCTCACCATGAACATCTACTTTAAGATGCCTCCTGTTGTCAGTTGGTATCTACTATGCACAAAACCCACAGTGAAATGTTAAACTTTGATAGAGGAAGTCTGAAGGATTTATATCTCTAGATAAAACCCAAACATCTTTGGACTGGAGCTGCTAGCAAGAAGCCAGAAGAATTGTTTTAATTCTCTTTCTTGCTCATCCTTCCCCCTACCTGATGAGATGTAAAAGTATCAAAATCAAAAAGGAAGAGGAAAAAAAGAAGGAAAACACAAAGAGGATGAAGATTCCATAAAACTAAGTAGGCAGGCTTGGAATCTTTAAGAGGAAACCAATCATTTTATTCCCTCAGTCTAATGTTTTAAAGGACTAGGAACATGGGAACACCATGCTGAACACTGGTTCCAAAGATCTGTCAAGTAACTGTATTTAATCTTGACTATTTAAACAAAAAATTTCAGTTTCATTCCTACTCCAGATTGTGGCACCCTATTCAGACAAAAGAGACCAATTTATCTATTTAGATATAAACTTATCGATTTATATTTTTTCCAACTAAGACAAATAACATAAAAATGGAGACATTATATTTCTTTAATTAATTTATCCCTTTTCAAAAGGAGCCAGCTCTACAAGCAATAAGACAGTATGAGTTTATAGGTCCAAAAGACCACAGTTGCTTGACTTCTTCCTTTTCCTTTCCCCAAATTCCCTCTTAAAGCACAAAAACTTAAAGCAAAAAAGCCATAACACTGAGGT
Organism: Phalanger gymnotis; assembly: GCA_028646595.1. NCBI lineage: Eukaryota > Metazoa > Chordata > Mammalia > Diprotodontia > Phalangeridae > Phalanger > Phalanger gymnotis. Next base: position 141,693,399 of record CM053626.1, on the reverse strand, counting down.
CAGAATGCCTCTCACAGGTAGAAGTAGTTTATGCTGATGGCAAGTCTAAGTAAAATTAATCAATAAACTAATCATAAGCTTTTAAGTTCCATCTATGTGCCTGTGACTGCTATGGGTCTTAGAGATATGAAGACAAAAATGAAATTGTGCCTGCTTTTGAGCAGTTTACATTCTATTGGGAAAGGCAGCATGTGCATAAGAATATACAAAATGTAAATAAAACAAATTACATGGTGATTTTGTTGGACAGCATGACATAGTGGATAAAGTACTGCTCTCAGAATCATGAAAAACTAAGTTCATGTCCTGCCTCTGACACATGACAGCTGACTGACTATATACACAAATCCCTTAAATTCTCAGAGCCCCCCAACTCTGTGAGACAATAAATTACTGATCTGCATTGGTCAAGGCAGTTTCCTATACCAATGAAATCCCAGCTTTGGTCACCCCAAAAAATTGCTGGGTGGGTTCCAGTGTTTGTTGTCCCTATTCTTATCTGGGAATAAAAGTATCCCGGATTCTAGTTTGCCATAGGATAGATGACCGTAACTGGGTATCTTATGGCCAGAAGCTGAGATGATGTATTTACTATTCCTACCAGCTTTCTACTCCAGAACAGTTTTTAAGAGGAGGTGACAAAAATATAACCCCGCTCACTCTATCTCTAGTCTCCTTCTTGATCACAGAGACTCTTGAGTTTCAAGGTACAGATGGCCAGAAGTATGGTAGATGTGGGGAATCTACCTGCATAAGACCAAATTTCTAGTTTATGGCCTGCTTTAAAAGAGTGGATCCAGACTCTCATTTAGAATGTCTTCCTTGTGAATACTTTGTGAATCCTAAGCATTCATTACAGTCTCTTAGAAATAAGGAACACAGGTCCATGGCGGGGGTAGAGCCAGGATGGTGGCTAGAAAGCAGGGACTTGCTTAAGCTGCCCCCCAAATCCCTCCAAACACCTGTAAAAAATGGCTCTGAACAATTTCTAGAGCTGCGGAACCCACGAAATAGCAGAGGGAAACAGGTATCCAGCTCAGGAGAGCCTGGATGGTCACCAGGAAGGGTGTATCGTGCAGTGCTGAGAGTGGAGGGCCACCCTGCGTGGGCTGCATTGGGACAGACCAGACCCAGAGTCAGCCAGCCAGAACAGGCCTCAGGGCCAGAACATGCCACAGGGCCTGTGGCAGTTGCCAGACTTCTCAATCCACAAAAGCCAACGAGCAGGTTAGGGGGAAACTGTGGGATCGGGTTCAGAGCTGCCAGGCTGCCAAATCTGGGGGTGGAGGAAGTGGTGTAGCGGTGGCCTTGGCAGCATCAGGAACCTCCTGAGGCTGCCTCCAGAGCACCAGCGCCAGCGGCTTCCTGAGTCTGCCTCACACAGTGGGAGGAATCTAGCTGCAGATCAGAGTGGGAGTACAAGGAGCACTTTGTGGGCACAAAGGCAGATTCTCTTGCTATGCCCTGCCTGGATCTGTATTATGGTCCTGGCTGGTGGTTCTTTGGGGAGGAGGAGCGCTGCAGTGACAGAGCCTGGGGTGATGGTGGAATAGAAGTAGCTCTGAAAACAGCAGGGCTTGGACTCTAAAGCTTGGGACAAAGTACTCTCTACTCTACAAGCAGTCATATCCTGACAAAAAAGCTCAATGGTCAAGTAATTGGCTGGGAACATGAACAGGCACCAAAAACGAACTCAGACTCAAACTCAAACTCTAGATTCCTTTTTTGGTGACAAAGAAGACCAAATCATACAGCCAGAAGAAGTCAACAAAGTCAAACAGCCTACATCAAAAGCTTCCAAGAAAAATATGAATTGGTCTCAGGCCATGGAAGAGCTCAAAAAGGATTTGGAAAAACAAGTTAGAGAAGTAGAGGAAAAACTGGGAAGAAAAATGAGAATGATGCAAGAAAACTATGAAAAAC
>CM053626.1:141675192-141690976 GCA_028646595.1 Phalanger gymnotis | reverse complement strand
ACAGGAAAGATGTTGTGAAGGCAGAAACACCAAAATTTTACAACTAATTGGAGATGTAGGACATTTGGGGGAGTTTAGAAAAAGGGGGAGTTTGGGAGAAAGATAATCAGTTCGGTTTTAGACATGTTGAGTTTAAAATGTCCCCTGGACACACAATTTGAAATGTGCAATAGAAAATTGGTGATGTGGGATTCAAAAGGAAGATAGTATGCCTAAATCTATATCTAAGAGTCATCTGCATAGAGATAATTATAAAACCCTTTAGAGCTTATGAGGTCACCAAAAAAAACCCAAAACTACTTGTTTTTTCAAAAGGCAAGGGGTCTAGAAAAAAACTGTAGGGAAAAACCACATATTTCTGGATGATGAATCAGTAGAAGAGACCTCAAAGGAGTGGTCAGACAAGTAGGAGGTAAACCAGAAGAGAGTAGTACAATGAAAACAGAGAGGAAAGCATATCCAGGAGGTTAGGGTGATCTACAGTGTGAAATATAACAGATAGGCCGAGTTCTTGGACTAAAAAAAGACCTCACTGGATTAAGCAATTAAGAGATCATAGGTAATTTGACAGAAAACGGTTTCAGTTGAGTGATAAGGTCAGAAGCCACATCACATCACATTTCTGTAATGAGATCCTTTACGTTTTCTTCGTAGTTCCCTATTTGTTATGTGTTGGAATCTACAAACACCCACCACATTGCATTTCTCCATTGTCCTCTGAGAGACGATCATTTTTAATTCTCGGTAAACCACAGTGATCCATAATTTAAAGACACAAAACAATATTGGTAGAATATTGTTGGTATTTTATTGAGGCCATTGTTCAGGAAGATGTTTGCAGTTGTGTGCTACATATAAAATGATACAAAGGCAAATAATACAATAGTTCTAAAGCTAGAGATAGAATGAAGACCTTTTTCCCATAGTTCTTTGGTAACATGCTTATAACTGTGTAAAGGTTATGCTAATCATAGATTGCAAAGGGTTTCTTGGGACTTGAAGATAATAAGAGCTTAAATCAGTAAGGAACTTAAGAGTCATGTGACCTTTTTAGTACACTGTCATTTGCTTTGAAATATTACTAAAAGACTAAGACAGAAGTCTTTGTCTTTGCAACTTAAATACTGTAAGGGACCCTTGGGCATCTAACAAAACTGAAAGCACTATAGAATCCAGGCCTAATAGCTTCTCTGGAGGCATTCTCTGGTTCAGCCTCCCTACCCTACAATATAATAAGATGAGGGTCTTCCCTTGGGTGCTCTAGTCGCCACAGAGTAATATGCTATAGCCTTATGAAGGTGATTCTTCTGTTACTGCCCTACTACATTCCTATCATAAAAGGACATTCTTGAGGAGGGCAGCCATAGCTCCAACAAAAATTACCCTTCCTCAGCAGTAATTGAAGGACCACCCTAAAGATATATTCCAATGATATCTTGGAAGTAGGAAGAACTTGGAAAGGCTAGATAGGTTTCCTAACACATTTCCAAAAGTTCAAGTGAGAAGAAACAGCTATTGTTCTCCAATACCATAAGACAGTTCTACTTGGTATCCTTTTGAACATTAAAACTGCACCAAAAAAAATAGTTTTTTAAAAGTCAAAAAGTATCCAGAGATAGGCAAGGTAGACAGCTAAATGTGAACACAGAATTTTTAAAAATCATTTTGCTTTAAAAAAAATCATTTTGCTTGGGAAAAGGGCAAAAATGTGATTGTTTCATAACCCTTTAAACATTTTTCTGAACTGGAGTAGTATCTGGTAAAAAAAACAAATCTGTGTACACTCAAATTCTTCCAGAGTTTCTTTCTCTTGTAAAGAGAATTTTCTTTGCAAAATGATACTAAATTGACAGTTCAAAGGGTCCCATTCCATATAATGTCTCTCTGGAAATCATTAACATCCTGATCTATCAAAAAGGAGGGCAGTTAATCACTCCTCAGGCATTCTGTACTGATAACTGGAGAACAACTGTGTACCACATGGAAGGGAAAGGAAAGAAAGACTTTTTCCTTAAAAATGGAAGTGAGCCATTAGATAAGAAAAAGAAATAGGAGGAAAATGTTTCCTCAGTGAACTCAGACCCACAAACTGATGATCATGAATTATCAAAAGGAATGCCCCCAAAAGAATATTTCAGCAGTGAATTTTTCTACTCTCCTGAAAGCAGGAGAAATATATTCTCCCCCAAAATGACACTGCAGGGTACCACTGTGCTCTGACATGTAAGAAAAGGCAAATCACACTATTTGGAAGAGGAAAACAAAATTCAATTTCGTTCAATAATTAAGCACCTACTATGGGAAATGCTGAACTGGATTTTAATACTAGTTCTGTCACTTATTAGCTGTGTAGACTTAGCCAGATCATTTGAACTTTCTGGACCTCAGTTGAACTAGATGATCTCTAAGGTCCCTTCTAGCTCTAAAGATATGATATATGATCCTACAAAAAAATCAAACAACATAGTTTGTGCTCTCAAGAAGCTTACATTCTACCTGGGGTAACATATGTACACAGAAGCAGTGGTGGGATTCAGCTGGTTTGCACTGGTTTGGCAAAACCTATACCTAATTTTATGTTGAGTTCAGCAAACTGCTTGTTCAAATGGCAATTTTCATCAGAGTTCTCTCTAAGGTGGGCATCTGGGCAGTCGCCCAATGTGGAAATCATAAATTTACATTACTTACTCTTTTTTAACATCCATCTGCGCAACAGCGTTTTCTAAGGGCCTGTAGTAATGTTCGTTCTGTCTGTAGGAACTAGGCTTGTAATATTTATGTATTCATTTCTTTTGTTTTTTTTGTTTTGTTTTGTTTGTTTCATTTTCAGTTTTTGTTTTGTTTTGTTCTCATTTCTTAAAACTCATTATACCTTTGATGAAATACTACATTTTAATTCCCTCGTTTTGGGTACTTCAGTAAACAAACATATATAACGTAAAGAGAAAAAGTGCCAAACAACCAGGGGGTGACGAGTTGTCATTGGTTTCCGCTTTGTGTTACACCCAAAATTCTCCCGAGATATTATGAGTGTGCTGGTGTTCCCTGAATGGTGAAACCAATAGGAAGCTGGGACACGATGAACCAATAGAAATATAGATTTAAAGAGTTATCTTATTGCTCATTTTGGAAGCCATGGAAGTAGAAGAAAAAAGGGTTAGAATGGGTAGAATGAGTTTTGGTTCTGCATATATTCCAACGCTGGCTGCTGTGGTCACATGGCTGCTTTCGCTCCATAAGGATACGTTTTTGTCAGGTATTATTTAATATTTTTCATAAATATTTTAAAGCTCTTTCTTATAACATAATCTAACTTTGTGTATCTCTTTTATTGTTCTTATTTGAGTATTAAATGCATGAAATATTAAACTACCTTTTGGTATAGTTTTTTGTATACTTAAAACGGTCATTAGGGCAGAGAACCGGTTGTTAATTTATTTGAATCCCACCACTGCAGAGAAGAGAACAGTGAATTCAAAGTAATTCAAGGGAGTACAGAGTGCTAACTAGGTGTGGAAATACAGGGAGAGGATCAGGGAAAGCTTCATGGAAGAGACATTTGAGCTGATCCTTCAAAGAAGATAGGGATTCTGAAAATCACGGATGAGGAAGAAATGTGTTTCAAACTTGGGACAGAGCTTGTGCAAATACAAAGAGACAGGAGATGGAATGTATGGTTTTGGAAACAGCTAATAGTCCAGTCTGGCTGGAATGACTTGGGTTAGGAGGGGTGAAGAGAAACAGAGATGGAGAAAAAGAGAGAGAGAGAGAGAGATAGAAAGACAGACAAAGTCAGAGATAACAGAAAGAAACAGAAATAGAGAGACACAGAAAGAGGCAAAGACAGACATAGGGAGCCAGAGACAGAAAAGGACAGAGAGAAATGGAGAGAGATAAGAGATAAGAAGAGAAAGAAGCAGAGACAGATTTTTGGTTAGATGTTTCACAGTCTGATAAAAATGCCCAGATTTTATAGATTTTTATATATAATATATATGCACATATGCATATATATGCACACATATGTATATGTACATACAAACACACCACCACCAAATTGCTGGAAATCTCAAACTCAACATGTCTAAAACAGAATTCATTAATTTTTCCACCAAGCCCTCTCTACTTCTGAATTTCTTAATTACTATGAGGGGTATCACCACTCTCATAGTCACCCAAGCTCATAAATTATGTGTCATCCTCTACTCCTTATTCTCAGTCACCCCTCATAGCCAATATTTTCATTTCTACCTTCACAACATCTCATGTACATGTCCCCTTTTCTCAAATAATATAGCTATAACCCAAGTTTAGTCCTTCATCCTCTCTCACCTAGACTATTACAATAGCCTTTCAAATGCTCTCCTTGCCTTAAGTCTTTAATCACTCCAATTCATGCTCTACTTAGCAGCCAAGGTGATTTTCCTAAAGTATAGGTATAACCATGTCATTCCTCTGCTCAAAGAACTCCCTATTACCTTCAGGATCAAAGAGAAATTTCTTATTTTTACGTTTAAGGCTCTTCATAACTGAGACCTTCCTAACCTTTCTAGTCTTCTCCTCCAAGATCCAGTGACACTGGTTTACTTGCATGTTACTTACTCCCACCTCTGTACCTGTGTACTGACTATCCCCCATGTCTGCAATGATCTATTGCCCCCTAGCTTCCCTGGCTTCCTTCACAGCTTAGCTCCAACCTACCTTTCTGTAAGAGGCCTCCCCTTCAGAGATTACTTTCATATATTCCATATATGTATGTATTAAACAGATTATTGTGTATTGTATGTATGTATTATATATGTATTAAACTGAAATTAAACTATTAAAAGATGATGATAATAATTAGCATTTATATAGCACCTCCTATTTGTCAGGCACTAACCACTTAGGTTTACATATCTTGTTTGATCCTTAAAACAACCCTGGGAGTTAGGTGCTATTATTAGCCCCATTTTACATTTGAAGAAAATGAGGCAAACAGAGGTTAAGTAACTTTTTCAGAGTTACACAGCTACTAAGTGTCTGAGAATAGATTTTAACTCAAATCTTGCTGACTCCAAGCCCAGCACTCAATCCTCTATGACACATAGCTGCTATTTCTGAATATTACTCTCCCAGTTTGACTACCTTAAAGATAATTCATATCTCCTTACTGACAGAGTAGGATAAAGAAGGACACTTCAGAGAAGCAATGCAAACTACTTTAAAAAATAATTTCCCAGGTAAATATGTATTTGTGCAGTGGGAAACTACTAGAAGAGGAGGGGAAGCAAACAGTGTAAGAAACTAAAGTAGATATGGGGAAAACTAGGTCAAAGTTATCTTAAAAGTCATAACTAGGTTTTGGATTTTTAATTATATGGATACATCACAGAATTGATTTAATTCCCCCTTCTACAAGACTTTTTTCTAATTGCTTGGGCAATTCGTGCAAGCCAATATTTCTCCATTCAGCACTTCCCTTCTTCCTTCCTTGTTCTCTAACCTCCAGAAATGAATAGCTGAATCAGCTGCTCACCTGGTGATTTCTGGCAAACGAAACCTTAAGTACAAAACAGGGATCCCTACAAACTGCTCTGCCAGATAGAGTAATTCATAATTTTTTTCAAGTTTCAGAGGAAGACACAATGGAACAGTCTGGAAAGACACAAAGAATAAAAGCACATGTTAGAATCCCCATGGAGATGTAATGTTGCACAACTTTGTTCTAGTCCACATTGGGGTCTTTTGTTTGTTTTGTTTTGGTTTTTGGCAAGTATATGATATTCTTAAAGTAACTGAAATTCTCCTTGGGAGTCATAAAGTAATAGCATTCATACCCATGTATGTCTCATCATCCATCGCTTCCCAAATACCACACTTTTGTGATTAAAGTATTTCTCAATAGTCGTAACTTCTAATTTGGTCAGATATATTTTCTTTCCATTTCTCAATTCCCAATAAAACCTACCTCAAGTATTTCTTCCCTCACTCTTGCCACTGCCTTAACTCTAGGAAATATCTATTACTTTATTACCATTGTTTATTTAAAGCACACTTTTCATCTGCATATCTCAAAGACTCTTAAAAGACAATTGTCTCATGTCAGCAAATTCAGCAAAGTAGAAAACAATGCCAAAGTATTTTACGAAGTAGAGGACATGAGTTCAAGTCCCAACTCAGACAATTAAGAGCCACATCAGCCAGGCCACCTAATCTCTGTGTTCCTCAGTTTTTTCATCTATAAAATGGGGTAATAGTACAGCTAGGTGGCGCAGTGAGTAGAGCACCAGCCCTGGAGTCAGGAGGACTTGAGTTCAAATCCGGTCACAGACCCTTGGCACACTTACTAGCCGTGTAACCCTGGGCAAGTCACTTAACCCCAACTGCCCTGCCTTCCCCCTCCAAAAAAAAAAAATAGCGTACATCTTCCAGAGTTGCTTGTGAAGATAAAGTGAGGTAATAATTGTAAACTGTTTAGTCTAGTGGCTGGCACACAGTAAGTGCTATATAAATGTCAACTATAATCCTCCTCCTCCTCCTCATCATCATCATTTTTCAAGGCTGACCCTCTAGGCACTATCCCATGCTACCAAGACAGAAAAAGGTTAAGCAACTTGCCCAGTGTCACACAATTAGTAAGTGTCTGAGGCCAGATTTGAACTCATATCCTCCTGACTCGAGGTGCCAGCACTCTATCTACTATACCATCTAGTACAGAAAGAACTTCTAGGAAGAAGTTTGGCCACTTCAGAAAAAGTACAATAGAGATGGATAGATTTAGCATTTGATGATTTTTACCTCACAACTCTTCTGATCTTGAGTAAGCCTGAATCCTTTCTTTCCATCACAATAGCATGAATAGCCCCCAGGGTGATTGACGCAAAGTTGAGCACATATGTTTTCTGCACATTCATCCACATCTGGGGTAAAAGAGAACACATGCTTGAGAACTCGATGTTCAATTCAAGGTTTTATTACTGGAAATAAATGACAATATTACTCCAATGAAACAAATGCTTCTATCAGATCCTGGTTACAAGAAGATAATTTTTTTTTTACTGTTTAGTTCTGGAAGTTAGAATGATTCATAATAATATATTTCCCTCTTTATTAATTTCAAATAAATATTTAGGACCTAAGTAAGTACATGTAATGAGTGCTCTGTAATTCTTACGCTTATTTCACTTTGCCATGGAAAAACTGAGGGAAGGAAAACAAAACAGATGTGTAGGGATATTAGGAGTACTAAACTTATGAAGATGTCTCCTAATTTCATGCTAGGAGCACAGGAAAAATAACACTTATTAAAACTAAATGTTAACAGGCTCTGTTGAAATCATAATATGAGAATTTTTATGGGATCATTCATTAAGATAAATTTAAACACTTTTCACACAAATAAAGTCAGATCTAAATAAATGAAAAAACATCAGTTGCTCATGGTGAGGCAGAGTTAATATAACAAAAAGTCCTCTCCCTAACCAGTGGTATGGTAGACTGTGGAAGAGTGTACTGTTGCATCTACAGGTATTTCTTATCATTTATTTTCACATGATGCTTCATTAAATGTTTATTTGGTCTGAACCAGTGTGTCCTTTTTTTGACCTGGTAAAATTAAAGATACTGATAGGGACTCATTTACCATGAGTCTGAGTAGATACTGATCCACAAAATGCCTGGAATAGCTTTCTGGATACTTATGTATCCTTATGTACTTATTTATATAAATATACATATATGAAGGAGACCTGGGATAGTAGACCACGATAGGTTGAATGTTACATAAGACTATCCCAATCATTTTGCTGTGCTGAGCTACAATGTTCTACATCTATTACTTGAAATGGGGCATGTTCTTTTCTTATAAAAAAGATTTTGTTCTAATGATATTCATAACAAAATTCAGCCTGCATCCTCATTCAATAAGAAAAGATGATTTGCTTAATAGGATACATGAAATCATGAGAAAAAACTATTAATATAACCCACCCCTACAACTTTACCTTCACATTCCATTGACATCGGGTTATATCTGTAGCCTTTGGGGCATTCACATTCAAAGTCCCCTGGGGTGTTCTTGCACAAGGCTGTGCCACAAACTTTTGATGACAAAGCACATTCATTCACATCTGTAAATGGCACCAAAAGCTACATATTACAAACAAAACTCATGCTAGAAGATGTCAGTGAACTAAATAAATCAATCTGCATTTATGATCTACCTTTTCTGACTCTACCATGAATTTAAGGAATGGAAAAAAAAAGTTCTGGACTAAAGGTGTTATTTTATGCCATTAAAAATTACCTAGTTATGATGACCATCTTTCTCTTCTTCCTAGATTTAGCACAGACATAGACAAAGGTTTTAAATTGCATTCTTACTGCCTTTTTACATAATTAAGGAAAAGAAAAATGTGTTTTTCACTGCTTCCTTTTCTAATAGGAGACAAAATGTGAATCGATTTGAAGAGAAAGAACCAATCAGGTTCCAGAGAGTGTTTGCACTCTAAACATAGATTTTCAAAAGAAAAATTTGTCAAAAATACAAAACGGTGAGGAAAATGAATCATATGATCCATCTGTTTTACATGCATGATTATTTTGTTCCTCAGTTCCAACTAGCCTATGTTCATTGCCGCATGGAGTTAGGATATGCATGGACAAAACCAATTGCCATTGATATTAAGGATAGTGCTTTATGTTGTAGCAACTTGTAATTTATTTAATACCAATTATCATTTAAACTTTTGTTCCAGAAGCTTTAGGATTATTCATTGTATGATGTAATAGGTAAGGTAGGAAAAGACCATCAGTGACAGCTAGTTGCTATTTAATGAGATATGAGGAAAACCAGACAAATACCTCCAAAATAAGAAGGAAGAGAGAAAGGAGTGAATGAATTTTTCTCATCTGTACTATATGAGGAAAAAATGTAAAAGCATCACAGAAAAAAAGATTATACTTTCTCTTCTGAAAAAGGTATAGTGTTTAATTTTGTACAGAGCACAGAGAATAAAGGATATAGTTAAAACTCCAGGCCACTCCTCTTTCTAAAGTATTATGAAGAAATGCTAGAAATAATATTCCACAAGTAACAAAATGAATCAAATTTATAACTTTTCTGGATTAATTCTAAAAATTATAAAAATATAAAATGAACCTGACTAGGTTAGGACAGTAATACATCTAGCATGGTAATCTATTTCTAATGGTGGGACCAAATGATGTTTAATGAAAATAAAAAGGAATTATTTAAAAAAAGTAAAATTCTGGTGTTTGATGTACTTTCATTTTATCCACCTTTATATTTTTATATAGTTATAGACATATATATATACATACATACATACGTATGTCTGTATCCATGCATGACTTTTGTCATTAACCACAATAATTCAGAACAGTGATGTGAATGACTCAAAATAGAAAATTATTCAAAAATAAATTCTATTTGACTTTGGAAAGTAGTCAGAAAAATGACCTAAAACCCTTGCATGTGTTTATATTCATATATGCTTATCTCCGTTTCCATCTTCAACCCCCTTCTGGTTTAGCTCTACTAATCTGGGACCACGAAGGAGAAAAGGTTACAAATTATCTGCTACAATGGATAACTCACTTATAGCTAATCCAAAACTGACCCTATAACCATTATCAGACAGTCAATGAGTGAGTCAACAAGGACATATCAAGAACATATTAAGCATATTTGAGACATGCAGCCAGGTTCTTCTGAGATAGTGTTATTCACCAATATACAACCACCTATTAAGGAAATTTTCATTTTCCTTCTCATAGAAGAGGCTTGAGGCTCCATTCAGTTCACTGAGATGGAATAAAGAGTTCCATCCCCTGCCTCTCCTTCACTGAGAACATTCTGGGGTTTTATAATCTGAGATAAACTGAAAAAATTCAGTTAACCTTTTTTATGATTAATCCATGAATATGATTTAAAAATTTAAAAGTAAAACTTACTATATTATTCATTAAACCATTTTTAACCATTTTATCAATAAAATAAAGGTAAACTAAATGAACTAGTTGTTATAGGCAAAAATTAACACGAGACAATCAATCTCCTCCCCCTCCCAAATGAGCTCAGTAAGGATCAATAAGCATGGATAAAAAGTGGTTAGGTAATTTTTAATCTTTCCCAAACCAGATAATCTAAGCAGTCTGCTGGGAAAAAATCATAGGGTTGAGGGGAGGAGAAACACTATAGAAGAGAAGAAGAGAAATAAAGTCTACCTTAGAATTTAAAAGAAAAAAAGAAGAATAAACAAATATGGTACATAAAATAGTTAAAGGAACTGACATTATTTATTTGGCTTGGGGATCAAGTCTTCAGGTACTTACATGAGAACATTTCCAAATGATCATAGAATCACAGAATTTTCAAATAAAAGTGGTCTTAGAGGTCACCTAGTCTGCCACCTTAATTTTACAGATGAAGAAACAAGAAGCTTAGAGAAGTTATATAACTGGCCCAAGTTACACAGTGGCAAAGTCAAGAACAGAATGCAAGCTCCTGACTTCTAATCAGACAATCAACGAGTATTTATTAAGCAGCTATTCTATCTGTCAGACACTATACTAGGTGCAAGGGATGCAAAACCAAAAATTAAATAGTCCCTGCCCTCAAAGAACAGTCATGATCAACTCTCTTGTGAAAGCAGGACAATGGGAAATTAACTTGGGCTGTATCTCAAAGGATTTAGTTCATGAATCAGGAAGAAAAAATTCTGAAGGATGGTTAAGATTAAATTATTAAGGATGATTATAAATATTCTGTATAGGTATAGATCTTATATAATTCAATGATGTGATAATGCTGTCAGATTTATACTCTAACAATAGCCTTTTTCAGGTACGTCATGCAAGGACAATGTCAACCCTAATTTTAATTTAATACAGAAAACACCTCCTTATTCCTGGTGATCCTTACCTCTACAATCCTTTTTATCAGAAAGCAAATAGAAGCCACTTTCACAGGAACAGCGGTAGGTTCCAGGTAAATTTGTACAGATTTGACTACAACCTCCCTTTAAATAAGAGGGATCTTCACATTCATTGATATCTAAAAGAGATGGGAGAAAGTATTTTAAAAATCCTTGATTTTGGGAATCCTTTTCCCTGAATCTTTTAAAGATTTTTCAAATGGTTAATTCCCCTCATTTTGGGGTATAAAGTAAACATACCTTCTTCACACTTTGCTCCTTGCCATCCAGGTTTACAAACACATGTGAATTGGGCTTGGCCGTCTAAGCAGTGATCATAGCCAACTTCATTACAGGGCAGAGGATTACACTGGTTTGGGATTGCTAAGAGAAACAGACAACTTTGCAAATTAGCAAAAACAGTGACACAATCTCCAATAAAAATTATGAAAGCCTATAAAAACGTAAGAAAGTCTTTCCATCTTTTCGGGGACATTTTCATAGAAGATCTTTTTTCTTCATGTGCATTAGACAAATTCTTCGTAGAATGATAGAGCTCGAAGAGACCTTAGTCTGAACCTCACCCTCCTCTTTTAGAATAGACATAATGTATAATTGTATTCATTTTATATCTATGCATGCATATGTGTATAAATATGTCCACACAATTTAAAAATTATTACAGATAATTATTATGTAAAAATATTTTTTTTCTAGGAGGGAGGTTATTTTAAACATTTATTTCCTTTTAAAGATGGTTCTCTTCATTTTCATTAAGACCACTCACTTTGTTATTTTTGTTGTCTTTCTCTTCTTCCAATCTTAATATAACATACTATCTTTGCTATGATCCACTGCATTTGGAGGTTAGTATTTTATGAAGCCTTGGATGTTTAATTCAGGAGATAACCTTTCCAACACAATTAAAGTCCAGTTAGTTAGCAGATCCACCAAAAGCTTCTTTCTTCCTGATGAGAGGGATTAAACAATAAAAACCAAAGAGGACTAAAAGTGTGATTATAGCATGCATTCATGTTTGTAAGGTTGATGGGGAATAAGATCTTACCCATCCATCAATAGGCCTCATGTGGAACCCATTAAAGGAAGCTTGCTTGCTTGTAGGAAGACTTACACACCTTTTGTTAATTTCTAATTAGGCACTGAGCCTAAAGAGTAATATACTGAGAGGTGAGCTTTTGCTTTGGTGGTTCACTTATGAGAAGGATGTTGTGATTCCCTGGTCAAGACTCTGAGTGGCTATATGTTCAGAACCTCCAGACTGCTCAGAGGCAAAGGTTCTCTAGATTCAGTCGTAGATGTAAAGCTTTGATTCAGCTCTGTGTGTTGGTCTTTATTTCTCTTCTTTGCATTTCCTGTCTGTGTTTTATGTGATTAAAAAGATTGTTGACCCCTGAAACAGCTATCTTTCCTTAGTAAAGTAGATAAAAGAACCTGCACTAGCAGCCATCCTGGGTATGCCAGTGTGGTTACCATTACAATGTTTTATACAAACCATATTTGAAGGAGAAAGAGAATATTTGAAATAATATGATAGTTTGGTATTGTAATTATTAATTTTTATTTATTAGAAATATAAGCTGAGGATAACAAATTTGTTAGTTGCTCTTTCTTCCTGGAACTGGTATTTAAAACCAAATACATAGGGATTCCAGGGGCAAAAAGGGTAGTTTTTGTATATCTGTGATTGATCATGCTTGTGTTCCATAGAATCAAAAAGTTGAGTCTGCCTTTCAATTTCCTTTTGTCTCCTGGGTCTTGCTAGGGAAAGCTGTTCCTCCTAAAGTACACCTATTTCTAAACCACTAAGCAATGGAGAATAATTGATTCTCCTTACTTAAGTAATACCATACGCACCCATACACAACTATAACACAATCAATAAGTGATGGTTCAGGATTTGATGATGACCTTCAAGGAAGGTGAAGCACTAACTCTTGAGGTAAGCCATCTTACTTTTAGACAGCTCTAATTGTTAGAAAGTTTTTCCAAGCACAAATTGGTCTCTTTTCAACCTCCACCCACTGTTCCCAGTTCTGCTTCCTGCAGCCAAACAAAAAAAAAGCCTAATCCCTTCCCCCAATCCTTCAAATACCTGAAAATGGTGATCATGTTCTCCTTGTGTCTTCTTTTTTTCCCTCCAGGTTAAATATGTCCAATTCTTTCAAGTGATATCCATTTAACTCTCACCTAACTTCAGCTGACTCTTCATTTTTCATCAGTAGTTCTGCTTGGTTTGGACTCCCTGGAACACCATTCTCTTTCTCCATGGGAGTGTCCTTATGTCCCCTCCCCACACTCTGCCTTTGCAGCTTCCTTGTGCAGTGTCTTCCCTCATTAGATTGTAAGCTCCTTTGAGGACAGAGACTGTCTTTTTCTCATTTGTACCCCCAGCACATAGTAGGCATTCAATAAATGTTTATTGAATTGAAATGAATCTGTTGTGGACTCAAGGCCCTGAACATCCTGCTTGCACTTCTCTAGATACTCACTCTCCTGCCAATTTTAGTTCTTCTTAATTAGGGCACTCTGAACTTAACACAATACTCCAGATAACAGTCTAATAACAATGGGACTATCACTGCCCTACTGTATGTGTGTGTGTTTGTGTGTGTGTGTGTGTGTGTGTGTGTGTAACACTAAGGAGAATTAAAATGTATGGTCCCTTGAAGAATAATACAAATAAATAGCCTTTATTAATATACAAATAGCTTGGGGTTTTATTTTCTGATTCAATGAGTGACTGATCTTTTGATTAAAAAGTCATTCTATAAAGTAGAATCCCTTGAAATCCACTCATTTCCGTTAAAGATAATGTTTGCTAATGGTTTTAGATAGATATTACCATTTTAAGGAAAGCTCCATTTATTTCTATGTTCTCAAGTGTTTTTAATAGCAATGGGTGCTGTATTGTATCAAAAGTCTTTTCTGTATCTAGTGAGATAATCCTATGATTTTTTGCATTTGGTTTTGAAGTTTTTATGTCCTAATACATGGCTAGTTTTGTGTAGTTGCCACTACTGAGAAAGAGGTATATTCCTTTTTCTTTCCATTCAGTTTTCTTCAAAGATTTATCATATATACATTTTCTAGAATTCTATTCACCTCCTTAACTTCTTTATTTTTTGGTTAGATTTATCTAGTCCTGAGAGAAAAAAGTTGAGGTCCCCCACTAATATAATTTTATTGTCTATTTTTTTACTGTTACTAACTTAACTTTTAAAAAATTTAGATGCTATACCATTTGATACATATACATTTGGTACTGATATTACTTTATTACCTATGGTACCTTTTAGCAAGATAGTTTCTTTCCTTATCTCTTTTAATTGAATATATTTTTGCTTTGTCTGAGATCATGTTTGCTACCTCTCCCCTATATTTTTCCTTCAGCTGTTCCAGCACCTTATCTTTACTCTGTGTGTGTCTCTGTGCTTCAAATATGTTCCTTGTTAACAACATATTGTAGGATTTGGGTTTTTAATCCATTCTGATATCTCCCTCCTTCTTATGGGTAAGCTCATCCCATTCACATTTATAGTTATGATAACTAACTGTGTAGTTCCCTCTATCCTATTTTTCCTTTGGTAATTCTTTTCTCTCTTTTACCCTTCACACTGTCTCTTCTCACAAGTGTTTTACTTCTGATCACCACTGCCCCCAATCCACCCTCCCTTCTATCAATCCCCCTAACCACCTTCTTTTATCCCTGTCCTTTTTTTTTCTTCCCTATAAGGTAAGATAGATTTCTATATACAAATGAATGTGTATGTTATTCCCTCTTTGTGCCAATTGTGATGAGAGTAACGTTCAAGCTTTGCTGCCACCCCCACCCAATCTTCTCCTCCA
The DNA here is from genome assembly GCA_028646595.1 of Phalanger gymnotis. Lineage (NCBI taxonomy): Eukaryota > Metazoa > Chordata > Mammalia > Diprotodontia > Phalangeridae > Phalanger > Phalanger gymnotis. Next base: position 141,676,190 of record CM053626.1, on the reverse strand, counting down.
CTGCAACAGCTCTTTCATGCCTCTTTTGTGTGAGATGATTTACCCCATTCTAGCTCTCTCTCTCCTTTTCTCCCAGTAAAATCTCTCTCACCTCTTAATTTTGCTCTTTTAGAAATTATCACATCATTATCATCTCACACCTGCACTTCTGTCTATATATATACTCCTTCTAATTGCCCTTATACTGATAAATTTCTTAAGAGTTACAAATATCACCTTGCCATGTAAGAATGTAAACAGTGTAACGTTATTTAATCTTCTGTTTTCTTTTTCTTGTTTCTTTTTTTACCTTATGTTTCTCTTCAGTCTCATATTTGAAGAACAAATTTTTTATTTAACTCTGGTTTTTTAATTAGGAATGCTTTTAATTCCTCTATTTCATTATCTATTTCTTTCCCCTGAAGGATTATATTCAGTTTTGCTGGGTAGGTAACTCTTGGATGCAATCCTAACTCCTTTGCCTTCCAGAATATCATATTCTAAGCCCTCCAGTTCTATAATGTAGAAACTGCTAAATCATGTGCAATCCTGATTGTGACTCCATGATATTTGAATTGTTTCTTTCTGGATGCTTGTAGTATTTTCTCTTTGACCTGGGAGCTCTAGACTTTGGCAATGATATGCCTGGAAGTTTTCATTTTGGGATTTCTTTCAGATGGTGATCAGTGGATTCTTTTAATTTCTATTTTGACCTCTGGTTCTAGGATATCAGGGGAGTTTTCCTTAATAATTTCTTGAAAGATGTTGTCCAGGCTCTTTTGTTGACCATAGCTTTCAGGTAATCCAATATTTCTCAAATTATCTCTCCTAAATCTATTTGTAGGTCAGTTTTTTTTTTCAATGAGAAATTTCACATGTTCTTCTGTTTTTTCTTTTGATTTTGCTTTATTGTTTCTTGATGTCCCGTGGAGTTATTAGCTTCCACTTTCCCAATTCTAATTTTTAAGTAATTACTTTCTTCTTGATCTGCGAGCTCTGGAATTTGGTGACAATATTCC
>CM053626.1:141658089-141674692 GCA_028646595.1 Phalanger gymnotis | reverse complement strand
TGGGAGGAGCTTCCTGACAGGAAAAGAAAGTTATGTCACAAGAAATGCAGAATGAGAGAGCAGTTATGGCTGCTAATGGCTACCATCATGATGGTTAGAAGTGAACAGACTAACTTAGCTGTACTGTGAGTTTGTTTTGAGAAAGACCCCAGCAGGGGGTCAGAGGGATTTTGGGATGGGGAGGCTCCATGTGGTGATAGGGTGTTTTAAGTTCCTTGCTGTTATGATGAAGTGGGCTAACTGGTTGTGGGAGCTGAACATTTGGTTATGGAATATGGTTCTCTGGTGTCTGAATAAATGGTTTACTTTTTTCCACTTTCTATGTGGAGAGTCTCATACTTTGTGATACAGAACTACATAGGCATTTTGACAAATATCATCTACATTCTTATTATTGCCTTGCTGATGCATATACCTAGAAATGTAAGTGAATGCATACTTCTACTAAAAATTTTACTTCCAAATTTATAGCTTAGCTGAAGTGCTTGAATTTAGAATGCAAAATAAATGCAAGTCAAAATTGTATAAGCAAAGCAAAAGTTAACAATTGGGCTATCATTGGCAACCCATTAATGTACTAAGTTTCCAAGTGCCACAGATATCCCTTAAATTGAGCCAAAGGCTTAGTAGCTTTGAATTATTAAAATTGGTTTTTAATATAGGTTTTATCACCTTGACTGTTGCCTGGTAAACCATAGGTGTGTAATCTAATTTATTTGAAATATAGTTGTCAGCTTAAAGGTGTTAGGAATAAAATTTTCAAAGGAATGACAGACTCCCAAGGTAGATGAGGCAAGCTCATTTATCCTGTATTTCTTGCAAGAAGTAAGTGTGCTGCCTTAACAGCAACAACATGCACTAAAGAGTGAAGGCTGACAGCTTAAATCCTCAGCCCAAAATGAGAAGTCCCTCCCTCATTTCCTCGTTGGCTGAGTACTCTGAAGGTTACAACTTCCTAGTATGCCAACTTCGTGTTTCCCCCGTAATGTGTTCCCCTCATCCCCGCATACATCCACATAGATCACATGTGCATTAAAATGAGCCATGGCTCCTCCGGGGGGAGGAGAAAGTAATAGTAATGAAACGTGTGTTTGAAGCCTAGCTGACCCAATTTCTATATCTTAACCATAAACTCGGTTAAGACTGCTTTGTTTTCCTCTTTCTTAGAATTGTTTTTGCAAAAACAGACTAGTTCTCGGAGAAGAAAACCCACTTCCCTCCACCTGTGTGGAAACCTATTTTTTTATATCTCACAAGGGTAAAAGATGTCTTTTGGAAGATGGAGAAAGTGGGTTGTCAAAGAACAGGTACTTCAAAGCATCTAATGATTAACCCTTACAATATTTCTAGAACAAGAATGACAGAAAAATTTGCACACTTAGCTTCCTTCCCTCTTCGAAAATAAAATAAAATAACACTTTCTAGTATCATTGATTTAGTTTCTTGCTTTGTGCTTACTCATGTAAAACCTTTAAGCACAAAATTTCCTTTGCACTTCTTGAGAATATTTTTCAGTCTGTTTGGTATTATGAAATAGAAAAGAAGGTAAGAAGTAGATTTCTTGTCTAACAAAAGGATAGTTTGGAATTTCCTGAATCTTAAGTGACTATTGCCTCAGCATTTTTAAAAGAAGTATGTTTTAGTTCTAGAAGGTATTTCAGATACTGGCTAATCTAATACACTTAATTTTATAGATGAAGAAACTGGGTCTCAAAGCAATTGATTGGTCAAACATATTAAATACTGTACTAACCCAGGTCAACTGATTCCTCGTCCAATGATTTATCCACTTTAATACATTATACTACTAATGGGTTGCTAGCTAGTTTTTTTTTTCTTTTAAGAATTTGTAGGGTAGAGCCAAGATGGCGGAGTAAAGGCAGTGATTCGCTTGAGCTCTTCCAAATGCCCTTGCAGACAGTGTTACTGCCTCAAAACAAATTCTGAAATGGCAGAACCAACAAATGAAACAATTTTTCAGCCTACATAACTTAGAAGGCCAGCAGGATAGGTCTGTCTCACTGGGGTGAGAGTGGAGTGGACTACATTATACAGACATAAAGGGTGATAGTGTAAGCAAATTAGGGGAGCATTGGATATTTTACCTGTCAGATCTTTGGATAAAGGAAGAATTTATAACCAAACAAGACATAGGGAGCATTATGAGATGTAAAATGGATAATTTTAATTACATTAAAGTAAAATTTGTTTTGCACAAACAAAACCAATGCAGTCAAAATTGGAAGGAAAGCAGCAAATTGAGGAAAAAAAAAAGATTACTACCTCATTTCTCAAATATATACAGAATGGAGTTAAATTTATAAGAATAGAAGTCCATTTGCTCCATTTTAATTTTTAAGGACTTATTTTCTTCAGTGAGCTTTGAACGAGCATTTGGAACAATTCTGCTTTTTAAGGCATTCTTATCCTCATTGGCTTTTTGAACCTCTTTTGCCATTTGAGATAGTCTTTTTTTTTTAAATTAGTTTATTTATTTTTAGTTTTTCAACATTCACTTTCATAAGTTTTAAATTTTCTCCACTTTACTCCTCCTTCCCTCCCCTAGTTGGCCTGCAGTCTGATATAGGCTCTACATATCCATTCCTATTAAACAGATTTTTGCATTAGTCATGTTGTATAGGAGAATTACAACCAATGGGAAAAACCATGAGAAAGAAAGAAAAAACCAAAGCAACAAAAAAAGAAAAATAGTCTGCTTTGCTATACATTCAGACACCATAACTCTTTCTCTGGATGTGGATGGCATTTTCTATCATGAGTCCCTGGAATTGCTGATATGATCAATTATACTAATAATTTTCCTAATATTAAACCAGCCCTGCATTCCTGGTATAAATCCTGTCTGATCAAATTATTCTCATTATAAATTGCTGTAATCCTTTTGCTAATACTTTATTTAGAATTTTTGCATCAATAATCATTAGGGAAATTTGTCTATAATTTTCTTTCTCTGTTTTTGTTCTTCCCATTTTAGGTATCACTACCATATTTGTATCATAAAAAGAATTTGGCCAGACTTCTTTGCCTATTTTCCCAGATTGTATATAGTATTGTTGTGTAGAAAATAACAGCGAGATGAGACCTGGGTCCATGGTAAATTTAGGTGTGGATTTATTGGCCGAGCGCGCGAATACCTGGAGTGCATACCCAAAGTATACTCAAATCAGGCAGTCCCAAACCGAGGGACTACAATGCTCATAAAGGCAAAAACCACAATTACACAATTAGGGGGGTCGCTAGCAGAAGAAATGGCGTACAGCAGCAAAGATCAGCCATTGGTTGAATTCATCAGCTTAGAGCTAGTTTGGAAATACGGCAAGATTCAGGGGTGCCACCATTCTGTGACACAGGGTGCTCAGTTTCCTAGAATGGGTGGCCCTCTTGGGTCCCTTATTTCATTCAATGGCCATCTCCTTTCCTGAAAGATTATGCTCAGTTTTGCTTGGCAGTTGAACCTTGGTTGTAGTGCAGGCTTCTTTGCCTTACGGATTAACATATTCCAGTCTGTCTGATCTTTTAATTAAGAAGCTGAAGAGTCCTGTGTAATCCTGACTGTAGTTCCACAATATTTGAATTGTTTCTTTCTGGCTGCTTGTAGTATTTTCTGCCTGACCTGATAATTCTGGAATTTCCAGTATTCCTTGGGATTTTGAATTTGGGTTCTCTTTTTAGATCAGTGGATTCTTGTGATGACTATTTCACCCTCTGTTTCTAGAACATTAGGGCAGTTTTCCTTTGTGATTTTTTGGAAGATATTATCCAGGCTCTTTTTTTTCCATCATGGCTTTCTGGTAGACCAATAATTCTTCTGTTATCTCTCCTGGATCTGTTTTCCAGGTCAGTTGTTTTTCCAGTGACATATTTTACATTTTCTATTTTTTCATACTTTTGATTTTTGTTTGACTGATTCTTGATGCCTCATAGAGTCATTAATCCAGTTCTAATTTTTAATGCATTGTTTTCTTCAGTTAGCTTTTGTATGTCCTTTTCAATTTGGCTAGTTTTACTTTTTAAGGAGTTCTTTTCTTCAGTGAGGTTTTTCTTCCATTTTGTCAATTGTATTTTTAAAAGAATTGACCAATTTTACTTCTGCCTCTCTAATTTGACTTTTAAAATCCTTCTTGAGCTCTTCCAGAAATGCTTTTCGGGCTTGAGTCCAGGTCATATTCCCTTTTGAGGTTTCAGATAATGGGTATAGTGTCAATGCTGTCCTCTTCTGAATTCGTATTTTGATCTTCTCTGTCCCTGTAGTAAGAATCTACAGTCTTTTCTTTTCTAATTTGCTTTTTGGTCCTTGTTACTGCCTTTTTTCTGGCTTTTAAAGTGGATCTCTGCTTCTGGGGCACAGGGGGCTCTTTCTCATGCTTCTTGTTTGTGGCTAGGGGCCTGGTTACTGGTTCTGTGTGCTGTGGCCTCTGGTTCTGGCAGCTGGAAGCTATATAATGCTAGCTTTTCTGTTCTTGGGCTGGAGGTGACTGGTGTGTGCCAAGGCAAGGTGAGGTCTTCCAATATCACTCTGGGGTCATGCTGAAGCTCACAGGGTGAGGTGGGGGGGAGGTGGGGGATAGTCTGGCCACTGATGATCTCCTTTTCCCCTAGGGCTGCACTAGAGCATGGGTAGGCTTAGCCACCCATCCATGCTGGTGTCTTCTGATTCACCTAGTTGTGCTATGGCCCTCCTGGGGTCCTGGTGTTGGCACTTGCCTGATCCACCAACCTGGAGCTTAGGATCTCCTGCTGGTCTGTGGGGCTTGCTTAAATGCCTCTGGTCTTGTACTGGTTCCCTTTAGCCACAGAAGGGACCTTTCCAGTTAATCTGCTTAGCCAAAAGTGCCCTGTTTTTCTGCTGGCTCCACTATTCTAGGATTTTTCTTGGGACAATATTCTCTAAAATTTTTCCTGGAGCAATGTTCTCTTGAGTTTTTCAAGGTCAGCAAGGGAGGGTGAGAGGGACTTATTATTTACTCCTTGGCTCCCTGAAGTTTAAATAGGTGACTTTCAGACAATCAGTCTGTGGGTTGATAGCCCCAGGAGTAGCTATTGTTGGTGCTACTGCAGGCCTGCACAGGACTGCAATTCTCACTCACCCATTTCTGACAGGACCCCACCCCCACCCCCTACCCCTGCACTGAGAGGTCTGGGAATCACCACCGCCCCCAGTGATTTAGTCCACTGGGGTCTGCTCTGGCTTTGCTATGGTGGAGTCTGCCTGCATTGGTGCAGCCTTTGTGCTAGACTGCGATCCTCCCCCAGCTTGCTGTAATAGATCCCTCTCAGATCAGCCTCTCCGTTCCGCGCCCCCCCCCCCTCCCCCCCATCTGTGACCCAAGAGCTCTGGAAGCAGCCATTACTACCAGCAGTGCCCTGGGGCTGGGTCCAGACCTTGCTCCTCTCACCCAGATCCAACATGCCTTTTCTACTGATGTTCTAAGTTGTCTTTGGCATTTGTGGGTTCAGACATCTGGAAACCACCACAGCTGCCAATGATTCAGTTCCCTGAGGCCCAAGCTGGACTGGGCTCTTCTCTCAGACTGGTGCAACACACCTTTCCTTTCAACCTTCCAGTTTGTCTTGGACTGGAAATTTGTTTCCCTCTGTCATTTTGTGGGTTCTGCTGCTCTAGAATTTGTTTAGAGTCATTTTTTACAGGTATCTGGAGGGGTTTAGGGGAGAGCTTAAGCAAGACTCTGCTTTTACTCTGCCATCTTGGCTATGTCCTCTCTGTTTTCTTTCACAACATGGGATTATGTTTTGCATGATTCATGCACATGTATAGCCTGTGTCAAATTGCTTGTTTTTTTTTTCAGGAGGGAGGGAGGGAGGAAATTTGGAAATACAAATTTTGAAAAACCAATATAAAAAGTTGTTCTTACCACTAATTGGGGAAAAAAATCAGAAATTGAAATAAAAAGAATTTATGGTTATTGTTTTGTTCTTATGAAGTGGTATATTGGTTCTAGGTAGTTCAAAGCATCTAATTTTATTAACATATTATTCTTGGGATGTAGGATGGTATAATCATTCCTATTTCCACAAATAAGTAACTGTGTGAAACAGTCATAGTACTGGCCAGAGGCACAAAGTGCCTCACCTAGAGTCACTGACAGAGCTGAAATAAGATAGAATTGTCTTTTAGCTCACTGCTTTCTCTGTTGAATTAATCTGATTCCTTTTGATTAAAAAAACAAAACAAAACAAAGTTCTCTTAAGGAATAAAAGCTGTCTAATGGAAGTCTGAACTCATGAGACTTCTTTTTCCTTTTCCTCTTTAGAAATAAAATTTCAGGATTTGATTTATTGTAGTTAATTTTAGCAGTAAATTGGCATAATGCATCAGATTGGCAAATCTAGACCCATTTCATTGGGATCATACAGAGTACATTATCAGTTCCAATTCTGTAAAACCTCAGTTTGACCATTCATGCTATAAACAATAGAAAATAAATGCTTAATTTTGTCAGTTAATAAGCCCAAATAGGAAAAAAACTTACTCTAAGAAAATTTAAGAATAAAATGTAGAACGACTTCTGTTTAGTATTTCAGCCTGCCATTTAAAATTGCTCATTAACAAATCTTAACTAAAACTATAATTTTAATGAAAATGCTACTGATCTTCAGTTGTAGAAGTTTATTTATCAACTGTGTTACTATGCTCAAGTAATAACTTATTTAAAAATAAGTGGTGTACTTACAGTTGAAGAAGTTTTGCTGAGAGAAAAATTTACATAGGAATGAGAATCCCATTTGGTGAGAATATTTAGAGAGATCAAGTCATTCAACGATAATTTAGCACTTATTATGTGACAGGCACTGTGATAGACACAGAGATGTGTTAATAATGATTATTTCAGAGTTTAGAGCTCTTGATAGGTTTCCATTTCCCAAAGAACCAGATTGAATAAAGAGAAAGATTTGTGAGGATTTGTTTGAAAAGGGGAAAAATTTGTGCATAGCTTTGTTTCTTTTGTTTTTTTTTCTCTTTTCATAATAATAATAATAATGATACTCAGAAATAGAAACTTGCAGTCCTTTTTATAGTTCTCAGTATGCCAGTTGGTAACTATGATAATCTTTCATCTGTAACAGCACAAATATTTTAGCATTAATGTAGAACGATGGTTTTACTGTATGTAAATGTGAAAAGCTAGGTTGTGCGCTTTTGATGAAAAGAATTTTTCTTAAAATGGGATACCTTCAATACTTAATCTATACATTCATGCTCTCAGTGATAGTGATTGAGACAACCTATCCACACTTTTGTTTATTTTTCATTTTTATTATCTTTTTTGGAATTTGATAATCCTTCTCCCCCACCCCTACCCCCCCAGCCCTCAGTTATTTTTCCTTAAACAGCTTTACATAGCGAACTCTTCCTTTTAACCCAGAAAAAACATTTAGGAAAGCCAAATGATGTAGCAGCCATATCTGATAGCATAACCTGAGTTGCACATGCTTAAGACCCCTAAGTAGAGTTTCGTCATCAGCTCTGCAGGACCATGACTGTGCATCATACTTCCCCAAAGTTTGCTTTATATTATCTTTTGTACTGCAAAAGAGAGGGACTTTGGAGGGTTTATTTGAAAAGAAGAAAAGTGTATACTTTGTTTTGTTGTCCTCGTGTATTTTGTTTTTTTGCTTCTGTTTCCTTTGCATAATTCTTTCCATGTTTCAGTGAATTGCTCATATTTGTATTTCTTACAGTGCAATAATATTCTTTTGCATTCGTATATACTATCTGTGTAGCCATTGCCAAATAGTTAGGTATCCTTTTTGTTTCTGGTTTTTTCTACCAGAAAGGGCTGCTTATCACTATTTTGTTTTTACATATAAGATCTTTATTTTCCGTCGTTGATTTCCTTGCTACATGTGCTTAGAGGGTATGAACAATTAAATGATTTTTCTTACATAATTCCAGTATTTTCTAGAATTGTTGTATCAGTTCATAGTTTCACTAGTTATGCCTGTCTTCCCACAGACCCTCCAAAATTAAATATATCCCGTTTAAATTTGATGTGTTAGAGGGTAAACCTCATAGTTACTTCTTTTATTATAATTCAGGTTGTAGTTACTAATTTAAGTTTCTTACGGTGTGGTGTTATTTCATTATATTCACATACTAGCGTTTGTTTATTATCCAATTAATAGGTACCCACCTTACTTTTGCTTCCATTTCTTTGCTAGAACAAAAAGTGTTCCTGTGAATATATTGACATATGTATATCTATCTTGTATATCTATCTATTTATAATATTTATGTTTTTTTACTTGCTTGGTCTATATGCCTAGCAGTGGGACGAACTATCATGGTTAAAGAGTTTTAACAGTTTAGTCACTTCCCCCCTACTCCCCATAATTCCAAATTATTTTCAGTATGGCAGATCAATTCACAGCTCCATCAGTAATGTAGTTAGTTTGTGACTTATGTTTTTATGTATTAAAAAAGTCATAAATGTTGGCAATGAAAGCTTTTAATATATTAAACAGTATAATTATGATGATTTAGATAAAACCTGCATAGCAAAATTAAAAGTTTCAACAGTTATAATATCATTTTGTCTTAAATTTTTTTAGGTTATTTTCACCTTAATGAGTATGATAGTCTGAGATCTCAGCGGTTGAAGCAGACACTAGAATCCTTCATCCCACGACCCTTGGCAAATAAAATAAAAGTGTCTGAATTGGATGGCAGAGAGATAGGAGATATTCAACCTGAAATGTTTGACAAGGTAATAGTATTAGACAAACTGATTCCAAATATCACTACTACTTTTCCCCTCCTATTTAAACTCCCACTCACAAACACACACACACACACACACTGCGCATACACACACATACGCGCACACACACGATCTCTTGTCTTTTTTTAGTACCTTGAGAAATTTTAATAAAATGGAAATAGAAGTATCTTCATTTGAAATATTTTCATTTTTATAGTAGTCTTTATTTAATGTTCTATTTGACTCAAGTATTTGATATCATTGGGTTGGGAAATTAAAGAGCCTTTTTCTGTTTTCCATGTACTTAACTTCGAAAGCCCAGATTTTATATAAATGTACTATACATGTATATACAACTGTCCCTGTTTCTCTTTGTGTGTGCCTGTGTAGTGCATAGTAGTGCACACCTGTAATCCCAGCTATGGGGAGGCTGAGGCAGGTAGCTTCAGTGATCAGTGTGTATTAGGTGTCCTCTCTCCCCCGGGAGCAGCTGGCCACCAGCTTGCCCAGAGGGAAAATTGGCTCAGGTCAGAAATGGAGGTGGCTAAGTTCCCCTGCCATCTGTAATGGGATTGGGTCTATGAGCAGTCCCTATAATTCCAGCCTAGCCAAGACTAGAGACCCAGTCTTTAGAAAAGAAAAAAGTATAATATTGCTTTAATCCAGTGGTATTTTAAAATAATAGATAATGATAATTAAAGATGAAAAGGATTTCTAGCTACAAATAGAAACACACATTCAGCATATTAAATGCTTAAAAAGCAGAAATAAAGTAGCAATATTTTTCAAATGAATGACTTTTATGCATTGTTTTACTCTATGAAGAGGCACGGAAAATCTTACTGGTATTCTTTTCAGGGATCTCCAAACCTGTATTGTATGTGGAAAGTGATTCCCCAAAAAGTATATAGTAATAATAATAGCTTTCATTTACATAGCACTTTAAAGTTTATAAACTACTTTGCCTATATCATTTCAGGTTTTCTGTCATATGTTTTCCATATAATTTTGTATTGTCTTTTTTCTTTTTTTTTCTTTAGGTGTTAGTTGATGCCCCATGTTCAAATGATCGAAGTTGGCTGTTCTCTTCTGATACCCTGAAGGCATCCTATAGGTTAAGCCAAAGAAAGGAATTGCCTGTTATGCAGATAGAACTACTAAGGTGAGGAATAGGAAAGACAGATATTTAATATGTGCTTGTTATCAGTTCGACTAGTATGTGTCAAAAAGTGGCACTGGTTTGTAGACCAGGAATGTCAAACACATCTGCCGTACTCCTGAGTGTGGCCTAAGCCATATTAAAATGTAACTGGAAAATATTTAACAAAATAAACGAAAGTACGCTAGAACATAGATAATGTTAATATGTGGTTGACCCAGTTTAGTAGTCTCATTTCTCTTTGAAACCACTGCCCCAGACACTTCAGGAAGGAACTGTTTTTTATTTACCACTTGGGCATATTTAAAGATGATCCTATTTTGGAGTATCATGAAGATTAATCTTTTGGATATCACACACCTAGGATTCAGGGATTTTGTTTTGCTTTGCTACTCCTTCCCTATCATGTCTATTATAGTACAGCATCAACAAGTGGTTATTTAGCACCTGCTTATATGTGAGGCATGCTAGGAGCTGGGTGTACAAATATAAAGAATGAAGCAATCTCTACTTTCAGGGAGTTTATATTCAGACAAGGGAGACATAAATATGTATACATATATATCCGTACCCATACATGATAAATCTAAAGAGAATAAATACAGTGCACTTAAATACAAGGTGTTTTGAGAAGGAGTGTGCACTAGCAGTTGGGGGTGGAGGGAAGTATTAGAAAAGTTCCTAGTAGAAAAATTATATTATTGTGTTGTTAGGTAATTTTGGGATATCAGTCATTAAAAAGTAGGTAGGTTAGTTATGTTGTCTCCTGTAACTCATTTCAAGTTAAATAAAATTTGAGTTATTTGCTTAGTTTCTTCTAGGTTCTTCCTATTTCACTCCCATTTTGCTTTCCTCCTCTATGAGTTCTGTCCTTCAGATTCTTTTCACCTTCATTGCTGATTTCCTTCTATTTTTACCTAAGGCATGAGAGAGTCATCTGTGCTCCTTTTGTCAGTAGGAAATCTTTATCCTAGGCCCTGGATACCCCCTCAGTTTCAAGTAGAATCTTATTTCTTCTCCACCAAATTCCAGCTTGGTCATATCACAAAGCTTGTCCACAGAATTTCCCTGAACTGACTTCACTTTCTCTTGGCACACAGAGTCCTAATCATTTGTCCTTAGATGCCCCTAATTTTTTTTAGCATTTTTATCTCTGTCCCTTCTTGTAGTTTCACTTCAACCCTTCACGTTCTTTTTTTTTTAAAAAAAGGTATATGTAGGGACAGTTCGGTGGTGCCATGGGTAGAGCCCAAGAGTCTTGGAGTCAGGAGGACCTGAGTTCAAATCCAGCCTCAGATGCTTGACACTAGCTGTGTGATATGGGCAAGTCACTTAACCCCCAACTGTCACACTAAATAAATAAATAAAATAGGAAAATGCTTTGTTAAAAATTTTTTTTTAAAAAGTGTATATATACATACAGGTCTGTGTATGTGTGTGTGTATATGCTTTTATATGGAGATATATGTACATATATATGATTTCTTCCTAATTACATGTAAAGACAATTTTTAACATTCATTTTTTTACAATTTTGGGTTTCAGATTTTCTCCCTCCTTCACCCTTCAACCCTCCCCCCGCCCCCGCCGCCATGGTGAGCAATTTAATATGTTATACATGTTCATTCATGTAAAACATTACTATATTAGTCACATTGTAGAAGACACAGACCCAAATTTGAAAAAAACAACATGAATAAAAATACAGAAAGTGAAAAATAGTATGCTTTGATCTACATTCAAACTCCATCAGTTCTTTCTCTGGAGGTGAATATCATTTTTCATCATGAGTCCTTTGGAATTGTCTTAGCTGAGAATAGCTCATTCAATAGTCATTGAACAATTGATCATCATATAATATTGCTGTTAAACTGTATACAGTGTTCTGGTTCTGCTCACTCATTTTTCGTTAGTTCATATAAGTCTTTCCAGGTTTTTCTGAAATCAGCCTGCTCATCATTTCTTATAGCACAGTAGTATTCCATTACGCTCTCCACAGCTTGTTCAGCCATTCCCAAATTGATGGGCATCCTCCAATTTCCAATTTTTTGCCACTACAAAAAGAGTTGCTAGAAATCTTTTTTTTTTCTTTTTCTTTTTTTTTCTTTTTCTTTTTTTTTTGCTATTTGGCAGGGCAATTGGGGTTAAGTGACTTGCCCAAGGTCACACAGCTAGTACATGTGTCAAGCTTCTGAGGCTGGATTTGAACTCAGATCCTTCTGACTCCAGGGCCGGTGCTCTACTCTCTGTGCCACCTAGCTGCCCTGCTATAAAACTTTTTTGTACAAATAAGCCCTTCTCCCTCACTCCCCCCCCCCCACCTTTTCTTTAACTTCTTTGGCATATAGACCTAGTGGTAGTATTGCAGAGCATTCACAGTTTTATAGCCCTTTAGGCATAGTTCCAAATTGCTGTCCAGAGTGGTTGAATCATTTCACAGTTCTACCAAAAGTTCATTAGTGTCTCAATTTTTCCACATCCCCTCCAACATTTATCATTTTCTTTTTTTTTTCCTTTTCTGTCAAAATCTCCTGATAGGTGTGAGAAGGTACCTAAGAGTTGCTTTAATTTTCATTTCTCTGATTAATAGTGATTTAGAGCATTTTTTCACATGACTGTAGATAACTGATTCATTCATCTGTAAACTGTTAGCTCATATCACTTGACCATTTATCCATTGAGGAATGACTTGTATTGTTATAAATTGGAATCAGTTTTGTATATATTTGAGAAATGGGGCCTTTGTTAGAGATACTGGCTATAAAAATTGTTTTCTAGCATTCTGCTTTCCTTCTAATCTTGGTTGCCTTGGTTTTGTTTCTGCAAAAACTTTTTATTTAATATAATCAGAATTATCCATTTTACATCTAGTAATGCTCTTGATCTCATTTGGTCATAAAGTCTTCCCTTTCCCATAGATCTGACAATTAAACTATTCCTTACTCTCCTAATTTGCTTACAGTATCACCTGTAATGTTTAAATCATGTACCCATTATGGCCTTATCTTGGTATGTGGTGTAAGATATTGGTCTATACCTAGTTTCTGCTATACTGTTTTCCAGTTTTCCCAGCAGTTTTTTGTCGAATAATGAGCTCTTACCGCAAAAAGTAGGACTACGTTATAATGGTCATTTATTACTGTCTTGTGTACCTTGTGGATCCACTGATCCACCACTCTGTTTCTTAGCCAGTATCAGATAGTTTTCATGATTACCACTTTATAATGCAGATTGAGATCTGGTATGGCTAGGCTACTTCACTTCAGGTTTGTTTTCATTAATTGCCTTGATATTCTTGGCTTTTTGTTCTTCTAGATGAATTTTGTTATGATTTTTTAAAGTTCTACAAATGATGTTTTGGTAGTTTGATTGGTATGGCACTGTATAAGTAAATTAATTTAGGTAGAATTGTCATTTTTATTACATTAGCTCAGCCTACCCATGAACACTTGATAGTGTTCCAGTTGTTTAGATCTGATTTTATTTGTATGAAAAGTGTTTTGTAATTGTGTTCATATAGTTCCTGAGTTTCTCTTGGCAAGTAGACTCTCCATTATTTCATATTGCCTACAGTTATTTCAAATGAAATTTCTCTTTTTGTCTCTTGCTGCTGAGCTTTGTTGGTAATATATAGAAATGCTGATGATTTATTTGGGTTTATTTTATATCCTGAGACTGCCAAAGTTGTTAATTATTTGAAGTATTTTTTTTAGTTGATCCGCAGTGATTCTCTAAATATGCCATCTTATCATCTGCAAAGACAGATAGCTTTGTCCCCTCATTGCCTAGTCTAATTACTTCAATTACTTTTTCTTTTCTTATTGCTATAGCTAATATTTCTAGTACAATATTGAATAATTGTGAAAATGGGCTTCCTTACTTCACCCTTGACCATATCGAGAAGGCTTCTAAGGGTTATACCCATTACAGTTAATGTTGCTGATGGTTTGAGATAAATACTACTAATCATTTTATGGAAATCTCCCTTTATTCCTGTGCTTTCTGGTGTTTTTAATAGGAATGAGTGTTTTATTTTGTCCAAAGCTTTTTCTACATCCATAGAGATAATCATATGATTTTTGTTGGCTTTGTTACTGATCTGGTCAATTATGCTGATAGTTTTCTTAATATTCAAGCAACCCTGTATTCCTGATATAAATCTCACCTGGCCATAGTATATGATCCTGGCAACGTACTGCTGAAAAAATTAAATTTTTTGCATCAATATTCATTAGGGAAATTGGTCTATAGTTTTCTTTCTCTGTTCTAGCTCTTCCTGGTTTAGTTATTGGCAGGTTTCATAAAAGGAATTTGGTAGGACTATATCTTTGCCTATTTTTCCAAATCATTTATATAGTGTTAGAATTAGTAATTCTTTAAATGTTGGTAGGGTTCTCTTAGAATCCATCTGGCCTTGATGATTTTTTTGATCATGACTTTGATCTTCTCAGCACTCTAGCCTAAGGAATCTACCTCCAAACAATGAACAGTGGTGGGTAAGAATTCCACCTAGATAAGATGGACTGGGTAGGGTGAATTCTTTGGGCAAGGTCAGACTGTCCTTGAGAGTCTGGGAAAGCGGGTCCAAAAAAGGAAAGATCCTTGGGTCCTACATATAAAATTGGCCATTAATATAATAAGAAAATAATTTTTCTCACATTTAATATGTCTGCCTTTCTTCATTTGATTGTGAGGTTTTTATGCTCAAATACATGGTAAATTTTTGTGTAGGTGTCATGTACTACTAAAGAAAAAGGTATATTCCTTTCTATCACCATTCAGTTTTCTTCAGAGGTCTGTGATATCTAACTTTTATAAAATTCTGTTTACCTTCTTAAATTCTTGTTAATTTTGTGGTTAGACTTATCTAATTCCGAAAGGGGAAAGTTGAAGTCTCCCACTAGTATACTTTTACTGTCTATTTCTTCTTGTAACTCATTTAACTTCTCCTTTAAAAATTTAAATGCATTTGGTACATATGTTTTTGGTTTTTTTGCATATATGTTTATTACTTGATTTTCTATGGGACCTTTTAGCAAGATGTAGTTTCTTTCCTTATTTCATTTAATTAGATCTATTTTTGCTTTTGCTTTATCTGAGATCATGATTGCTATCCTTGCTTTTTAAAAAAAACTTCTACTGAGACATTATTTCTGCTCTACCCCCTTATTATTTTTTTGTGTCTTTCTCTGTTTAGACTATGTTTCTCATAAACAACATGTTGTAGGATTCTAGTCTTTAATTTACTCTTCTATTTGCTTTTTGTTTTACGAGTGAGTTCATCTCACATTCATAGTTATGATTACTATGTATTTTCCTCCATCTATTTTTCCTGTTCATACTGCTCTCTCTTTCTCCTCCACCTCCATCCCTCCTCACCAGTGTTTTTCTTCTAACCATCACCTCCCTCAGTTTACTCTCCTTTCTATCACCTCCTTCCCCTTTTCTTACCCTTCTGCCCTGCCCTCTAGGGTAAGATAGATTTATATACCCAACTGAATATGTGTGTTCCCTCTGAGCCAAATCTGATGAGAGTAAGTTTTAAGTGATAGTCACCCCTTTCCCTTTCTCCCCCTACTGTAATAGTTTTTTTGTGCCTCTTCATATGAGATAATTTACCCCATTCTACCTCTCCTGTCCTTCTCCAAGGGCAATCTCTTTCTTACCCCTTAGTTTGTTTTTGTTTTGTTTTTTTTTAATATTGTCACATCGAGGAAACTTATACCCACACCCTCTAAGTATGCTCCTTCTACTGCCATAATAGTGATACAGTTCTTAAGAGTTATAAGCATCCTCTTCCTATGTAGGATTGTAAACAGTTTAACTTTACTTTATTAAAACCCTTATGTTTTTTCTTTCTACCTTTTCATGCTTCTCTTTAGTCTTATATTTGAAAATTGAATTTTCTTTTTAGCTCTGGTCTTTTCATCAGGAATGCTTGATAGTCCTCTATTTCATCGAGTGACCAATTTTTCTCTAGAAGGATCCTGCTCAGTGTTACTGGGTAAATAATTTAATTTTTGTTTGTAATCCAAGCCCCCTTGCCTTCTGGAATATCATATTCTAAGCCCTCTGATCCTTTAATGTAGAAGCTAATAAATCCTGTGTAATCCTGACTGTGGCTCCTCAATATTTTGAATTGTTTCTTTCTGGCTGCTTGCAATATTTTCTCCTTGATTTGAGAGTTCTGGAATCTGTGTATAATACTCCTGGGAGTTTTTGTTTTGAGATCTCTTTCAGGAGGTGATTGGTAGATTCATTCAATTACTATTTTACCATCAGGTTCTAGGATATAGTTTTTCTTGATAATTTCTTGAAAAATAATGTTCAGGCTCTGTTTTTTTTTTAATCATGGCTTTCAGGTAGTCCAGTAATTCTTAAATTATCTCTTCTGGATCTACTTTTTTTTAAATTTAATTTATTTATTATATTTGGTTTTCAGCATTGATTTTCATAAAGAGTTTGAATTACGATTTTTCTCCCCATTTGCACCCTCCCACCCACTCCAAGATGGCATATATTCTGGTTGCCCTGTTCCCCTATCAGCCCTCCCTCCCTTTTGTCACACCATTTCCCCTCCCATCTCCCTTTCCTTTCTTTTCTTGTAGGGCAAGATAAATTTCTATGCCCCATTTCCTGTGTATCTTATTTCCTAGTTGCGTGCAAAAACTTTTTGTTTTTGAACATCTGTTTTTAAAACTTT
>CM053626.1:141622058-141657589 GCA_028646595.1 Phalanger gymnotis | reverse complement strand
TAATTCTGCCTTTCAAGGCATTCTTCTCCTCATTGGATTTTTGGAGCTCTTTTGCTGTTTGAGTTAGTCTTTTTTTTAAGGTGTTGTTTTCTTCGATATTTTTTTCATGGTTTTCTCTCATCCTTCTCATTTCTCTTCCCAGTTTTTCCTCTACTTGTCTAACTTGCTTTTCCAAATCCTTTTTGAGTTCTTCCATGGCCTGAGACCAGTTCATGTGTTTCTTGGAGGCTTTTGTTGTAGGCTCTTTGATTTTGTTGACTTCTTCTGGCTGTATGTTTTGGTCTTCTTTGTCACCAAAGAAAGATTCCAAAGTGTGAGACTGAATCTGAGTGTGTTTTCGCCGCCTGGCCATGTTCCCAGCCAACTTACTTGACCCTTGAGTTTTTCAGCAGGGTTTGACTGGTTGTAGTGTAAAGAGTACTTGGTTCTAAGTTTGAGGGGATGTGCCATTGATTTCAGAGCAATTTCTATACAGCCAGCTCTGCCACACCAGCACCCCTCCTTCCTCATGAACCACCAACCTGGACCTGACAAAAATGTTAAGTAAGCAGGCTCTGCACTCCTGCTCTGATCTGCCACTTAATTCCTCCCACCAGGTGGGCCTGGGGCTGCAAGTAACTGCAGCTGTAGTTCTGTAGCTGCACCTCCCCTGCTGCCCCTGGGGAGGTGGCCGAACTGCAAACTCTTTTCACTCTGACCCCCGCAGCTTTTCCCGCTAACCTCTGCTGTCTTGGTGTTTGTGGGTTGAGAAGTCTGGTAACTGCCACAGCTCACTGATTCAGGGCGCTAGGGCTTGTTCTGCCCGGCTCCTGGTCTGGTTGGTCCTGCCACCGCTGGTGCTGGGCTCTCTCCCCTCTGATCTGTGCGCGATAGACCTTATCCAGTGACCATCCAGGCTGTCCTGGGCTGGAGCCCTGCTTCCCTCTGCTACTTTGTGGGTTCTGCAGTTCTAGAATTTGTTCAGAGCCATTTTTTATAGGTTTTTGGAGGGACCTGGCAGGGAGCGCACGCAAGTCCCTGCTTTCCAGCTGCAATCTTGGCTCCCCCCCACCTCCCCCCCATCTACTTTCTGTTAAATACTGTTAAATTATTTAAAATTGTTTGAAAGCAATTTGAGAGTGCTCAGGTAAGACCCTGACTTTTCTCTAACACCTTGGCTCTTTCCTCTCTCCATGTTCTTTCGAAACTCTACTTAAATATAAACTTAAGTAAACTCTACTTAAAAGTCCCTTCCAGGGCTTGCAAACACATAGCCTTTGTCATTCTTAAGGCTTCACCCGTCTAGATGCTCATTTTTTGGCTGTTATCTTTCCCCAAAAATCTAACAGAACTTTGCTTTGCACTGAAGTACAAATAGTTCTGATATGCATCCTTATACATCCTGTTGACAAGTACTATTTTTCATGTTTTGTTGCTCAGAAATTATCATAGTTAACTGGCTCTAAAGTCATCTAGGTCAGAGTTTTTTCATGTAGGGGCCCATGGTCTTTAGGGGGTCTATTGAACTTTGAAGAGAAAAAATTATATCTTTATTAAATGTATTTCATTTCCTTTCTAATCCTTTATATTTTATTTTATGCATTTAAAAGCTTTATTCTGAGAAGGGATCCATAGTCTTCACTAGACTGCCAGAGGAATCCATGAAAAGTTAAAAATTCCTCGTCTGAATTGTTGATAGCTGTTGAAAAAATTGTAGTTTTGTATACTGCACATATGATGTTTACATAGATCCTAAATTCACACCCTCAGTTTAGAGTTGCAAACTCTTTAAATTTTCTTTTTCTATAATTATAAATTGTGGAGAAGCATCATGGTTATGGTGGTGAAAGTGCCAGTTTATCACTCATTAAGTGTCTGACCTTGGGAAATTGTTAATTCTCTAGGCCTCCATTTTTTCATCTGTAAAATGAGGGGGTTGTACTACATAACTTCCAAGGTCACCTATAAGTATATGATCTTCCTCAGTCACCAGGGATAAGCCTGAATGAAACAACTTTATAAAGTTCAGACCTAAGAATGTATGTAGGGTTTTGTTTTGTTTTTTAATATGAATGGGCGAAGAGAGGCCAGGCACTGTGCTGTGCCTTTTACATATATATCATTTGCTTCTCACAACAAAACTTGAGGTAGGTGGTATCATACCCATTTTACTGAAACTAAAGCAAACAGAGGCTAAGAGATTTGCCCAGGGTAACACAGCTGGTAAGCATCTAAGGCTGGATTGGAACTCAGGTTTTACTGACTCCGGGCTGAAAACTCCATCCATTGCATCACCTGAAAAACTTCTCATTTGTTGAGTTCAAAGGACTATGAAGACAGCATATATATCCTAAAAAGGATAGTTTAATATTGAGTATAATGAATAACTTTTAACCATTTACCATAGTAATAGTAACAATCAGAAGATTAGTCTTTTCTGTGGAATTTATGAAATGTGCTACAGATAAAACTGAAATGTGTGTGCCAGAAACTATTTTTTAAAAGGTGCAGGGGTTGAAAAAAGAATAATAGAGTGCTATTATAATTTTATATGTGCAATGTCATGGAATGTAGAAAACTTTTTATCTTACTGCTGATAGCAATACAAACAAATCATATTCCAAAATAGCCTGTGATGAGGGATTTTTGTTACATACTGTACTGAACAAATCAGTTTTCTGTGAATATCTGACATAATGTATCACCTCAGTACTCTCCAAATATTAGGGGTGATTGAGGGAAAACCATATTAAAATGATGTAAAAGCTGGTAGTCTTCAAAATGTTTTACAGGGGTAGTGCAAGGAAATTTTGCATGACTTTAAGTGAAAAGGACCTAACCAAAACTTAAGGATTTTTAACAGAAATGTGAGTGTCTTATTGCAGTAATGCATCATGTCAACCATTTCCTTAAGAAATCAATCACGTTTAAAATGTGGACCCCTTCCGGTTTTCTCTCTTCTTTATTTGACAAGGAAAATTTAATTTGTGAATTTTTTGAGTGAGGAAATATAGATCAATTGGTGAAGTATGAATATTCATAAATCATACAAAATTAAAATCTTTAGCATATTCTTCAAGCAAGAATCATGTTTAAACATAAACATTTTTTAGAAATCAGAATTTCTTTTCAAAATTGTTTTCATTGTATACTTGATAACCATAACAAAAACAGTGAAATCAACTTGTAAAATATGGCCAAAATCTTACCCATATCTCTCAACCTTAATATTTTTATTTTTTATCCCCTTCTGGGTCTTGCTGAAGTTCTGTCCTTCAAACCTGTTTTCCTTCCTTCTTTCTTTTAAAAAATATGTAGTTGCTAGGAATGTATATAAAATTTTGCTTTGTAGTCATTGTGTATAGATTACTAACATTTCCTTTCTATATTTTGTGTTCATTGTTTTCATCTGTTCTCCAGTGTCGGAAACTGTTCTCATCTGTGCCTGTCTCAGGACAGAAGCCTGGTAGTTCATGTTCTATGTTGGAGCAAAATGTCAGTCATCAGTTAACAAAAGATTGACTTAGCTATAACAGAGAAGGATATTCAGTGAGTATTTAGGCATTGAGAACCCCTTGAGTTGATTGCACTGAGCAAAACTTCATCACTATCCAATAGGCATGCCTCTGAGTACCTCCAGAGTCTTGGTTGCTTTGTACTCAGATGATATGAGGAAGTCAGGTGAATAACCCCATGGCAGGCGCTTTTTGAACTGATAGTATGGCAGCTTGATCAGTTGGAGTTTGAGGTTGCTATTGGTTTGGTGAACCAGTTTGGAGAATGGATATGATAATTCAAGATTATTTTAATGAATTTTGGAGGTTTCCTTAATTGAAACTGCCTCTGCTCCCTGTGATCAGATAAGACATGTCTGCTGCAGAGGTGAGATGTGTATCTGATGATTACCATCGGGGAGAACTATTCTCCCCTTCAGATAATTTATGCTGATGATCATATTCTGCCTTTTTTTTTTTCCCATTTTTCTGGGAGAGGGCACATTAAAAAAAAAAACTATGGTTTTCTTGTTCTTTAAAGTTACATTTAAAATTACATTTTAGTTTTGAATTTACTGGTTTTATAAAATGATTGTTCATAATTGACCCTGGTTTAAGTGTTTCATTATTTATGAAGGGCAAGGCAGAGGAAAAAGGGCTGGGAGAGAAGGCAGAGTTGCAGTGTTTCGTGAATTATGAAAGGTAAAGGGACAGATTTGGACCTTCTTCCTAAGTTGACGGATTCTATACTGACTGGGGGGCTCTTGGGCTAAATGAGAGGGAATCTTATAGATTGTTATATTTTATTAACTTTTTAAAGTAAAAGAAGCCAACCATTTCCTCTTTGACGAATGTCAGAGTCATGAGTAATCAGATTTAAATAGTAGAGAAGAGGGTAGGTGAATAAAGAAACACAAGATTCCCCAAAAGGATTACCTGTCACCTTACCCCACCCCTCACAGATCCTTTACTCCATTGCTTTTCGAGGACTTGGTCTGCTCCTGAATAAGCAGTAAAGTGAAGGTATTGTCTAAAGTAGGGCTTCTTAAACTTTTTCCACTCCTGACTCCTTTTCCCCTGAGAAATTTTTACATGACCCTGGGTATATAAGTATATAAAATAGGTGTACAAATCAAACATTTACCAATAATAAATCATAAATTTATTTTAAAACAATTCTTTGGTATAAATGTAATTTTGCCATTTATTAAAGATGAAAGCAAATTTGCATACTAATGAGAAGAATGTGCTTGTTTATTTTTATATAAAGAATTAAATCTTCATGGAATATTTGATATTGCAGGATATAGAGCATCTTCAGTGTTTTTCAGAGCTGATCAATATTTTGACTTTCTAATCAATTCTGAGAACCACTTTGCATAAACACATAGTACAAAATGACAGAAGTATGTTTAGGGCCATTTCAGAAATTGTTGGAAATTCTCTTCTAATCCCAAGCCAAAATTAATTTAACAATGAAGTAAAAACACTGCAATTCATAACATACAGTAGGCTTGAATCTGAGCTGAGGTATTACTGGCAACGTTTGTTGGCTTTGTGTGGTATGACAGCATGTGTAGTGCAAGGTGCATAAGTTGTGTTTGCAGATCCAAGGTTTCAGTGAAGTTGCATGGTGCAACTGAGAAACACCTCAAATTCATTACACATTTGATTTTTACTGTTGCCAGATTTTTCATGACCCTCGTGTTCAGTTATGCAACCCCATATGGGATCACAACCCACAATTTAAAAAGCACTGGTCTAAAGGAAAGTCATACGGTAGGCTAAGACTAGGGAATGGGTAGCTTCATTCATTGGACCATCCAAGAGGAAAGAGCTAATTTTCTTCTTCAATCACATTGCTTCCCACACTCACACTTCTATTATACTTTTAAAAAGTCATTAAAATAGTAAATATAGAAAAACAATAATATTGACTTTTTACTAATTGTTATAGGAAAGCGGAATTGAAAAAAAGTGGAATTATTTAATGAAATACAAACACCCCCTTCAGCTATTAATACTGTACTTTGGTACTTTGTAAGATCCATGATTTCATCAGTGTAAATATGCCTTCATTCAACAAAAATTTTTCAACCCCTCCACCATTCTTAAGCTAACTTGGCTGAAAAATTGATGACCTACTAGCCCACTTGGTTATTAATCTAAGTGATAGATATGTAATTTGTTAGTAGGTCAATGTTTAAAGTCTCTCCAACTTGGTAAGACTTTTGAAGTTGGCCCATTGTTTGCATAGACTTTGAGAATCCACAGTTATTTCCCCACCAGTGTGGCCTTAGAATAAAACTTTAAAGACAACTGTTAATCACTGCTTAATTAAATTCTGAGATTCTCTACCAGTTCTAAATAGAAAATTCACCCTAAATCTGCCCTTACGATCAAAATCCGCCTAGGACTTATAACTCAGATGTAGCCCCGACTCCAGTTTTGATAACTCCAGTAAGCTTTACCTTAGTCATTTTCTACTTTGAATTTATCTGTGAAAAGATATTTATTTGCCTTCTAAATATTCCCAATTCACTTTCAGTATATTCTTTCCCTTTGCCTCCCTCCTTCAGTTTTGCACTATGGAAAATTGCATTTTTCTTTTTGTCCCATAGAACTTGGCTTAATTCAGAAAAAGCAAGAATAATATTGCTTATCAGTAAACTTTCTGACTATCTTTTTTTTTTTTTTACAATCAAAAGGTTTTCCTAGAAAGTTCCCTAATTAACTATGCTCTTCCCCATAGTTAACTGGAATTACCTTTTATTTGGTGGAGATTAGTCACCAACATTTCTTTAGTAAACTTTTGTGTGATTTGGTCTCTGAAGGAGATGTCTTCAACATAATTTCTTTTTCTCAAAGGAGACATATCTCTCTTTCTCTCCATCTCCAAAAGTAAGTTTAAAAATTTCAGTAATATATGTTGTAAAAGAAAACTGCAGGATAACCCTATCTTGGGTTATTCAGAGGCTTTAACGGTTTTTCAAAATACAAGTGAAATAAAACCACTAAGCACATTCACTGTTAAGCCCCTAAAATAGAAAATCATCATGATTTGTCATCTCTTTCACAGAAGTTATTTCTTAGAACCAAATTTCAGCCTTTCAGCAAAAAGAAAATTGACTTTAGCAATAAGAATAATCTCTAAAAGAATTTAATAATCTCACAAGGTGATTCTGATCAATATTGAAAGACACTGAATTTTTAATCTGCATTTACAAACTACTTTTATAATAGATAGTTTATTTCTAGGAATTTGATTCAGGAATACCAATAGGCTTTGAAAAATGTGTTTAGAGAGACTAGACTGCTTCCAGGAGCCAAGATGGCAGAGTAATAAGTAGGTTGCTCTTACCCTCCTTTATTCACCTCTGAAAGCCCAGAAAATATCACCCAGGAAAAACCCTGGAGCAGCTAAGCCAGCAGAAAGATGGAGTTGCAGCAGTCTTGTACCCCAGGAATCTTAGGGGATTAACAGAAAAGGCCTCTTTCACTCTGGAGGAGGGGGAGCAGCACAGGATGGGAAGCATCCCAGCAAGCCAGTGGTAAGCCCCACCTCAGCAAAACTGGGGGAGATCCCGAGCCCCTGGGCAGTAGAGTAGGCAAGTACCAGGACCCCCCCCCTTCCCCTGTTCTGCCCCTAGTGCCTCAGCACAGGCACGGGTTCCAGTAAACACCAGTTTGGAAAACCACCATGTGTGTTGGCATTCTCCAGCAGCCAGATCTCCCTGTGCTTCAGCACAAGTCTGGGAGGCTCAGCTCCAGGCTAGCAGGCATCCTCCAGCAGCCAAACACTCGAGTGCTTTAAAGAAACCCAGGTGAGCAGGCATTCCCCAGGGGCCAGACTCCCTGACCCCACCCCAGGGCTCCAATGTTACTGACCCCAGCTCCATACCAGGTAAGCTGCCAGAACCTTATAGCCTCTAGCTGCCAGCACCTGAAGCCCCACTACCCAAAGCCATTGACCAGGTCCCAGGCTGCAGCACAAGAAGCTTGGGTCAGTGCCCCTTGTGCTCCAGCAGGAGAGCTCAACTTTAAAAGCCAGGAAATAGGCAAACACCGTGAACAAAAAGTAGAAACAGACAACGACCATAAATTCTTATGAGGACAGGGAAGATCAAGGCACAAATTCAGAAGAGGACAACATTGTCAATATATCCACATCTGAAATCTCAAAGGGGAATATGAAGTGGTCTCAAGCCCAAAAAGCCTTCTTGGAAGAGCTCAGAAAGAATTTTAAAAATCAAATAAGAGAGATGGAAAAAAAAAATTGGGAAAACAAATGAGAGGTATCAAGAGAGAGTCAATAGTTTGGAAATGGAAGGACAAAAATTGACTGTAGAAAACAATTCCTTAAAAAATATAATTGGTCAAATGGAAAAAAAAAAGTTTACTGAAGAAAACAACTCCTTAAAAAGTACAAGTGGCCAAATGAAAAAGGAGGCACAAAAACTCACTGAAGAGAACAACTCCTTAAAAAGTAAGATGGGCCAAAAAGGAAAGGAGGTACAAAACCTAATAGAAGAAAACAATTCATTAAAAATTAGAATTGGGGAAGTGGAAGCTAATGATTCTATGAGATATCAAGAATCAGTCAAACAGAAGCAAAAGAATGAAAAAAATAGAAGAAAACATAAAATATCTCAGTGGTGAAACAACTGAGCTGGAAAATAGATCCAGGAGAGAGAATTTGAAAATTATTGGTCTACCTGAAAACCATAATGAAAAAAAGCCTAGACAGCATCTTTCTGGAAACCATTAAGGAAAACTGCTCTGAGGGCCTAGAACAAGAAGGTAAAATAGTCATCTAAAGAGTCCACTAATCTCTTCCTGAAAGAGATCCCACATTGAAAATGCCAAGAAATATTGTAGCCAAATTCCAAAATTACCAGGTCAAAGAGACAATACTGCAAGCAGAAGGAAACAATTTAAATATTAGGGAACCACACAGGATTACACACGACCTTGCAGCTTCTACAGTAAAAGATCAGAGGCCGTGGACTATGATATTCCATGAGACAAAAGAGCTTGGATTACAACCAAGGATCAACTACCCAGGGAAACTGAGCATAATTTTTCAGGGAAAGAAATGGATATTCAACAAAATAGGGGACTATCAAACCTTCCTGATGAAAAGATAAGAGCTCAATAGAAAATTTGATCTTCAACTAAAAGACTCAAGAGAAGCATAAAAAGGTAAACAGGAAAGAAAAAAAACAAAACATGTTATTAATAAGGGCAAACTGTTTGCATCCCTGCAAGGGAAGATGACACTTGTAACTCTTGAGAGCTGTATCGTCATTACCACATTTTAAAGGGGTATAGATAGATAGATACAGATAGACGGACAGTGTGGGTATGAGTTGATTTCCATGTGATGATGAGAAACCTAATTAAGTGGTGAAAAGGATTGTACTGAGAGAAGAGGAAAGGAGGCAGACAAGGGTAAATTACATCACCACCCCCTGCTACCCTGTCGTTGTGAAGATAAAATGAGATAATATTTTTAAAGCACTTAGCACAGTGCTTTTCATGTGCTACTCAGTAGTGCTGTATAAGTACTTAATTTCCCCCTCCCCTGGGGGAGAGCAAGTTGATGAGAAACAGACAGTGGAAAAAAATGAAAGAGAGGAATTGCTGGAGAACAAAAAGAGAAATGTTGGAAATAAATTGCTATAAAAGCTAAGGAGCTTGAGGAAAAATTATAGACTAGGAAAGAAATGTAAATAAAACAAAATCCAATAAATGCCTGGAGGAAGAAATGAAATCAAACATTATAGAGCCGGGAGAAGAGGCATATAAAAGAAGAATACATGAGATGCAACAACTTTATGGACCTCCTAATTAATAATTGGTTCAAATATTAATATTATTCTAATGAACATCTAGTAATAATACAAATATTCCTATTATTCTAAATAACATTAGTAAAACATTTTTTTGTTATCTTTATCCTCCTGTCTGCCAAAGTCACTAAAATAACCTCTTCCTCTACATTACTAAAAATGCGGTAGTGGCTCCAGACATTTTTCGTGGAATCAGAGTTGCTAATCCTAATTCCAAGAGCCACCTCAGCTTTCTTCATGACTACAATTTTATCCATGAAATACATTGTATTGACAAATAATACATTCCATTAAACAGTTAATTAATTTTTTAGGAGGTTGTTAATGCTATCTGTACTGGAAAGCAATTTTTTCCCCACTTTCCTCAATAAGTTCTTATTTTCTTGGTGAATTTAATTTCTTGAAATGATAAGGCCTCTGTCCTTACATGCTTTCCATCCATTCTGTGGCAAAAATTTTATGAAATTTGAGGGGTTTCTCCCATTTTGAATCTGTGTTAGTGGCACTCAGACCCTAGGAGCTAGTAATAACTGCTTTGATCTTGATATGCCCATTCTTTCTTTTCGTTGAGATAGGAGAAATTAAAGAAATGCCTCATTGTTGCAAGGAATCATAGATAAGAGGCAAAAATTATTAGTTGCCTGTCTAGATAAGGGAAGGAATTTTAAGTAAACTGTTATATGGAAGTGGAAGTTAATGCCATAGCTGGAGCTTCCTGTATGTTCCATTGCAGTGTGGAACAAATATGTGTTGCCTCCCTGGTATTTTGGATATTTACACCAAAATTTCAAAGAAACTCCTAAGTCAGTATTTCCCAACACTCAGCGTAATGCGAAATAGATTAGTGCTCGTAATTGGGAAATTCCACAGGCTAGCTCCAGTGAAAAACAGTGGCAAAGAACAGAGAAATAAAATAAAAACACATAAGTGTTAACATAGCACCATATTAAACTACTATAAAACCTTTGTCACTGCTTTTGCAAGCCAGATGGGTTATTTTATGCCTTCCTTGTAAAACTTACAAGGAAGGCATAAAATAACCCATCTGGCTTGCAAAAGCCGTTCTAGTTTGCCATTAATTAAAATTAGTATCAGTGTTAGTATTGTTACACTTCTCATTTTCCTTGTTTTTTGTAGTTTTACATATTGAGCTCATGTATGCTAAAAAGCCGATTATAGCAAATTGGCATCTCCTTTGAACTTGTGCAAAACTGGTTCCTTGAGACTCAGAAAAAGTTCTCATCACCAGAGTTCTTAGCATCGTCAGATGGCTTAATGTCAGAAACAGCCATGGTTTTGGAAATAACATGAGAAAAATGCATTAGCATCTGCTTTGCCATTGTAGCTTAAGGATCACTGGGCTTTTCTAGCCCTAAACACTTCTATTTGTGTTACCTCACCCTATTAGAATGCAAACTTCTTTAGGGAAAGAACCATCTTGCTTCTCCGTCTCTCTTTCTCTCCCTTCCCCTCTCTCCCTCCGTCTCTCCTCTCCCCCTCTTCCTTCCCTCCCCCTCTCTTTCCCTCCCTCCCTCTCACCCTCCCCCTTCCCGTGTCCCTCGCCCTCTCAAATTCTCTCACTTTTTCTTTTGTTATTCATCCTCCACTCACATGCAAAATTGATTTTCCACAAGCTCAGATCTGACTCTGTTATTCCTTGTTCAATAAATTCTAGAAGCTCCCTATTACTGACAAGGTCATTTGTTTGGCATTTAGAACGCTTCTTACCTTTCCAGTCATCTTACCTTTTAATCCCCTTAATGTATTCTATAATCTTGCTATACTTCTCACTTGCTACCTTACATATGACATGCTTTCTACTAAATCTGTGTGGCACAATAGATGGATCCCTGAACTTGGAGTCAGGAAGTCCTAAGTTCGAATACAGCTTGAGGGGCTTACCAGCCGTGTGATCCTGGGCAAATCACTTAAACTCTGTCGGCCTTAGTTTCCTCTTCTATAAAATGTAGAATTTAATAGCATTTGCCCCTCAAAATTGTGAACTTCAAATAAGGTAATAGTTGTAAGACTCATTGCAAATCATAAACACAATATAAATGGTAAGCATTATTGTTACATTTTTTTTTCACTGGATGGCCACTTTGCCTACTGTCTTCCTCCTCACTTCTACCTATAAGCTTCCCTAGCCAGCTTCCTTCAAGACTTAGGTCAGACTCTACCTTCTGCAGAAATCTAAGATCCAACTTGTGCAAATTTATGCGAGAGGCCCACAGCCTTTTAAATGTGTCAATTAAATGTGAAATTGTTGAGAAGACCAATCTGTCAGACTTGAGAATTTTAAAAATGACATTTTTTAAAGGTTTAAATTTCTGACAGAAGAATCATTTGGCAGTGTTAATTACTGTTTTTCATTGAACTCCTGTAAATTAGCTTCATTTTATGAAGCAATGACCTCTCTCTAAGCTGAAAAAGAAATTACCAAGAGTGTAATATCAAAGGGAAGTTTGTTGATCTCACTTTATCCCCTCATTTGAGCTATTGCATGCAAATGAATAGAAATTAAGCTTTGAATTCAGTTCACTTCACCAAACATATCACAGGTCTAGAGCTAGAAAGAAGCTTAGAAATTAAACATTTAAGTCCTTTATTTTTACAGATGAGAAAAATGAGCATCACAGGGATAAAGTGATTTGCTCTAAGTCAGAAAAATAAGAAATGGGTAGCAGTGGAGGAATGGCAAGAATTCGAACTCAGTCCTTTGATTTGAGACCAAGACATTTCTAGTATCTGATAACATGTGTTAGTAATAGGAAATAGAAGAGGGACAATATCAGAGAACAGCTATCTGTCCAGCTTGGCCAGAATACAGAGTAAATAAAGAGAAATAAAAGGAATTAAGACTGGGAAGATTGGAGCAAGTCTGTGGAGGGCCTTAAGTGACAAGCTAAAGAAGTTCTATCTTATCCTGTAGACAGCAATGAGAGACTCAAGGTTTTTGAGTGGGAAAGTAAACGTGGTCCAGCCTGTGCCTTAGGAAAATTGTTTTGGCAGCTCTGCCAAGCATAGATTGGAGAAAAGACTATTTGGAGTCAGTCGGGAAGACTAATTAGAAGGCTACTGTAGTAGTCAAAGCAAGAGGTATGAAGGGCAAAAAATAGGAGTAGGCTTTGTGGCTTAAATTGTTTGGTTTTAGTGGGAGGAAGAGAGTAAAAGTGGAACCTAAGTGTCATTTGGACCTGTTTAAAAATGTTTGCAGAACATTGGCTTCTGTAGTTATTTTATATCAGGTTGTTATTGGGAAGAACAGTGAATATGACTTCAAGCTCCATATGAAGAGGATTTTCAAAAGGGTTTGTTTTCGTGATGATGGTGATTCATGGCATTAATGAAAGAAGTCTGTGGTTTTGCCCAAAAGATGGCACTGTTGCTATGGTTTCTGTATTTTGCCTTCAATCTTACATTTTTTAATGCATAAAATCATTAAATTTTGTGATCTAGTTAACACCTAGCAGAATGCCAAATATCTAATCATTCACTAAAAGAAGCAAGTAGAAAATGGAATTTGTATTACATAAAGTATTATCCCAAGACTTTTAATGTATTTATAAAAATAACATACTGTGTTTGAAATGCTTTCATGAAATGATTTTATGAAATGAAATGATTTACCCCTGAAACAAAATGACGTAGCATTCCATTGTTTAATTTGATGTTTATATGAAACAGCTTTCAGTTTGTGAGTTTTAATAACTATCACACCTCCATGACAGTCTAAAATATTCCAATTTTTTAGTCATCATGTTCATGCTTTTGCCAGGCTGGTACCTTTTTTCTTCTAAAAACAAGGCATTAAAGCCAGCTAGTCATTTTCTTCTGTTTTCCTTGCTCATTATATTTTACATATTAATCCTCGTTTGGATATGAACTTTGCTAAGTATTACTGAAACTTAAAGAGTCATCCCTTATGTTTTATATATACTACTTGTAATTTGTCCTGGCCCCTAATTAATCAGCTTCTATAGCTAAGTCTTTTTCAGTGCTTTCTGTGAATTAGAGATATTTGTGCATCAGTTTTCTGGGAAGTGATAACATTTGAAAAACAGTAAAATTGGAGCAAAGTCAATCTAGCTCTAGGTAAATGAACTCTTGTGAATTGAACTAGTTTTAATCACCTTCCCACCATC
Organism: Phalanger gymnotis; assembly: GCA_028646595.1. Classification (NCBI taxonomy): domain Eukaryota; kingdom Metazoa; phylum Chordata; class Mammalia; order Diprotodontia; family Phalangeridae; genus Phalanger; species Phalanger gymnotis. The sequence continues at coordinate 141,644,119 of CM053626.1, read as the reverse complement.
TCCGGTGTTCTGGGGAGAGAACTAATACACTTAATGCTATCACCTCCACTTCCTCACTGCCAACAGTTGATTTGATATTGTTTTGACAACATATAATTTTTATTTAAGCAAGAAGACTTGTAAATACATACACCTAGAGTTATCGGTAGACTTCCTTAATTGGTGTTTTTGCATATTTCTAGTTAGATGTTTCACAATTTAAAATTATCTTTAATACATAAGCACAGGAAAGGCTATGTAATTTTTACCAGTGCTCTGCTTTATCTCTAATAGTCCACTTCTACTATGTTTTTCTGCAACTTAAAAAATTTTAGGAGGTTCCTTAAGAGAATAGTATACTTGTATGTGTGCATACATTTGTACATAAATATGCAAACATATGTGTATTATAGTGTTCACTCAGAAACCTGTGTAGATGTGTATAGAAAAAGTATGTACATAGAAATATGTAGGTATGTTTGTACACACATACATCATATATGTACCAACAAGCATTTATTAAGCAATTACCATGTGCTAGGCACTGTGCTATGTGCTGAGGGTACAAAAGAAAAAAAATAATTCCTGCTCTCAAAGATCTCAAATTCCAATAGAGCAGACAATGTGTTCATAAAGTGGGTGCATACAAGACAGATACAGAGTAGAGGAAGAATCACTAGAGACCCAGGGAACTAGGAAAGGCATCCTGTAGCAAATGGAATTTCATTTGCATCTTGAAAGAAGCTAGAGATTTTAAGAGGTGGAGGTGAGAAGGGAGGGCACGATTCCATGGGCATGGGGGCTATCTGTCCTGTCTGCTCACCTCTCTCTTTCCCTCCCCCTCTCTCTAGATTGTGTATGTTTATGTGTATATTATATGTGTTCATATGCATATATACCCTTTATAAATAAAAGCTGCACCTAACAGAAATCCAGTTTCTTTATGGTATTCTTTCTTATTCTTCATTACATATTGAATTTTTAAAAATTAAATGTTAAGTTCATAATAAAAAAATTTTAAATGATTTATCATAAGAACAAAAGGATACTGCTTCACATTTTTAAATTTGTAATTTGGTTTTGGTATTAAATAATCTTGCTTTGGGGAACATTAAAGAACTACTAAGTTATTTAATACATGCATTCCTTCACATTTTACACAACACAGATATTTCTCACAAACAGCAACAAAAAAGGAATATGCCATTTTGACTTAATAGTTGATTTAATGGTTTGTTTTTATCGGGTGGAAAAAACCTTTGATTAGCTTTGTAACCAAAGCATAATGTGTATTTTAGTTATGATTTTAGTACTTGGGCTGGGAGGGTACCGTTTCAATTAAACTTCATGATTTACTCATAATCAAATAAATTTTTCCCCTATAGCAATACAGTTTCAAAGACCATAATATTATCAGATTTTTTACTCTAGAAAGGCTTAACTGTGATTAGCACAAAGGGAGTCATCTGGAGCAAACCTATGGAAATGGTAGAATTTTTTGGCTATTTGGCAGTGTTCTTTCCAATAGAAGCACTGTCCTCATTTTGTCTTCATAAGGGTATTATGTACTTAATGAAATATAAGACCCAAGAAATATTCATTATTCTCTGTAAAGATGATAATATTATGTTTTGTATTCAGTTTACTTGGTTTTAAGTTATAAAATTTCCACTTCCATTGTAGTTAGATATGATATCCTTCATTACCTTTTACTAAGTTGTCATTGAATATGATTAGAAAACTAACAATTTTTATTTCAGCTGTAGCTTCAGTTCAGTGGTGGGTGAAGTTACTTAAGCCATATTACAGAATAGATAAGAGTCAGTTCACAGTAACTTGATTCAAACACTTTAGTGGCTATACCACCGCATGAACAGCATCAAATTAACCCCGACTAAAAGGCTGGAGGATATTGCTGTGCTAGAGGAAGAAGAATTCATGGACCATTTCTCAGTTGGAGTGGCTTAACTGATAATTGTTGGTCCATGATGCACCCTGCTTTGAGAGAGACTGACATTTCAGTATCTATTGATATTGCACAGTATAAACAACAAAACATAGGAAGTATTTGCTTCCTTCTCTAATCTGACAGTATCGTTCCAAGAAAGTTGTAAAGATTTCCTCTTAACAATATAGTTGACATCAGCTCTGTAGATTGCATTTGCCTGTTTTCTTGTGTTTAGCCTCAGTTGTCACATTACCAATCCCTAAATCTTCCAGGTTAAATTAAATTATTAAACCAGGATTCTTTAGAACTTGATCATGTCATTTTGCAAAAGCGAAATAGCATTGCTTTTTTGCCCTAATCTTAAGTATTTTCTTTCTTTTTTTTTAAAGTAATCTTTTTCTTACCTTCTGATAGATAGCTGGATATCTGTTTCCATGTTATGGTGCTGATTAGAGTATAGTCAAGAGTTCTAGGCATACAGATCTTGATGTTCTAAAAGTATATTATTATCTTCATTTCTGCTCTTTAAGAGAAATGGAGCCTTCTTTATTCCCTTATGAATTTTAAAATAACGTTACCAAAGTTATCTTTTAAATGTTAAGGAAAGATCATGATGAAATGGGAGGGGGCACTTATGCTGTATTTTAAAAAATCAGTTTTTTCGTGATATATGGTACATATTAATGGCTTAATAAATGCTTGTTGATAGATTGATGCTTTTCATCTTTATATCAGTCATTTCCTACTCTCTTAATACTGAAATCTTTCTTTTGACAAAGAAAAACAGTTAAGAATGTCCTATGTAGAGACTGTCTGCCAGGAGGAGGAAGCGTATTTCATTGTGTCTTCTCTGGGACAGTAATTTGTTTTTTTCATTATTTAGATTATGGCTTTTTATATTGTTATTGTACTTTAAGAATTCACTGGACTAGGACAATTTTATATTTAGAAAGGTGGACATAACAGCAAAGAGAAATTCTATTTGAAATCTGGTTTTCACTAACAGAGTGGAACTTGTTGTTAGGGTTGAAATGATAGTAATTCTTGGGGAAACTGACCATTCCCTTGTGATAGAGGAAAGGAAAGCCTGATACATACTGTAAATTTTGGGAAAGAGGATTTTAAAGAGTCCAGAGGAAAGATAGATAGGAACCCATGATTTAAAGTGCATCAAGGGATGTCATCCCAGGAAGAATGGGAAATGCTTAAGAAAAAAACTTTCTAGATACAGTTGCACTGGTGATGAAAAAGTGGGAAATTCACCAACTTAGATTTTGGTTTTTTATTTGATTTTGTCTTAATTCAGCAAACATTATTGAGCATTTGCTATGCACAAGGCCTTTCATATAGGCATTTGGAATGCAAAGGTGAAATACTACTCAATCCTTGATCTCAAGCCTATAAACTCTTGAGGATCTTTCTCCCAAATCCCCCTCTCACTGATGAGTCAGCCCATGAGCAAGGCTACATTTTTTTTCTCCAGGATCTATAGGTACTTCTGAGGGGTTGGAGTAATTCTTTCTAATGCCATCAGCTTGAACCCCCATTCAGGTGTGTTTTCTCCAGTAGTAACTGCCAGTAAATAGTGCCCCAGTTTCATTTAACTCATTAACATCAGTTAACTTTTACAAAGGGATATTTCCTGAGAAGATGTGTCAAGAAAAGAAGTACAAACAACATCCCACCTCCCAAACCTAGTTGCTGTACTGACCCCTATACTATCACTTTGGATCCTGGGAAAGTGGGCTCAAACTTAAAGCAATTTCTTACAAATCATTTACCCACCAAGTTAGCTTATGAATGTGGTACACCTGGTGGATGTGCCCTTTCTTCTTGTAGGATCCAGCATCTTGGCTGCATGGTTAACTTACTGCTGGAGTTGTTTCCAGTCATTCCTTTGAGCAGTGCTGGCTTAGATTCTGGGTTCCAGGATTCTGTCACCTTACTCTCCCAACCTTTCAGAGATTACAGCATTGCAATATAATCTATTCCTTCATTTTGGAGCAGCAGGAAAGAATAGGTAAAATAGAACAGAAGCAATAGCTTCAGGGCCATACCCTCCTGGGCCATATGTTGGCAGCCAGGATAAGGCCATAGGCAACTGGAAGAAGGAGGCTGCCACCTCTCTGCAATAGCAGGGCCTCATGCCCTTCATCTTCATTGGGGCTTCAGATGAAAAAGGGTCCAAAGTCCCTCTCTCACATAGACCTGCCTCTGTTGGTTCTCCTTCATTACCCCAGGAAAGGGGGAAATCACCAAATCATCTTAACTAGTGTCTTTTGTAAACATTTACAGTATAATCTGGCTTCTTTAAGGCAGTGATTAGTTAGAGAATAGCACAGAAAGGTGTGGTAATGGTATCCATATTTTCATAATTTCTTTCTTTTACAAATGTCTGTGGTTCCTCCGTTGTGCAGTTTAGTCCTATAGGCAATCTGTGAGATCCAACAAGTAGCTTCTTTAGTTAGACTAGATGATCTAAAAGGACAAGAGGGAAGCCTCTTCTGTAGGACTGTGACAGTTTAGCAGGGAAAGAGGTAAGGGCAGAAAGATGAAAAGTGAAGAGAAAAGCTTGTAGAAAATGGCTATTTTTGTCAATAAAATATTAATGATACTGATAATGAACAGTTCTGAATAAAGCAAAACTTATCAAGAATTGTCAAATAATGAGTCTTTCTGAATAGATGAGCCTTCCACATTGCTGAGAAGATTATGCTTCAGAGTTTCAGTGTCTTTTGGAGGGGTGGGGTGGGGATGCAGCAACTTTATTGAAAGAAAAGTGCAGTGAAATTACTCAAGCTTGAAAGAAACTTGAGGGAATTTAGACCCCTCCCCTCAAGCACAGGACCAAGTGCAGGGTGAATTCCTTCTGGATATTGTAGTCAGACAGGATACACCCATTTTCCAGCTGCTTTCTGGCAAAAATCAACCTCTTCTGGTCTGGGGGCATGCCTTCTTTGTCCTGGATTTTTGCCTTGACATCCTCAGTGGTGTCACTGGGCTCCACCTCAAAGGTGATAGTCTTGCCAGTCAAGGTCTTCACAAAGATCTGTATCCCACCTGTGAGATGAAGGACCAAGTGTAGGGTAGATTCTTTCTGGATGTTGTAGTCAGATAGGGTGCGACAGTCTTCCAGCCACTTTCCAGAAAAGATCAGTCTCTGCCGGTCTGGGGGGGATGCCTTCCTGTATTGGTAATTAAGGAGCTCTTTTAGCACTTACTCAATCAAGTGCCCTTGAAGAGTTTGGCCTTTGTTGCCTCGATTGAATTAGGAGTCCTTGATGACCTCCTTGCCTTAAGGGAAAGCCTAGTTTACATGGGTTTAAGTGACATGTTTATGACATCAGAGGCTTTTAGACCACATGGGTTTGTCGCATTTTTGTGACAACTTTAGATCACGTGGGTGAGTCGTATGTGTGACTTACCCTTGACCCTGAACAAGATATGTAAACCCAGAGGTTGATGTTCTCCCTTGGGGGCTCCCACTCTTGGAGGTGCATTGATAGGGAGATTCTGGACAGCTGTAGTTAAGAGCCCTCCAGCTTGTAAACCCAGATGTTGGGAATTTGTTAAACCCTGGTAACTATGCATTGAGTTTTGAATCAGACAAGGTCTGTCTTTTGATGTTTGTAGTTTGTTTGTATTTACTCTGAAGTTCAGGGAGCTGGCTTTTTCCCCTGAACTAAGTGAATGATATTTGTATGTTTGAATAAAGTGAGATTGTTAACCCCTTAATGTTACTTTCCTCAGTAAAGCAGATCAAAAGAACTTGTGTTGGCAGTTTTCTGTGTGCTGGATATTGGTGGGTCTTACACTCCTACAGCAGCTGCTAGTAGATTGTTGCAACACTTCCTTGTCCTGAATTTTGGGTTTGACATTCTCAGTTGTGTCACTGGGTTCCACTTGAAGGGTGAAGATCTTGCCAGTCAAGGTCTTCACAAAGATCTGCATTATTAAGCGGTGGCAATAGCGACACACATTGACCAACAGAGTCCATTCCTGTTCTTGGCAGATCTCTTCAATGTCTTTTGTTGTTGTTGTTGGCTCTTTTCTGGGGAAGATAGAGTATAATAGTAGGCAGTTAGAGGTCTCAAGCCCTTCAAGAAGCCTGATTTTATGGAAAGCTGGATTCTCCTGGGGAGGAGGGTGCAGTAGATATTGTTTATTGAATTAAAAAATAAAAAACACCACTTGATTCAGTAAAGTAAAATGCAGTCTTCAGTATTCTTCCAAGAAGCCATACCAGAGCGGGAGCAGGCCAGGGGCTGAATTGCTGGCTGTGGTGGCAATCTGCAGGCCTCTCAGCCCAGGACAGGAGTCTGTCTAAGCTAGGTGAGATAGAAGTGCAGAGCCTGACACCATGGCAGCAGCTACTCCTGAGGCTTTCAGCCCATATTCTAAAGGTTTGAAACTCACCTTCTTGAACTTCTGGGAGCCATGATGACTGAATAAAATATAGGTGCTCTCATCCCTCCCTTCCTCACCTTGAATGACCGAGAGAATACTGCCCTAGAAAAAACCCTGGAATAGAGGAGCCAGAAGTGGGGATTCCAGAATCTTTTAGCTCAGGAGGCTGGAGAGACAGGTTCCTCTTGTGGTGGGGGAAGGAGACCAGTGTAGGAAGGGAGGCATCCCAACAGGCCCCACCTCAGCAGACCAGCAAGAGTTCCTGAGCCCCAGGTGGGTAGAGCCTGCAAGTGCCAACACCGGCACCCCAGACATGCCTTCGCACAGCCAAGGGAAGTGATAGAAATCAGTGCAGACAACTGCTGAGACTACCTGTGCTGTAGCGCAGCCCTAGGGGAGGAGGAGACTGCCAGCAGCCAGACTACTCCTCCCCCACACCTCACCCTGTGAACCCAGAGAAACTCAGAAAGACTTGACTTGGCCTTGACCTTGGCACACACCAGCCAGCTCCAGCGCAGCACCAGATGAGTGGTAGCATTATATAGCTTCTAGCTGACAAAACCAGAGGCCACAACACAAAAAGCCAGGAGCCAGGCCCCCAGTTCCCAGCACAAGAAGCTTGGGTCAGAACCCCCTGTGCCCCAGAAGCAGAGATCTACTTTAAAAGCCAGGAAAAAGACAACCACCATGAAGAAGTAATCCAGAAAAACAAAGCTCATTGATTCTTACTATGGAGCCAAGTAAGATCAAAATACCAATTCAGAAGAGGACAACATTGACACTACAGCCACATCTGAAACCTGGAAAGGGAATATGAACTGGTCTCAGGCCCGAAAAGCATTCCTGGAAGAGCTCAAGGAGGATTAAAAAAAACAAATTAGGTAAGAGAAAAAAAGGGAAAAAAAATTTCACTTATGAGAACAAATCTTTCAAAAGTAAAATTGGCAAAAAGGTTAAGGAGGTATAGAACCTAACTGGAGAAAATGACTCCCTGAAAAGCAAAATTGGACAAATGGAAAAGGAAGTACAGAAGCTAAATTAAGAAAACAATTTGTTAAAAATCAGAATTGAGCAAGTAGAAGCTAATGACTCTATGAGGCATCAAAAATCAGTCAAAATCTAAAGAATGAAAAAAATAGAAGAGAACATGATATATCTGATTGGAAAAACTGACCCGAAAAATAGATCCAGGAGAGATAATCTAAGAATTATTGGTTTTCTGGAAAGCCACAATGAAAAAAAGAGCCTAAATAGTATCTTCCAAGAAATCATCAAGGAGGGACAGCTAGATGGAACAGTGAGTGGAGCAATAGCCCTTGAGTGGGGAGGACCTGAGTTCAGATCTGGCCTCAGATACTTGACACACTTACTAGCTGTGTGATCTTGCGCAAGTCACTTAACCCCAATTGCCTTGCCTTCCCCCCTACAAAAAAATAAGAAATCATCAAGGAAAACTTTGCTGAGGTCCTAGAACCAGAGGGTAAAATAGTCATCAAAAGAATCCACATATCACCCCCTGAAAGACATCCCAAATTGAAAACTCCAAGGAATATTGTAGTCAAATTCTAGAATTATCAGATCAAGGAGAAAATACTGCAAGCAGCCAGAAAGAAACAATTCAAAGATTGTTGAATTACAGTCAGGATCACATAGGACCTTGCAGCTTCTACCTGAAAAAATTGGAGATATTGGAATGTGATATTCTGAAAAGCAAAAGGGCTTAAACTACAACCAAAGATCAACTGCCCAGCAAAATTGGACATGATTTTTTCAGGCAAAGAAATGGACATTCAGTGAAATAAGGGAATTCCAGACCTTCCTGAGGAAAAGGCCAATGCTCAATGGAAAATTTGATCCTCAAATACAAAACTCAAGAGAGACGTGAAAAAGTAAACAGGGGAAAAAAAACAAACCAAAAAACCTTGTTGCTTTTCAGTAAGGTCAAATTGTTCACATCCTTATATTGGATTATATTTTAAAAGGGATATACATAGAGGGTGTGAGTATAAATAAAAAACATAATTAAGGTGTGCAAAGGGATGGCTCTGGGAGAAGAGGTCAGGAGGAGGTAGAAAAGTGTAAAGTATATCACATGAAGAGGCACAAAAACATCGTGTAGGAGAAGGAAAGACGGGAGGGAGAAGAGCAGTGTTTGACATTTACTCTCATCAGATTTGGTTCAAGGAGGGAATAACATACTCTCATAAGTATAGAAATCAAACTTGTCCTACTATATGAACACAATTACAAAATACTTCTCACACAAATAAAGTCAGATCTAAATAAATGGAAAAACATCAGTGGCTTGTGGTTAGGCCTAGCTAATAACAATAAAAATGAAAATTTTACCTAAATTAATTTACTTAGTGCCATACCAAACTACCAAAAAAGTTATTTATAGAGCTAGATAAAATAATAACAAAATTCATCTGGAAGAACAAAAGATCCAGAATATCAAGGGACTTATCAAAAAGAAATTCTAGGGAAGGAGGCCTAGCCATACCAGATATTAAACTTTATTATAAATTGGCAATCATCAAAACCACTTGGTACTGGCTAAGAAATAGAGCAGTGGATCAGTGGAATAGGTTAGGTACACAAGACACAGTAGTCAATGAATATAGTAATCTACTCTTTGATAAACCCAAAGAGTCCAGCTTCTGGGAGAAGAACTCACCATTTCACAAAAACTGCTGGGAAAACTGGAAAATAGTGTGGCAGAAATTGGACGTAGATCAATATTTTACTCCATATACCAAAGTAAAGTCAAAATGGATTCACAATTTAGATATAAAGGCTGATAACCACAAGCAATTTGGGAGAAAAGGGAATAGTTTACCTGTCAGATTTATGGAGAAGGGAAGAATTTGTGACTAAACAAGAGATAGCATTATGAAATGCAAAATGGATAATTTCGATTGCATTGTATTGAAAAGTTTTTGTGCAAAGCCAATGCAACCAAGATTAGGAGGGAAGCAGAAAATGGGAAAGAATTTTTACAACCAGTGTCTTTTGACAAAGGCCTCATCTCTGAAATATATAGTGAACTGAGTCAAATTTATAAGAATACAAGTCATTCCCCAATTCATAGTCAAAGGATGTGAACAGGGAGTTTTCAGAGGAAGAGTTTGAAGATATCTATAGTCATATGAAAAAATCCTCTAAATCACTATTGATTAGAGAAATGCAAATCAAAACAACTCTCAGGTACCACATCTCACCTGCCAGATTGGCTAACATGTCAAAACAGGAAAAAGATAAATGCTGGAGACGATGTGGGAAAATTGGAGCACTATTGCATTTGTTGGTGGAGTTGTGAACTGATGCAACCATTCTGGAGAGCAATTTGGACCTATGGGCTTTCACCTAGCAATAAAGAATCTTCCAACATGGTGTTAGAGATCACAGAAGATTCATTGATAAATAGTAACAACACATAATTTTTACTCCTTCACAATTGATCATCAAATCTCCCTACATACAGAAGATTGCTCAAGGTTCCTCAAGCCTTTCACACTTCCAGGCACCTACCTTGCTGAGACTTTCACTTACTATTTTAATTGAGAAAGTAAAATTCATTTTCATGAAGCTCCCTCTTCTCCACTTCATCTCAGAATCTATTTTGATATCATCCCCAACTGTCTTCTATACGTTCATCTCTGAGAAAAGAAGGAAGGAAGGAAACATAGAAACATACATTTGTTAAACACCCATTATGTGTCAGGCCCCCTGCTAAGTGCTTTATAAATATTTCATTTGTCATAACAGACCTGGGAGGTAGGTGCTGTTACTATCCACATTTTACAATTGAGGAAACTGAGGTAGAGATTAAGTGATTTGAGATTCATAACCACATAATGAGGAGGCTGATTTCTCAAAAGTCAATTAGTTCTATTCAACCAAAGTTTACAAGTGATTAAACTAACCTTGTTAATGGGTGGGGCAAAAACACCTCTGGACCTGCTTATTGATCTAGCTATATGAATCAGCCTTTCAGTTTCAATCTGCTTTAGGTGTTTCCCTTCTTAATCATATAGATGACCACCTGTTACCAGTATATTAAATTTCTACTGGCATAAGTATGAGTGAAAAGTCAGACAACTTAGTAATAGAAAAAGGTACAGGTTTGATTTCTATTGTCTTTTTAATTGGCTTTTTGTCATTAGGGTACCTCAAAGAGCATTAACTATAGGCAGCAATATGTTTGTAAATGTTTAACAATCAGCTCTCCAGGGAAGAAAAGTGTGTTGAAGTACTCTTAAGCTTAATTCACATTATTAATATTTTTCCATCCCTTTCTTAAATCTAGACAGTCAGTGAAACAATAAAACAAGTCCTGATTTGTAGCTTTTGCCTGTTTCTGAGGTATAAATCATCATGCTGATAATTTAACAGTTAGCTCCCAAAAGCTGGATTGAGCCCATCCCTGAATGTAGGCCTATATGTTTGGGATAGTTTGTACAGTTTGTAAAATACTAATTGCTAAGATGAAAAGTGGCAGAGCTGCAAAATAAAATATGCAGTTTCAATAAAAGACAAATTGAATTATGGTAGAATTAATCAAACAAGAACTTTTACATTAATCTATTCAAAAATTGAAAGTAAGAGAAATAATTATAGAACATGTTAAGGTGTAACAAACTAGAATTAAAACTTGCAGAAAGGCCTAACTTATTTTTAAAAAACTGGCAGCATTACTAAGAAATAATTTTTCATTATGTTAAATTTTTTCACTTGATAGCCTCTTGTTTTCCTTCAACTTAAACTAGCATTCTGTGTGTGTTTTTCTAATTACTTATAGGTCTGCAATCAAGGCATTGCGTCCTGGAGGATCACTGGTTTATTCTACATGCACCCTTTCCAAGGCAGAAAACATTGATGTAATCGATCAAATCTTAAATTCTCAGAATAACATATTCCCAGTGGACATGAAGGAAATGGCCATTGCATGGTCTCATGAGTTCACATTTGCTCCTAGTGGACAGAAATATGGGTTGTTGGTGCTTCCAGACAAAGAGAAAGCCTGGGGCCCAATGTTTGTAGCAAAATTAAAGAAATCAGTACCCTGAAAAAATGTTTTGTAAATCATATTGACGGATTGTTCTTTTTTTGTACAAGATGTACGTAGGGCTATGTAAACAATTATATTTGAAGCTTTTTTTCTTGGAAATACATCAGTAAAAACTATTTTAAATGGTTGCAGGTGATAATTTATTTTGCCCAGTATTTCCCTCGATTTTATTTGATTTTTTGCTGGTAAAAATGGTCTTACTATTTAAGTGTTGATGTTTTAAACCTTGAGGAAAATTAATATTTTTAAATTAATTAACTTTTAGTTTTCTACATTCACTTCCATAAGTTTTCAATTTTCTCTGCCTCCCTCCTATACCTCTCCCCAAGATGGCATGCAGTCTGACATAGGCTCTACATATTCATTCTTAAACATTTTCACATTAATCATATTGTATATAAGAATTGGAATGAATGGGAGGAACCATGAGAAAGAAAAAACAGAATAAAACAAAAAAGAGAGCAAACAGTATGCTTTGATCTGCATTCATCTTCCATCTTCCATCATGAGTCTTTTGGAGTTCTTTTAGGTCCTTGCATTGCTAAGAAAAGCTAAGTCTATCAGAGTGAGTTATTGCACAATGTGGCTGTTAACTATGTACAACAGGGCTGTCCAAAACATGGGCCATGCACCACCATGCGTCCTGCCTGTGTCCACCACAAGCACAGAAATTGGCACAAATGCTTTAGTTAAAGCATTTGTGTCAATTTCCAAGCCCTTAGTAAACACAGGTGGGCCGCATAAAATCTCAGACAGCCCTGATGTACACTGTGCTCCTGGTTCTGCTCACTGCACTCAGCGTCAGTTCATGTAAGTCCAGGTTTTTCTGAAGTCCGCCTGCTCATCATTTCTTATAGCACCATAGTATTGCATTATGTTCATATACCACAACTTGTTCAGCCATTCCCCAATTGATGGGCATCTCCTCAATTTCCAGTTCTTGGACACCACAAAAAGAGCTGCTATCAATATTTTTGTACATGTGGATGTAACAACAATTGGACTAGCTGCTGCTGTGGGGGCACAAGACCAATAACACCAGCACACAGGAGGGCTGCTAGTATAGGTTCTTTGATCTGCTTTTCTAAGGAAAGCAACTTTTAAGGAGTTAACAATCTCACTTTAATTAAGTATACATATATCATTAAGTTAGTTCAGGGGGGAAAAGCACCCTGAACTTCAGAGCAAATACAAATAGAAATTACAAACAAAATTAAAAACACAGCAAAATAGCACAAATCAACAGACAGGCTTCTGTCTGTGTGACCAAAGATATTACATACATAGTTACCAGAGACAGAAGCAACAACATCTGGGTTTTCAAAGCTGGGGGGGGGGGGTTTCTCAGAGTCTTGTCTGGCCAAATCACCAGTACTTTTCCAATAAGTGTGCCCCCAAAACAGACCACCAACCTCAGAGCTTATATACCGTGTTCAGGTCCCTGAGAGCTCAGCGCTTACTTCGCAAAAGGGTGTAGGAAAGATCTTTAATCACTACTACCGCATCATATACATTGTTTCCAATCAATGACTCTTCATTCAAACAGTGTTGAGAAGCACTCTAAAACAAAAGACCCCACTTCGCTTGCCATTACATTTCAAAGGTGAGACTCATCAAAGGTACTTGATTAACTCAGTGCTCAGAAGCACTCCAAAACAAAAGACAACAAAAAGTCACACTTTACTTGCCTTACTGCTGAGAAGCACTCCTAAAGAAAAGACAAAGGCAAAAAGTCCCACCCTGCTTGGCATTATAGTGGGTCCTTTTCTCATTTGTGGGATCTCTTTGGGATACAGCCCTAGAAGTAGTATTGCTGGGTCAAAGGGTATGCACATTTTTATAGCCCTTTGGACATAGTTCCAAATTGCTCTGCAGAATGGTTGGATCGGTTCACAACTCTACCAACAACGAATTAGTGTTCCAATAATTTTCCTACATCTTCTCCAACATTTATAATTTTCTTTTTTTGTCATGTTAGTTAATCCAATAGGTGTGATGTCGTAGCCCAGAGTTATTTTGATTTGCACCTGTCTAATCAATAGTGGTTTAGAGCATTTTTTCATATGACTATAGATAGCTTTAAGTTCTTTTTTTTTCTTCTAAGTTTTATTTTCTTTATTGAACAGAGATCTATTTTCTTTTCTTCTCATTTTAGCTGCATTGGGAGAAAAAAAGAAAAAACAAATTCCTCACAACACATATACATAGTTGAGCAAGACAAATTCCCTAACTGGCTATGTCGAAAGAAGATGTGTCTTATTCTGTGCTCTGAATCTGTCACCTCTTTGTCAGGAGGTGGATAGCATAGCTCATCATTGGTCCCCTGGAATCATGCATGGTCATTGAATAGATCAGAGTTTTTATAGCTTTTAAAGTTGTTTGTTTTTACAATGTTGTTCTTATTGTATGAATTATTCTTCTGGCTCTTCTCATTTCATTCTTCATTGGTTTATAAGTCTTAAAAATTATTTTTATGATGTTGATGTTTTAGTATAAATTATTCTTCTGGTTCTCCTCACTTCACTCTGCATCAGTTCATACAAGTCTTTCCATGTCTCTTTGAAATCATCTACTTCCTTATTTCTTATAGCACAACACTCCATCACATTTATATGACACAGCTTATTCAGCTATTCCTTCATTGTTGGACATCCTCTTAATTTCTGTGTTTTTTTGAAACCACAAAAATTGTTGCTATAAATATTTTGGACATATAGGACCTTTTCTTTATGAGATATCTTTTGGATATAGGACTGGAATGGTATAGCTGGGTTAAAAAAGTATATATGTATTGTTCAGTAAGGTTTTGGAATTTTTAAGTTTAATTTTTTAATGAACAGAAATACTGTTTTGTCTGCTGTTTGGCACCTCTGGGTTAGTGGAACCAGGTAGCCCAAAGATTATTTCAGTTTTTTGGTTAGCAGGAAAGAAAAAAAAGTCTATCTGGCAAGGAAGAGATGGATTAACCTTGCTGAAACTAAGAGTTAGTTTTAGATGTGTCATGGTCTCCTTGCTCTTACCTTAAATAATTTGGTATTTTTCATAAATGGGTCATTGAGGAATTCATTCTTGTTTTACCTCAACCCAGGAATGCCACCCAAGTTTAAAAATATTAGCAATCAGGGTAAGTCCCAGGCAATACTTAAGCTTTTTTGAAATTTTATTATTATTATTATTATTTTTTTTTAGCTTGAGCTTTGTCTTAGGGAATTTATGTGGTCTGAGTTTTTCTTTTGCTGTTGGTATCACTTTTGTCTTCTCTGATTTCTAATGAGGGGAAGGGGAGATGGGGAGAGGGTCAAGGAGAGGGAAAGGGAAGGGGAGAGGGGGATAGGGAGACTAGGGGAGAGAGAAGGAGAAGCAGGGGAGCTTGTACTTATTTGTAGTATCTAATCATTTTGGAATGCTGTGTAATTTGTCTCCTTCAAGGCTGTCTGAGCTTTAGTATAGCCAGACATTTTCTCACAGATGTAGCCTTTCCTGGTTGTTGTTGGGTTTTGTTTTTTTTTTTTTTCCCTAGGCAGAGAGGCTTCTCCAAACCATGGGAGGGCTCCAGCGCTCCAGTAAGTTTATAATACATATTATCTTAGTTCCACGAGTTAGAAAACCGTGGTAATTTTTTAGCCAGGACACATGATGAGGTGTTTGTGCTTGGACCCTAAATTCTAACAGCCTCTGCTTGGGTGCCTGTACCTGAACCCCAATTCCAAAGCATATCCAGTTTTCAGAAGCACATCTTGTTCCCAAAACATCTTATCCCATGCTCTCTCTCTGGCCAAAGTGCAGCCTGCCCCAACTTCTCTCTGCTTCTTCCTTTGTTAGCAGCTATGTGCAACTATAGATTGAATTCCGGATGCTGATAGTTGACTGTACACTGAGTCATAACCATATTTACTATTCACTGACCTTTCTAACATATATCTTAGAGATAGTATTTTGTCTAACAAGACACTAGATGAGAAAATATTTCCCTTTAGCCCCAACCGATAGTGAACTCAGTGACGTTTCACTATAGAAACCACACCCCCAGTAACCCCGCTGTGGGCTATTTCCTAGAGAACTCTGGGTAATATACCTGCGAAGTAGATACTAAATGGGCATGTTCCTTTAAGAAATAACCACTCCCTAAACCCACTCCCTAATCTCACCCCCAAACACCTAACTGACATGTCCCCACCCCCTAATCCCCTATTAGCTTCTATAAAGATTCCTTCTGCACCTCTGTATGGTTGCAGGTTCCCTAAGAACTCTTGCCCACTGAAAAATCGTAATAAATCTTTGCCACCTTGACTTAAAGAATGCTTGTGTCCATGAATTCATTCCAGGCGGCCCCTTCCTGGGAACTTTGGTTTGGGATCCCTGCATCCCTGGGTTTTCTTCTTCCCCTCTACATTGGTTTCTCCCTCAACACACGGATGAAAATTGTGGTTGTGTTAGCATAGCAACCCATGCTGATTTATACATACTATTAAGTATCAGCTACATTTCATTATTTAGAAAATAAAATTGCTGCCTTTGTTAGAGTAAGAAGAGCAGAAATGTTCAAATGCTCACATGAACCAATTTCAGTTTTTTTTTTTAGGGGGCAAGGCAGGGCAATTGGGGTTAAGTGACTTGCCCAAAGTCACACAGCTAATAAGTGTCAAGTGTCTGTGGCTGGATTTGAACTCAGGTCTTCCTGACTGACTACTCACTGCACCACCACCATCACTTCAGATTTTGTTATTGTTCAGACCTATGAATTCATGGGGGTAGGGAACTTCTAGTGTGGAAAGGCCTCCCAGTCCTGCAGATCTGTCCATTTATACCTAACTTATAGCTGTAGAGGGTTGTTTGTCATTGGATTGCATGGGAAGTATTTGTCAGAGGTAGGCACTGGAGCTAGGCCTCCTTGACTTTAAGACTTTGAATTCCATGCTTTATTATTTAATATTGTTTTAGTTTTCAGCATTGATTTCCACAAGATTTTGAGTTACAAATTTTTTCTCCATTTCTACCCTCCCCCCCACTCTAAGATGGCATATATTCTGATTGCCCCGTTCCCCCGTCAGCCCTTCTTTCTGTCACCTCACTCCTCCCTCCATCCCTTTTCCCCTTACTTTCTTGTAGGGCAAGATTGCCTGTATATCTTATTCCCAGTTGCATGCAAAAATACTTTTTTTTTGAGCATCTGCTTTTAAAACTTTTGAGTTCCAAATTCTCTCCCCTCCTCCCTCCTCACCCACCCTCCCTGAGAAGGCAAGCAATTCAACATAGGCCACACATGTGTCATTAAGCAAAACACTCCCATAAATAGTCATATTGCGAAAGACTAACTATATTTCCCTCCCTCCTATCCCGTCCCCCTTTATTCACTTTTCTCCCTTGACCCTGTCCATTTTTGAAAGTGTTTGCTTTGGATTACTTCTTCCCCCTATCTGCCCTCGCTTCTATCGTCTCCCACTTTTTTTCCTCTTCCCCCTACTTTCATGTGGGGTGAGGTGCCCAATTGAGTGTGTATGTTATTCCCTCCTCAAGTCAAATCTGATGAGAGCAAGATTCACTCATTGCCTTTTACTGACCCCCTCTTCCCTTTTATGTTTTTTAGATATCATCCCTTCATATTCAACTCACCCTCTGCCCTCCGTCTATGTGTGTGTATATTCTCTTCAACTACGCTAATACTGAGAAAGATCTCATGAATTACACACATGGTCTTTCCATGTAGGAAAGTAAGCAAAACAGTTCCACTTTAGTAAGTCCCTTATGATTTCTCTTTCTTCTTTACCTTTACATGCTTCTCTTCATTCTTTTATTTGAAGGTCAAATTTTCTATTCAGCTCTGGTCTTTTCCTTATTTTGATTTTTTTTTTTTAGATATCATCCCTTCATATTCAACTCACTCTGTACCCTCTGAGCACTGTGTGATAGACCCTTCCCAGCGACCATCCAGGCTTTTCCTGGGCTGGAGCCTAGCCTCCTTCTGCTATTTTGTGGGTTCTGCAGTTGCAGAATTTGTTCAAAGCCATTTTTATAGCTGTTTGGAGGGACGTGGGGGAGAGCTTAAGCAAGGCTCTGCTTTCCAGCAGCCATCTTGGCTCTGCCCCACACTTTAAATTCTGAGGAAAATTAATGTTAAATTGTGCTCATTTTTTTCCCCTCATATTTTTGTCAACGACCCCATTACTGAAACGGCAAGCAGTCTCTGTGTTTGTTCCTAGACCCCAAGGCATCCCCTTGTTAACCAACTCAGTCTAGTCCCCACCAAAATGGGACCCTGTCTTTAAACAGAAGCCAGCCTGAACTAGTTCCTTCCCCAGGGACATGTCACCGCCCTTGCTTTTCTCCACATCAAATTTGAAGGTCTATGAAGGGAACACTAAACTAGGGAGATCCTGATTGGGGTAGTTTTTCTACCCAAGATTGTAGAGGCAGCTAACTTTTATGATGAGCCCATATTCCCTAGCTGCCTCTCCCCACCCCAAACCCCCAGTGGTTAGTTGTTTGTTGTCCTTTGTATTTGAAAGGGACTAAAATGACATCACTATGCTAGAGTCAAGTAATAGTGTGTAACTGTGGCTGGCATTTGGAATGTCCTACCACAGGTAGGGTACACATAGTCCATGTGAACATTTGGAGTGCGTTCTCTAAATTTGCACATCTTGAATTTCTTTTAAGCTTCAGTTCTGCGTTGCGCAACAACTAACCCTAAATACGCACAGCACCTTCTCTGATGAGGTCATGTCATGATAAGTGGTCCTGTGCCAGTGTCTTCCATGTCACGCAATCAATCTCAAAATTTTTGAGACATGTTGAGAGTGTCCTTGTATCACTTCTGACGACCATGTGAGCACTTGTTGGGAGGAGTTAGTGTGTCTAGTAAGCGTGCTAGTAAGTCTAGTTAGTGTGCTACTAAGTGTGTTGAGTGTCTGAGAGGCTGGACTTGAACTCAGGTCTTCCCAACTCCAAGTACACTGCACTACCTAGCTGCCCCTAGAATCCATCTCATCCATCAGTGTGAAGAAAAAGCAAGGCATGAACATGGTTATAGTTAAGGCAGACCAAGGACATTCACTTACCCAAGATTGTAGAGGCAGCTAGCTTTTATGATGAGCCCATATTCCCTAGCTGCCTCTCCCCACCCCAAACCCCCAGTGGTTAGTTGTTTGTTGTCCTTTGTATTTGAAAGGGACTAAAATGTCACTTACTTTCTGGGAAAGTAGGCACCTCTTACCCTTGACTTCACAACCTGACATTAACATACCCTAGCTGCCTTAGTCTACAATTCTCTCCTTCACACACTGTCCTCCTTGCTATTCCTCCCACATGGTATTTCAACAGTTGTCTCCCTGCCTTTGCATGGCTGGGTTTTGTTATGGTGGGAGTATGTCCTCGTGCCTGGAGTGCTCTCCCTTCTCACCTCTGCCTTTTTGAATCTCCAGCTCCTTTCCAAGTTCAGCTCAAGCACAATCTCCTACCTTCCTCATCTCCCCCTCCCCAACTCTTAGCGCCTTTCCCTCTGAGAAGAAAACTACCTTATATTTAATATCTGTATGTTCTTGTATTTGCACATGTTGTTTCTCTGCAGTAGAATGTAAGCTATTTAAAGACACAAGGACTGTTCCTTTTTTGTCTTTGTATCCCTATCATGGTGCCTCACCCATAGTAGGTGCTTACCAAATGGTAATTGGTTAATGATGCTCATTTCAATCTCCTATATTTCTTATTTTACTGCTCCTTTTCCGGGTGTGGTATTTTACTCTATTTCTGATGTGAGTGACAAACTGCTTAGCATCTCTAGAGACCCCATCCCCATCCTTCAGGAGGACTTCTTGGATAAGCAGCACGCAAATGGAACCCACTGCTCCCTTGAGGCACATTCTGGAAGACCTCAGCTCCCCTGTTATGGCTGCATTTGACCTAGCTTGCACCCAGTGCCAACTATGGAAAATTTGCAAGCACCTTCTGGAAACAGCTGAGCAACGTCTGCACAGCATCCTCGAGAGCTGAGATGAAGATGCTTTGTACTTTGTCCCTTTGGCTTCAGGTGAGATAAATCTCCTCTCCTCTGTTCTATAAGGAGAAAAATGGGATTTTCTGAAAGCAGGAGGGAAAAAGAATTGCCCCTCAGTCCTCTTCTTGTCACTTCTTTATCTCTGTAGTCCAAACTAATTGTATAGTTATGAATGTCCTTGAAAAACCTAATGTCTAAATAAACACATTCATTTATGTGATTCTAAACAAGTAGAGTTCTTAATCACCTTTGTAGAATCCTCTCTACCACAGTAACTAGTGGCCACAATTCAGAGGAATGCGGAAGGTTTCCGGGTCTACCGCTGCCTGTCATTGCCAGGATTGTTGTCATTGTGGGCCACATGGGGAGGGTTTTTATAGCTACCAGTAGTTGAGGTCCCACAGCAAAAAAAAGAGGAAATAATGTATAGCCTCATCTCCCCTGAAGGAGAGAAAATCAGAAAGTAAATGTAACAGGGATATAGCATTGAAATTTTAATTTCTAGAAGCACCTAACCTCACTATGTTCCCTCCCCTTCATCTGCTCCCAGGTCGAAAGCTTGACTATGTTCTCCTGAACTCTGATGGCATTAGAGGCTTTTCAGTTGTTCTTCCGCAAACTGGCAAACTTCTCAACTACCCTTTTGTGCCAGCATAACAAACTAAATGTGGTCAGTTGCTTTTACTCCTTTCTCTCTGGGACTGATGCATTAGGGGTTTGTCATTAGGCTGTCTCTTCCACCTGACTATCATTTGCTTTCCATAGGCAATGCAGAAGAAAAAACAAGCAGTCACCCTTGGTACAGTGTAAGAGAGCTCCTTCAGATGTGCTTCCCAAGCTTGATGGAGGACTGTGTGTCGAACCAAGCCACCACCTCTGCCAGCAGCGAGAGCAGATTGTTCAGACACTGATGGAAGCACTGCAGCTTCCAGGTCAGCCATGCCTTTCTCTACCTCCTAAAGATTGCAGATAGAAAAGAAGGAACAAGAGCTCAAGTAGGGAAAAAGCAGAGCTAGGAATTAGAGAGGAGTGGCAGATTGGGCGTTTAGGACAGAGGCTTAAGACTCACAGAAGTCCAGCATTGGGAGAGATCCCAGCAACCGTCTAACCTGACCTGTGCTGACCTGGACAGGCATTATTCATTTTACACTGTCCCCAACAAGTAGTCATTCTTTGCCTTTGCATGAAGAATTCTAGTCAAGGGGAGCCCATTCCACTTTTGGACAGTCCAGGTTTGAGGCAAATTTCACCTCCCATTTATCACTTTTTTCCTTCTGTCCCTTGTTCCTGTTTTTGCCCTGTGGGGACAAGAAGAAGTCTAGAAGAAAGGGGAAGATAATAAGCTTTTATATAGCACCTATTGTGTGCCAGGAACTTTTTACAAATATTAGCTCATTTAATTTCTGCCTTCTGCTGAATGACAACTCTTCAGATAGTTGAAGGACAGCTATTATGTCCCCCTAGGTCTTCTCCTCAAGCTAAACATCTTCAGTTCCTACAGCTGATCATCGTATGTCATGGTCTCATGGTCCTCTCTCCTCTACACCCTGGATGCTGTCCATCTTGTCAGTGTCCTTCCAAAATGTGATGCTCAGAACTGAACAAAACACTCACAATTTCCTCCAGTAATAGCAAAATGCAACCTGACTGTGGCCTTCTTCTTCTAATGCAGTCTAAGACATAACTTTAGCTATTTCATCTGCTTCATCATCCTGTTACCTCATTGACTTTTCAGGCCACTAAAATACCCAGACCGTTTTTTAATGGGTATTTTTAATTGCTGTCCTCTATTTGCAGAGTTGATATTTGAAATAGTGTAGATATTACGTTTATCTCTCTTACAAGCGTCCTCTTACTAAATTCATTCGATTATTCTAACCTCTCAAAATCTTAGGAAAGCATTTGATAAAATCTGTCATACTGTTCTTGTGACTGAGATGGAGGGATGTGGCCTACGTCATAATGTGAATTGATAAATTCTGAACTGATTGAATGGCCAGGTTAAAACAGTAGGTATTAATGTTTTGATGTCATCTAGTAAGGAGAGGTCTCCAGTGGAGGAACTCAGAAATCTATGGATGGTCCTATACTGTGTAACGTTTTTATCTATCAATCAGTAAACATTTATTAAGTGCCTACTATGTTCTAAGCACTGTGCTAAGTGCTGGGGACACAAATATATTTATTAAGTGCCTACTATGTTCTAAGCACTGTGCTAAGTGCTGGGGACACAAATATATATATATATATACACACACACACACATATGTATTTTGGAAAATATTCCCTGTCCTCAGTTTAATAATAAAGACATCACACAAAATGAAGCTGAAAAGCAAGAATGGGTGGAAGGGGGAACCCCCCTGACAAAGGGACTTGGTGAGTCTAGTCCAGGGAGTGCAGAGCTGATGAACTGGACTGGGACCTCTCTTTATTTTTTTTTTTTGAAGCAAAAATGATATATTTATTTTAATAAAAGTATAAAATACATTTTATAGAAAAGAAACACATTTCATCACAATTGGGCTTCTTGCTATTCTCCAGAAATACTACTCCAATCTCCTTCCATACCTTTTATCATGCCTACTTATCTGAGAACATGCTATTTTTCCACAGAAGAAAATAAGTTCCTTAATGGTTTCAAGTATTTGTATCAAAAGCAT
>CM053626.1:141593272-141621558 GCA_028646595.1 Phalanger gymnotis | reverse complement strand
AGATTTATACCTGAAGAGATATCACACCCTTCTTCAAGGATATTTTCCCTACTGTCCTAAATCACTGACATGCTACATTAGTAAAATTCCTGGACGAATACCTTCAGATAGACATCATTCTGGTAAACTCAAAGGATATTATCTTCTAAATGCTTCCTCCCTTCTCCCAGTGTTGGCTCTGGAATTGCAAAATGGGGAAGGAATTTTGGATATGTGTGCTGCTCCAGGGGGTAAATTAGTAGCTCTTCTATAGTGTGCCTATCCAGGTAAATTGTTCTCTTGTTAGTATGTAATGCCACATACAATATACAGAGAACAGAGAAATTTATAAGAATACAAGTCATTCCCCAGTTTGGAAGGACCACATCTCACCTTTCAGGTTGGCTAACATGACAAAACAACCTAATTATAAATGCCGGAGAAGATGTGGAAAATTTGGAACACTAATCCATTGTTGGTTGAGTTGTGAATTGATCCAACCATTCTGGAGAGCAATTGGGAACTAACCCCAAAGCTTTATAAAAATATGCATACCCTTTGACACGCAGAAATACCACTGCTAGGGCTGTATCCCAAAGGGATCAAAGAAGTTGTGAAAGTACCCACACATGCAAAAATATTTATAGCACCTCTTTTTGTGGTGGCAAAGGATTGGAAATCAAGGGGATACCCATCAATTGGGGAATGGCTAAACAAGTTGTGGTATAAGAATGTAATGAAATACTATTGGACTATAAGAAATGAGGAGCAAACAGACTTCATAATAACCCGGAAAGACATGTATGAACTGATGCTGAGTGAGGGGAGCAGAACCAGGAGAACATTACACACAGACACAGACATATTGTATCTGTAATGGCCAACTTTGGTAGACTTAGCTCTTCTAAGCAATGCAAGGGCCTAAAACAACTCCAAAAGTCTCATGGTAAAAATGACAATTCCCATCTAGAGAAAGCACTAGTCTGAATATAGATCCAACCAGACAGTTTGCTCTCCTTTTGTTTTGTTGTTATTTTTTCTCATAGTTCCCCCCATTTGTTATAATTATTCTATGCAACATGAGTTATGCTAAAATATATTTAATAAAAATGTATATGGAGAGCCCATATCAGAGGGCATGATGTCTTGGGGGTGGTAAGATGGGAGGGAGGTGGAGAAATAGTTAAAAAAAACCTTCTGGAACCACTCATTCAAAATTGTGGGATCTGATATTATAAAAATACTCCTTTCATCAGATTTGAATTTAAAAGTTTTTCCTTTTATTCCAGGAACTTAATAATGGACGTTAGCTCGCAAAATGTGGAAAGTGCTATCAACAATAAGGATGACCACTCTGGTGAGTTTATTTAAATGATTTTCAATTTTGATAATTTCAAAACACTATTTTAAAAAGTAGACTTCAGTAGATGAGCCCCAAAAACCTCTTCATTGTAACACACTCCATGCACAAAAAAGAAGCTGATACAGAACTGAGGTTCCATCTTTATTCATTTTTGCCTCTTTAGCAAGCCTCATTAGGTAGATATTTTCATTTGACAATGGTTAGGGGTTACCCAGTGATGACAAGAACAATTTTATATTTGCATCCCCTTTTATATTTAGCGGAGGTCAGGAATTCACCTGTCCTGGACTGCTGTACCTCCCCCATAACTGTCAGGTGAGTTTGGATAGCAAAGAAGGAGGTCAAATTGATTAGAGGAGTTTCATCAATTATTGTAATTACTTTTCTACAGGGGCCATCTGGGATGGCTGCCAGACAGTATAGTGGATCCCTGCAAAGAACACAACCCCCCAAATGCCTGGGGTAATGATAGAAAACAAAGGGAGGAGGAGTGAGGGAGTGCATCACTCTGAATCGGTGGATATTTTAGATTTTCTTATTATTAATGAGCTCATTTCCAAGCTTGGTCATTGCACCAAAGTTGATGGGTACATGCCCGAGTCGAGGTCATGTACAGATGACCAAACAGTCACAAATAGCTAATCACACTTTTCTTATGGCTTTCACTTGATACATTATGGGAATCATTACTCAGTGGTTGAATTTGTATTTAACAATATAAATTGTGATTCATAACAGCTCACTATATTCCGGCACCATTCCTTGGAATGTCCAAAGGGTGCCCTAGTCCCAAAGCCAGCTGCTGAAGTGAGACTTGTTGCTATACAATGCTTCATCCAAACTAGTGCTCGTAACTGCCAGCATCAGAGTTTCTATCCTCACAATTCAATTTCTCTAACAATATAAACGATGTTCAGTACCTCATTGTATAGCCATAACACTCAATACACAGTGGGCCCCATTTTCAGGTTCTTGTTTTAGTTATATTTGACTCTTCATGACCCCATTTGGGGTTTCCTTGGCAAAGATACTCTAGTGGTTTCCCATTTCCATCTCTAGATCTATTTAGTCTCTCACAGTTAGTCATCGCACAGTGCTGCTTCTGCTGTGTTACAATGTTGTCTTGCTTCTGCTCACTTCCCTTACCATCACGACAAGTAAGTCTTTCCAGGTTTTTCTGAAGTGCCCCTGCTCATCATTTGTCATGGAACAACAGTGTTCCATTACATTCATAGGTCACATCTTATTCAACCATTCCCCAATTAATGGGCATCTCCTCAATTTCCAATTCTTTGCCCCCACAAAAAGAGTTCTTAGAAATATTTTTGTACATGTGGGCCCTTTTCCCATTCTTATGATCTCTTAGGGATACAGACATGGAAGTGGTTTTACTGGGTCAAAAGATTTGCACAGTTTTGTAGCTCTTTGGGCATAGTTCCAAATGGCTCTGTAGAATGGTCGTATCATAACTCTCCCAACAATGCATTAGGTTTCCAATTCGCCCACGTCTTCTCCCCCATTTCTCCTTTGCCTATTTTGTCATATGAGCCAATCTAATAAGGGTGATGTGGTACCTGACAGTGGGATTTATTTCTGTTTCTCTAATAAACAGTGATTTAGAGCAGATTTCCTACGACTATAGGTAGCTTTAATTTCTGCCTCTGAAAACTGCCGGTGCATATCCTTTGATGATTTGTCGTTTGGACAATGACTAGTATTCCTATAGATTTAACTCAGTTCTCTCTATATTTTGTCAGAGGCATTGGCCGTACAAAATGCTTTCCCACATTTCTGCTTCCCTTCTAATCTTGGGTGCATTGGCTTTGTTTGTGCACAGAACTTTTCAATTTAATGTAATCAAAATCATCCATTTTGCATTTCTTCATTTTCTCTCTCTCTCTTGCTTGGTCATACATTCTTCCCCTTCCCCATACATCTGAAAGGTAAACTGTCCTTTCTGTCCTAGTTTGCTAATAGTGCTTATGGTATTAGCCTTCATATGTAAATCATGTAGCCATTTTAACTTTGTCTTGGCAGAGCGTGTAAGAATTTGGTCTATGCCCAGTTTCTGCCATACGATTTTCCACTTTTCCCAGCAGCTTTCTTGAAGAGTGAGTTAGTTCTTACCCCAGAAGGTGGAGTCTTTTGGTTTATCAGTCAGTAGATTGGTATACTCATTGACTATGGTGTCTTGTTTACCTACCCTGTTCTACTTATCCACCCCTCTTATTTCTTAGTACCAAATAGTTTTGAGGACTGATACTTTATAATGCAGTTTTAGATCTGAAATGGGTAGGACCCCTGCCTTGTATTTCTTTTCAGTAATTCCCTTAATATTCTGGAATTTTTGTTCTTCCACATGTATTTTGGTATTTGTTTTCCCTAGCTCTATACAATATTTTCTTGTAGTTTGCTTGGTATGGAACTGAATAAGTAAATTAATTTAGGTGGGATTCTTATTTTTCTTCTATGAGCTTGGCCTACTCATGAGATACTGCTTTTCTTCCAGTTATGTAGATCTAACTTGATTTGTGTCAAACGTGCTTTGTCATTGTATTCATATGATTCTTGGGGCTATTTGGCAGGTAGAATCTGAAACATTTTATAACACCTTGAGTAACTTTAAATGGAATTTCTCTATCTCTTACGGTTGGGCTGGTGCGTTTTTAGGTATTATTTTCTTGAGTATAATTTTGCCCCTTCTATCACACCGTTAAATCTCTTTTCATATTTTTGACACCACTCTTTTCCCATCTTTCCCTCTTTCAGTCTTATCTTTTTCTTTGGCTCTTCCAAGAATTCTTATTGTTCTTTTTTTCTCCAGTTTGAAGTTGTTTCTTTTGAGGCTTTGCTTGCCTCTGTGTTTGTCTTTTCTTCTTCTGAATCTGTGTTTTGATCTGCCCTGTTTCCACATTATCATCTCACGATTTAGGTATATTTTTCTTGTGCTTTGCTCATTTTCCAGCCAGTTTTGTGACTTTTAACTTGATGCTAAAGTTGGATAACGTTCCCAGGATGTATTGGCTACATTTCCAAGCTTGAGGCATTTTAACAGTGTTGTTTTCAAAGCTAGTTCTTAGGGGCTGTGTTTTTTTCAGTGCTTCCAATGTGGTTTGCCTCAAGGAGGGATGTCACGGTTCTCCTGACCTGTGCTGTGCTCTTTGCCCAGGAAGTGTCCCCACGCTCCTGCAACTACAAGTGCTAGAGTTCCTCTCTGCTGTGAAATTGTCAGCAGAGCACCAGATTCCCTGCAAGTACAATTGCCAGTGCTTCTTCCTAGCCTAGAGCAGGGATTGAGAAGTGTTTGTGGATGATAGAAAAGGGTGCAATGGACTCAGCGCCAATTCCGAATCCTCTGTAATCCCTTTGTGACCTATTTCCAGAGCTGGTGACTGTTTCTGGGCAGAGAGCTCCTGAAGCCACTGCAAGTGCTGTTCCATTTAAGGCCAGCCTCCAATGGGTGTACCTTAGGATAGGCTGACTTCGGTATCAAAGACTTCCCCTACCTCTCAAACTTTTCTTGCCTCTGCCACTGCAGAATTCGACTGCAGGTGTTTTTTGAAAGTCCTTGGCAGGGGAATGGTGGGAGAATTTGGCTGGGTTCCTGATTGTACTGCAGCATCATCACTGTCTCCTGTTTAGTTTATAGTCATATTAATTGATAAAAATCATTTTCTGTTGGTAGCATTTTTCTTTTGGTAAAGTCTTAGCATTGCTTGAGAGTAAGGAACTTCCAGCATGAGATCCTGGACTACCGATTCCTCAACTCAACAACAGTTATGAAACTCAGTGTTTTAGATTATACCCACACATTTCTTAGAGCTGTAAATTATTTAGAAGTTGTTACCTGAACTCTTTATCCTTGTAGGTGAACCTGACATTTCTTCTAGTTCAATGGAACTAGAAGATGGAAGTCAACATGTTGAAGATGGCGACCATCTGAAACAGTGAGCTTCTACTTTACTCTGGTCCTTCATTATCATTGACTAAGAGTTTATTCAAATTAAGGAGAATTTATTGTATGCTGCTGCAAAGGAAACACTTACATAGAAGATATTTGCCATTCCATTTTGAAAGTCGAACACAGTGGACCTCAATTTGTATATTAATCAATCACAAGGTCTTTACTAGGGTTAGGTAATTGTTTGTGTAGAATTGGGGGAAGTCTCCTCCTCTCTCTGAATTAGTGATGGGCCCTTATTCTCTGTTTCACTATGAGTTAGTCACATCATTTATTGAGGCTTCAGTTTTCTCCTTAATTACAATGAAGTGATCAGAGAGATCAGATATTCTTTCTCTGACAATATTTACAATTCCAAAACACTGCTACTATTCTATTTCTTACAAAAAGTATGTGTGTGTGTGTCTACATATGTCAGAGCTCATTCTACTATATGGGACAATTATGTTTGTTATTAAAACACTTTCATTTTCTTGCATGGTTTTGTGTCCAAGAAGCAAACAGTACTTTGTACACAATCTTTTCATTGCCTATGTCTCTGAATTTCTAAGAATAGTAATCAGTTTGGTTGAAATACACAAACTCCATAACCATTAAGCTACCTGAAAACACTATTTCATCTGGAAGAACCAAAGGTCCAGAATATCAAGGGAATCAATGAAAAGGAATACTGGGGACAGTGGCCTAGTCATACTAGATATAAAGTTTATTCCATAGCAGCAGTCATCAAAAGTACTTGGGCCAAGAAACAGAGTGGTGGATCAGTGGAATAGGCTAGGTACACAAGACACAGTAGTGAATGATTAAAGTAATCTACTCTTTGATAAACCCAAGGCCTCCAGCTTCTGGATAAGAACTCAGTATTTGAGAAAACCTGCTGGGACACCTGGAAAATAGTATGGCAGAACTGGACATGGTTCAAAATCTTACACGATCTCCTAAAATAAAGTCAAAATGGGTTCACGATTAGACATAAACGATGATCCTGTAAGTAATTTGGGAGAGCAAGGAATAGTCTACCCGTCAGGTTTATGGAGAAGTGAAGAAGTTATGACCAAGCAAGAAAGAGAGTGTGTCAGAAAATCCAAACTAGATAATTTTGATTACATTAAAGTGAAAATTTTTGTACAAACTAAGCCAGTGCAATCAGTTTATGAGAGAAGCAGAAAATTGGGAAAGAATGTGGACAATAATTGTCTCGGATAAAGGCCTCGTTTCTAAAATATAGAGAGAACTGAATCAATTTTATAAGAATACAAGTCATTCCCCAGTTTGGAAAGAGTGGTCAAAGGATAGGAACAGGCAGTTTGCAGAGGAAGAAATTAAAGATGTCTATATTCATATGAAGAAATGCGCTTTATCACTATTGATTAGAGAAATGCAAATCAAAATAAGTCTTGAGGACCACATCTCACCTTTCAGCTAGGCTAACATGACAAAAGAGCATAGTTATAAGTGCTGGAGAAGATGTGGAAAATTTGCAACACTAATCCATTGTTAGTGGAGTTGTAAATTGATCCTACCATTCTGGAGAGCAATTGGGAACTAATCCCAAAGCGCTATAAAAATGCGCATACCCTTTGACCAGGCAATACCAAATTCTAGGGCTGTATCCCAAAGAGATCAAAAAAGTTGTGAAAGCACCCATACATACAAATATATTTATAGCACCTCTTTTTGTGGTGGCAAAGAATTGGAAATCAAGGGGATGCCCATCAATTGGGGAATGTCTAAACAAGTTGTGGTATAAGAATGTTATGAAATACTATTGGACTGTAAGAAATGAGGAGCAAACAGACTTCATAATAACCCGGAAAAGACAAGTATGAACTGATGCTGAGTCAGGGGAGCAGAACCAGGAGGACATTACACACAGATACAGACATATTGTATCTGTAATGGCTAACTATTAGTAATGAGTCAATCTTATAAGGGTGGTGTGGTACCTTAAAGTAGTATGTATTTTTCTTTCTCTAATAAACAGTGATTTATAGCAGATTTCATATGACTATAGGTAGCTCTCATTTCTTCCTCTGAAAACTGCCGATTCATATCCTTCAATCATCTATCATTTGGACAATGACTAGTTATGTTATAGATTTAACTCACTTCTGTATATATGTTTTTTGAGGCATTGGCTGTACAAAATGCTTTCCCACATTTAGATCCAACTTGATTTGTGTCAAAAGTGTTTTGTTCTTGTATTCATATGGTTGCTGGGGCTATCTTGGCAGGTAGAATCTGAAATATTTTGAAACACCTTCAGTAAGTTTAAATGGAATTTATCTCTTATTGCTGGGCTTGACGGTTTTATAAGGTATTATTTTCTTTGGTATTTTTTTGCCCTTTCTATCAGACTGTTAACTCTCTTTTCACATTTTACACCACTCTTTTCCCATCTCTACCTCCCTCAGTCTTATCTTTTTCTTTAGCTCTTCTTAGAATTCTTATTGTTCTTTTTTCCTTCAGTTTGAAGTTGTTTTCCTTTGAGGCTTTGCTTGCCCGTTTTCATCTTTTCTTCTTCTGAATCTGTGTTTTGATCTTCCCTGTTTCCACAGTATCTTCTCATGGTTAAGGTATATTTTTCTGGTAATTTGCTCATTTTCCAGCCAGTTTTGTGACTTTTAACTTGATGGTAAAGTTGGGTAATGTTCATAATAAGTTGTCTTGAGAAATCTTATCATTTGTGATGCTTGTTTTCACAAGCTGGCCAGATTCAATCTATTGAGCTAGACTGAATCTGAGCACCTTCATGGAGGCAAGATGAGACTTATATACAGAAAGATTGTGGGAGGGATTGAGGGGTTGTCTGGGGTGACTAGAGGAGGGGTTTAGAGAGGGTCTTGAGGAGGAGTCCAAGGAGGATCCTAATGGGACTGGGGTTACCAGAGGTCAAGACTCTAGGAAGCAAGAGAATGAGGTTTTGGTAGGATTAAGGGTGGGAAGAAGCTGGACTTGGCCAACTAGAGATTTGGGCCTAGTAATAAGGAAAACTTTATGGCCTTGGCAAGGCCAGATCTAGTAGGAAGATTCAAGGAGAGTTCAAGGGGGCTTCCAGAGACTGTACCCTCATCATTCCCCTCCTCAAACAAATAGGACCCAAATTCTTTTGGGGTCAGGGATGAAGGTCTCAGCTTCTGAAACTGCTTCCTGCTGGCAAGGGGTATAGAGCTGTCCCTGCCTCGATGGGTCCCATTCAAGGGGTACATAGCCTGAGCAGTCATCTGGAAGTTGATGGCTTGAAGCCTGGAGGAAACAAACCTGGCAAGGAGGTTAAACAACCAACCAAACAGACATTATAGGAGTATAGAGAAAGGACAATTTCCCTGCTGTAAAAGACAATATCCCTGGAGGGATTTAAAGATGACTATTTTGTACCTCGCTCCCCTAACAACTTGTTCAGTGTACCACACTGCTTCGTGGTTCAGAAGTGTGTGGCACACCTGAAGAATTGGGTCAGGGTTATCTAAGAGCAAGGCTTGATATTTGGTGAGCCTGTGGCTAGCCAGCCACTGGTGACTCTCTGCTTCTAGCATGCTCTGAACTAGATAGAACATTCCTATCATCATTCTGTTGAGGGAAGCTCAAGAACATTGTATAAAATTCACTGGAGGATGAGGAAGTATTTTATAGTAAGAGACAGGCACCTACTCAGGCATGTGTGATGGGTTTCCTACTTTCATAATAGCCAAAGATGTAAAAATTAGGAATATTCTTTGTATAGGTTCTGACCAATCCTAAAAAAGGGACAGGCTTGGCAGGCAGGGAAAAGGGAGGTAAGCATAAGACTGAGGCCATTGCCTGTGATGGAAAGTGTGATTGCAATGATGAAAACAACTCCCAGGTGAGGATACCCACTCTACCATAGCAATTGAACCATCTTCTCAATATATTATAGTGTCAGATGCTGAGAGCAAAGAGAGATGAAATGACCGACGTTTTGAAAGAAATAGAAAAGCATGAACTCTGCTCTTCCCGGTTCAGAGAGAGGCCTTTACTCCCTGAGGAACTTTGGGTGAGTAACTTCACTCATCTGTGTTTCAGTTTTCTCATTAGGACAATGAGAGGGTCAGACTCCACGGCTTCTTCCTTCCTGGTGTGCCAATTCTGGACTAAAATCACTGTTCTGTCAATGTCTGTAAAAACAAAGCTCTTTCCACTTTATGACAGAGTGATGCTTGACATCAGGAAGAACTCTTTCAGGTTTTCTCTTCCTTTTTGATGCTAAGTAGCACATTTTAGGCTCTCTCTTCATTAGCAACTTCTTTGAATTTTTTTTTTGCAGGGCGGAAGGCAGGGGAATTGGGGTTAAGTGACTTGCCCAAGGTCACACAGTTAGTAAATGTGTCAAGTGTCTGTGGCCAGATTTGAACTCAGGTCCTCCTGACTCCAGGGCCAGTGCTCTACTTACTGCACCACCTAGCTGCCCCCAACTTCTTTGAATTTTTAAAGGTTGCTGGTTTGTTCTTAATAGTGACAAAAGCCTATGATATCTCCAATGAAAAGGGCAAGTCCCATGACAGGGTAGGCATATGTTCAGAAAAGGAAAAAAATTCTTAAGAGACATAAAGCCTGCACCAGTCATGATGAACTGAATTCTTCTTCCAGGGAGCTTCTAGATGAAAAGAATGATTATAACAAAGCTCTTTTCCAAAACTCTGGATCTGCTTATTTGTCATTTTAAAACCAGAATTTCATTTTAAATGTATTTACTTGCTATTCTAGGAAAGTCAAGCTGTGCCCAACACCAGATATTATAGAAGAAGACCCCATACCCATTAAGAGTGGTGAGATTCTATTTCCTTTTATTCTTGCTGATTTCATTCTCGAGATTAAAACCGATTTTAGTGCATTAGATTCTTATCCACAGCAGGCAAATCTAGAGCATGTCATACTTTGAGCTACTCCCCGAGTAAAAGAATAATACTTAATCATAGTTAATCTCCAACTTAGCTATATTTAACAGGGACAATCCAAGTCTTGGAACCTCCAAAGAACACTTTAGTCTTCTGCCATAAGAGTCCTTCACAGGAGATGACAGAATAGTGGCTGCTACATTATCCTAGATTGGTACCCCCAAAACTAGGGATCTGGCAACTCACGGTGGGCCAAATCAACTAGAGCAATGCGACCATATTTACTTTTCTCTTGGTGTCTAAGGTCCTTTGGGTACTTCTGTTCAGCTACAATATGCATTATGTAGACTTTTGTAGATCAGGGAAAATGTTATTCAGAGCATTATTGTACTAGTAAAATGTCAGTTTGCTTAAGAGAGTAAAAGAGGTAAACTACCTGTAATTGACTTCTTAGTCATAAGAGTTGACAAGCCATCCCTTTGGGGAGGAGCAAGGGTTATAGAAACCCCTGATAAAAAAAAAATATTTATCACTAAGATTTATGTAAAGCTTTAAGTTTTGCCAAGGGCTTTAAATAAGCATGAATGGTACTGTTCTTATTCTGATTTTACAGACGTGGAAACAGCCTAAGACAGGCCAAGTGGCTTACTCATGGGCACATAGCTGGTTAAGTGTCTGAGGCAGGATTTGAACTTGGATCTTCCCAACTCCCATAGAGCCCAAACAGGGCTCTATGCACTAGGCCATCTAGTAGCTTCTGAAGCCTGGATCCTTGAGAGAATACTTTGATTTGGAGGATTTTCAGCGAAGGTCATTCGAGCTACACCACTGTTGGTGTATACAATGGACCAGGCTTCTATGTCAGTTACTAGAGAGACAACAACCGTTACATAAGGTGTTTAGTGAAACTCGAGTCCTATTCTGAGTGTCCTCACTTATCTGCACTCGTGTGTGGTATCACGAATCCACTCAGTTCTTCCTAAGGGATTAATTAGCTGAATAAGGAACAGTCAGAGCACATGTGATGAACCTCTTGGCTGGCACTTCTTGGGCTGCTTATGCTGAGTATTGTTCACATGACACCATGAAGCTGGGTTTAGGCTACTTGAATTTTTGCTGACCAGTTAGTATTTGGATTGCTCAAATCCAGCTTTAGTTTGGTGTTCAGCTGCCGCTGGAGAGGGAGGGGACAGGGACTGCCTTGACATATAGATTATGGATGGATAGGACTGGGAGAAATGTGTAGGTCATAGACTTCAGCCTTTTTATGGTGTAGGAGAAAGCCAGCTCCAGGTGGCAGCTGTCCCTTGCAAATACCACTTGGATATTTTTTTAGAGTTTTACCCACTGAATTCTTCTTGCTCCTAGAGAGAGGAAGTGATGCCAGGAGAAGGGAGAATAAAAAAGAAGAAAAAAGGAGTGGAAGGAGGTTTTCATTCTTTTGGTAAGATCTT
Organism: Phalanger gymnotis; assembly: GCA_028646595.1. Taxonomy (NCBI): domain Eukaryota; kingdom Metazoa; phylum Chordata; class Mammalia; order Diprotodontia; family Phalangeridae; genus Phalanger; species Phalanger gymnotis. The sequence continues at coordinate 141,609,945 of CM053626.1, read as the reverse complement.
TGTGTACCAATAACAGAATTCTCCTGACCAAAACCATTTTCTCACAACTGGATTTTGACTGTTTGGCACCTAGAGACAACAGCTAGGTCACCTAGTGGATAAAGTGCCAGTCCTGGAGTCAGGGAGAACTGAGTTCAAATCTGGCCTCAATCTTACTGCCTGTGTGACCCTGGGCAACACACTTTACCCTGCTTGCCGAGGTCTTCTCATCTGTCAAAATGAGTTGGAGAAGGACATGGCAAACCACTTCAGTATCTTTGCCAAGAAAACCCCCAAAGCGGTCATGAAGCATCAGACATAGCTGGAAAATGCCCAGACAACAGCCACTCATAGAACCAGAACAATTTTGTGCTTTGTTGTAGAGTCTTCTTTCTTAAAGAAAAAGATTCCCTAAAAGTCATTTGTTCATGTTCTTCTCAACTGAGACATGAAAGACAGAAATATTGGATGAGCATTCTGAGGATTGATCCGGATCTAAATCCTTTCTCTGCCATTTCTCACTACGAATGTAACATTATTCAAGTCATTTCACCTCTCTAGGACTCAATTTCCTCATGAGGAGCAAGGAGGGAGGGGGCCTAAATGATTTCCAAGGTCCTTTCCTCTTCTAATTGGATGACACCACAAGCTTTTTCCAAGTTATAGGGGAAGGTCCAGGAAGTCCTTGTGGTAATGTGCAGAAAAAATGGCCACCAGGTTGAAAATGAGCCTATAGAAAAAGTGGACAAAAATTTAAGAATTTCCTTTTGAGCAGAAGGTAAATATTCTATTGTTGGAATAAAAATGTTTGCCATTCATAGACATGCACAGCCATACACCTAGAAACAGACATGATACACAAACATCAACATCCACACAACAGACATACAGCTATAGAGATACATACCCTTACATATATATACAAACACCCACATATACTGCATATACTCACATAAGACCACATAAATGCTCAGAAAAACACACACATTTATACACAGAAACACATACACCCACATACCAATCCCAATATACAACACAAGAACATATACACACATACATGCACAATATACAGACATTGACCTATACATCTATTTATACACACACAATAATTCTTGCACATGCATACATTGACACAAACATACAAACCTACGTACCCATAAATTCATACACACATTCACACACACATAGAAACTTATTTTCCATGCTCGAGGCTGGTCCAGCTCTCAGGTACAACCTTCATATATAGTTTGATTTTATTATAAGCATGAAAGAAAATAAATCTTTTCCTCACCTTGAATTTCAGGTGTTTCTCATGGCTATGTGGAAAACAGAAAAAAGTACAAAAAGAAGAGTCAGTTTTACGTGATGTTAAAAGATATTTTCATCTTTACTTTTGGCATGTTAATGCCATTTGGGGCACTTGTTGACATTCATGAGTGCATAGCCACTGAACTATCCCATGGGTTTGTCTTGATGAGAAAAAAAGTTATTCCTACTTCTGGAATCCACACATCCACATCTGATTTGTGAGTGGCTCCGCTCCCAGAGGTGCTTTGGAAGCTTGCAAGTTGGTGCTTTATAGACAAACAGGAGTAGCGGGAGGCTACCAGCTTCAAGCAACATAGCATGTTTCCATATCTTGCAAGATCCACCCAAGCTGATGTCTATACACGTTCTATTTGATGAACAATCCTGTTCCAACACTTTTACGTACACATGTTCTCTGACAAACTTAAACTTGTCTTTTTCTCACAACATTTATCTTCTGAGAAGTTCTTTGCTCTTCATTGGAGATCTTAATTTTGTGCTTTTTTCTGTAATGTGTTCATCTTTAAGGATCCCTGTCACACTGGAGGATTTCATTTTATTTTTCCCTATTTTTCCTCAGAACCAGGGATGAATCCAGAAAAAAAGAAGACACAGCATGGTCAGGGTGCAATATTTTTTTTCTGTTTAAGACGAAATAAAAGCTTGTCTTAATTTTTTAATTTCAGTGCTAAATGTTGGGCATACAAAGACAGGCAAGTGATAGTGTCTGCGCTCAAGAAGCTGACAGTCTTTTGAGGACACAGCGTGCAAACAACCAGGAAAAACATGCCTTGCATACAGGATAAATATGAAATAATGGCGAGAGAAGGCACTGAAACTGGGGGATTGAGATGACTAGCTGTAGAAATTGGGATTGGAGCTGACTGAATGGAAGCTGGCTCAGCCAGGAGGTCCAGATGAGGAGGGAGAGCATTCCAGGGTTGGGGCTGAGCCAGAGAAAATGCCCCTGGCTGAGGGAGATGGCCTGTCTTCTTGGGCATAGAGCAAGAAAGCCACTATGTGTGGGAGTAAGGGGGAGAAGACTAGAGGAGGAGGAGGGGGCTAGGTGATGAAGGGCGCAGCAGAGAAGCCAAAGGAAAGCACTGGACTGTGAGAGGGAGGGACACGGTCAGACTTGTGCTTTAGGAGAAGGCCTGGGAGGCCTGAGCAGGGAGCCTGGGCTCAGGCGGACCAAGCAGCCGGGCAGTGCCGTGGTGCAGGCACGGGGATGGCCACAGCGTCCCAGAGAGAAGCCGGGTACTGATGGCTTTCCTTAGACCTCCGGCGGGGAGCCCTTGGCCCCCGCTGTGGTAACGGCACGGGAGGGGGATGGGAAGTGAGCCGTGAGTCGTCCGGGGCAGCGCGGGGAGTCCTGACCATAGGGTGGGGGTCACGGCGCCCACCCACCTGCCAGGCCTAGCGCGGCTGCTGCTGCTGCTGCTCCAGGCCAGACTGCGGGCCAGGGTGCCGCCTGTGCTCTGCCTTCTGGCTCGCTCCCTGGGAGCCCCGCCCGAGGGGCTGCGCCCCCTGAGCCGACTTTCGAGGGGCCCGCGCTCAGGTGCAGGAGTTTCAAGGCTGGAGGGTGGGGGTCCCAGCCCCCTGGGTGCTGGCATCGCCATGGCTGCTGTGCTGGGGCCTCCTGATCCACATGGTGGGCTCTGGCTTACTGGAGCCGCTTTCGACCCTGTTCAGGTAGGAACAAGAAGTGGATTCTTGGCATCTTTGGGGGCCGTTGACTGGACTGGATGGAGGGTGCTCACCTGACCCCTGAGAGCAGCCCCCGGCCCTCACACCTGCACGCCCCTCCCCCACCCCCCCACGGCGACCAGTAACAGACACTCTGGTGCTTTGGTCCTTTCTGGGCAATGAAGGCTCTGGGCAGAGCTGAATAAAGTGTGCTCAATGTGTTCCAACACCTTCATTTAAATACACGTGAAGGTGCACGCATACACGTATGTTTCTCTGTACAAAAATGTATATATAATGTAGTCATATACACACACAAATATACACATGTACATCTGTGTGCATATTGATTAAAAAATCATGCAGTCACATTTTTTCTTGGCAAGACAATGTGAACATCATTTAATCATTTTTTTCCATCTCTAGTTAGTAATATTTATTTGAGCTAGGTACATTCAAGGATGAACTTCATTTTGGAGTGACTAAACTATTTTTATTTAACATTTAATTTTTCTCAGTTATGTGTAAAAACAATTTTTAACATTTGTTTCTTAAATTTTTGAATTCTAATTCTCTCCTCTCTCCTCACCAACCCCCACTCCTCATTGAGAAGGCAAGCAATTTGATTTTGGCTATACATGTGCAGTCATGCAAAACATTTTCAGATTAGTGTAGTTGTGAAAGAAGAAACAGACCAAAAATAAAGGGAAAAAAGCCTACTTCAATCTTCATTCCGACTCTGTCACTACTTTCTCTGGAGATGAACAGCATTTTTCATCCTAAGTCCTTCAGAATTTGAGGCAGATCCAGGATGGTGGAGAAAAGCCAAGAAGCTTCCTGAGCTCTCCTCAGTTTCCCTCCTAAGCAACTTAACCTCTGAATGAATTATGGAGTGACAGAATCCACAAGAAGAGGGAGTGAAGAAAAATTTCCAGCTCAAGGTAACTTAGGAGAACTTTAGGAAAGGTCTGTCTCATTTGGGTAAAAAGGGAGCCTAGCCTAGCTCAGAGTGTATATGTGGGCAAGCCACCAAGAAGGATCTTAGCCACAGATCAGCAACTGAGGCCCTTGGGGTCCTGCCTCAGCAGGCTTTCCCCACAGCAGGTCAGCTGTGAGTCCTCGAGTCCCAGGGCAGCAGGCAAACAGTGATCTGCAGAATGCTTAGCACAACAAGTATGTCCAGGCTGGGGTTATCCCAGACCAGTGGGCGAGCTGCCAAACCCGGATTCCCTGGCACAGACATCCAATGACCAGGACCCTGGCCCCCAGCACAGGAAGCTTGGTACAGTGCTCTTCAACCCCATTCCCCTCCATACCCCAGGAGCAGAGATCAAGTTTAAAAATCACAAAATAGGCTGGAAAATGAACAAAAAACCAAGAAGATTCCTGACCATAGAAAGCTACTATGGCAACAGGGAAGATCAAAATGTAAACTCGAAAGAGAGCAACAACGTCAAATGCCTACATTTAACGCCTTACAGAGAAATGTTAACTGTTCGTGTCTTGAGCCCAAAAATCCTATTGCAAGAGCACAAAAAGGATTTTTAAAATGAAATAAAGAAGGTAGAAGAAAACATGGGAAAAGAAATGACAGTTATGCCACAAAATCCTGAAAAAAGAGTCAACAGCTTGGAAAAGGCAGCTCAAAAATTGATAAAGAATACAATGCCTTAGAAAATAGAATTGTCCAAATGGGAAAAAGTACACCAGAGAAAATAAAAGTTGGATTGGCTAAATAAAGGAGGTACAAAAGTGTAGTGCCAATGCCATGCTCACAGCGGCTATGACTATGTTGGCATGGTTCTGAATCACAAAATATCACAGAATTTCTTCACTGAAGGCAGAACCACAACATTTATTCAAACACTAGAAAGCCAGATCCCAGCATCAGAAAGCCAAATCCATCACAGCAATAAAGAAATCTATATACAATATCAATGTGGGGGGCACTGACATCCCCAAGCCTTCGCAAGGTCAAAAGTACTCCTTGGCTCTCACTCTAGCTGCTGCTGTGTGTGTCTCTCTCCCAGCTCTGACTGTTCTGTCTTACTTCCTCTCAGTTCTGTTCCACCCTTTCCTGTTCCACCTGTTCAGCAAGCTCCTCCCACTACAGGCTCATGTGACTCAGGCTTCTATGTGACTCAAGCAGGTCACATGGGCCTATTAATGGATGGTAAGATCTTCAAATTGCTTTAACACTGCAAAAAGCTAACTGGAGAAAAATGATTCCTTAAAAATTAGACTTGGGCAGTTGGAAGCTACTGACCCTGTCAGACATTAAGAATCAGTCAAACAAAATCAAATAAAGTAAAAAAAAAATAGAAGAAAATGTAAAATGCCTCATTGGAAATAAAGTGACCTGAAAAAATGATCTAAGAGAGGCAATTTAAGAATTATTGGACTACTTGAAAGCCACAATCCAGAAAAGAATCTGGACAGCCTCTTTCAAGTAATTATCAATGAAATATGCTCTGATATCCTACAACTACAGGGTAAAATATCAATTGAGAGAATCCACCAATCACTTCCTGAAAGAGATCTCAAAATGAAAACTCTAAGGAATATGGTAGCCAAAATCCAGAACTATCAGCTGGGGGAGAAAATACTGCTAGTAGCCTGAAAGAAACTATGCAAATATCGAGCAACTGCAGTCAGGGTTATACAGGGCTTAACAGCTTCTACATTAAAGGATAAGAGGGTTTGGGATATGATCTTCCAGAAGGCAGAGGAGCTTGGATTACAACCAAGAATCAACTACTTAGCAAAATTAAGTGTAATGTTAAAGTGCTACCCTCCAAATTCCCCATATTGCTCTCCACTATAAAAGCTCTTTTGTGCCTCTTCTCTGTGAGATAATTTATCCCCTTCTGTTTCTCTCTTTCCCCTTCTCTAGGCGCATACTTCTTTCTCTCCTCTTAATTTTATTTTTTTAGATCATTCCAGAATATTTAACTCACTCCTTTGCCTTGTAAAGAGAAAGTTTTTAGGTTTTACCAGCATTGTCTTCCCATGTAGGAATGTTAACAGTTTAACCTTATTGAATCCTTTATTCTTTCTCTTGTTACTTTTTTATGCTTCTCTTATGTCTTACATTTGAAATTCAGATTTTCTGTTCGGCTCTATTCTTTTCATCAGGAATGCTTGAGAGTCTTCTGTTTTGTTAAATGGACATTTTCCTCTCTGAATGATTATACTGTTTTACTGGGAAGGTGATTCTTGGTTGTAATCCAAGCTCCATTGCCCTCTCTGATCCTTTGATGCAGAAGCTGCTATATTTTTTTATTATCCTAATTATGGTTCCACAGTATTGATTTTTTTTTTCTTTGTGGTTGTTTGCAATAGGGTCTCCTTGATATAGGAACTCCGGAATTTTTGCTGTAATATTCCTATGAATTTTCATTTGGGGAGCTCTTTCAAGAGGTGATCAGTGGATTATTTTAATTTCCATTTTGACTTCTGGTTCTAGAATATTGGGACAGATTTTCTTGATAAGTTCTTGAAAATGCATGTCTCGGCTCTTTTGTGCTTTAGCTTTCAAGTAGTCCAATAATTCTTAAGTTACCTCTACTGAATCTCTTTTCCAGTGAAATATTTCACATTTTCTATTTTTGTTTATCCTTTTGATTTTATTTTATTTCTTCTTGGGGTCTCATGAATCCTTAGCTTCCTCTTGCCTATTTCTAATCTTTAAGGAAGTATATTCTTCAGTGAGTTGTCATACCTCTTTGTCCATTTGTCCCATTCTACTGTGGAAAGAGTTCTTTTCTTCAATTGGTGTTTATATCTCTTTTAGCATTTGACCAATTCTGTTTCTTAAGGTGTCATTTTTTCCCCATTATGTTTTCTGCTTTACCATGCTGTTTAATGTTTTTATTTCATGATTTTCTTGCATCACTGTCATTTTTTTTCCAATTTTTGCTCTCTCTCTTTCATTTTTTAAATCCTTTTTGAGAGCATTTAGGGTTTCAGACCAATTCACATTTTTCTTGGCAGCTTTGGATGTGGCAGTTTTGACTTTGTTTTCTTCTTCTAAGTTTGTGTTTTGATCTTCCCTGTCACTATAGTAACTTTCTGTGGTCAGTATCTTTTCTTGTTTGCTCATTTTTCTATTTTTGGACTTAAATTGATATTAAAATTGGGCTCCTCTCCTGGGGTGGAGATTGCACTGTCCCAAGCTTTGGATTTTTTAGGTATGTGAAAGATTAAAGAAGAAGAAAAAAATGTTAAAATATACACTGAAACACAAATGTTTTTTCAGAATAATTTTACAAATATTGACCTAAAATTAAACCACAACCTAGATGACTGTAGCTCTCACCATGGCAGTGTTAGGTATGGTTTCAAAGAATAAGTAGTCCCTTCCCACATCTTCTGTCCCAATCCTGCCCTTTCTACTGGTTCAAAGTTGAAAGTCCTAGACTAAGCTCCACATTTTAGTTTAATGCAGGCCTTCTTAAGCTGGGATGCAGCAGTTTGTTTCTTAAACACAATTTGATACTTTTATTGCACTAAAATTGGTCTCCTTTGTAATCCAGTGTATTTTTTGTGCACTTAAAAATACTCTGCGAAAGAGTCCATAAGCTTCAGCAGACTGCCAAAGCAGTTGGTAACATAAAAAAGTTGAGAACCCCTGGATTTTACAGCTCACCAGGGTTTTTGTTTGGTTTTGGTTTTTTATGTATAGAGTGAATTCCAAAATGTGGGCCTTGCTCTCAGACTCACAGCCTCTGCCATAGAAAAGGAAAAGTTCACCATTCCAGAAGAGACAGTCACTGGACACTTCCTAAGAGGCTCCTATGGGTGACCTGTTTTCTAAAATGGTTGTACAATTTCTAGTGTACCCATGTTCCCACAAGCCCTCCAAAATCACTATGTTGATCTTTGAACATCTTTGCCAATTCTCAGGTGCTAAGGTGAAGGGCTGGTTTTGTTTGCATTTCTGTCATATAGAGTGATTTGTTGCATTCATTCCTGGTTAAAAATTTGCCATCCTGGACTTGGGGTTTTGGTCTCTCTGAGTTGTCCTTGGTTATTTCTAGGCAGAGGGAGTGGATTGTCCTTGCTTAGTCAATGTTGTAGCCATGGAGATCTTGGAACTGGGCTTCCAGGCTGGATGGAGTATCCCACTCAGCAGGAAGGCCTGAGAAGCCAGGAAACCAGCTAAGGGCAGCTTTGGAGGGGGAACTTGCTGCACATAGGCTATATAGGAACTGAGAAAGCTGTGTATCTGATCCTCATCCTCTTTCTAAGGACTTGAGGTGGTGCGAAGAATGTTTGCATGTCTATTCTTGTTATTCCTCTGATGTTAATACACTCTGAACAAACTCATCTAAGTAGCTAAATGCAATTAGGATGCTTGGGGCCTTCCAAATGGAAGAAACACAATCAGCAGGACTTAAGACAATAGTGGACACTACATACACATCTTCAGACTCCTTCCCACCCAGTGCTTGGAAGGGTACAGTAGAACCCTGAGGTGGAGGAGTGAAATGGAATCTACCTAGCTGGGTGGCATGGGGGAGTGGGGCACAGAGAATCGTTGTTACAATAAGATGATACCTTTAGACCACATTTTAAAAACTCACTTTCAGATTTACTTAGTGTTGGAGGTAGTGGAAAATAAAATGTGAAGACTTCGCAGGGAATGTATATGTATAGATATATATCTATATTCATATCTATACTTAGAAATGTTTAAAAATCAAGAAATAGAGAAATAGCAAAGTGGAAAAAATCTGAGGCACTGAGAGCCTGTTTGCTCAGCTTCCAGGAAAGTTTCTTTTTTTACCCTGAAACTCTTTGTTCTTTCTTCTGGTTCTGGTTTAAAGATTTGCTAAGTAGGAATAGGGTCACTGTGACCTGCTTTCCTTTACTGTAAGAGTACTGTAGAAGCATGGAGAGGGTCTCCCCTCCCCTTATCTTATTCTCCATCTTTAGATTTATAGATGTCACCTCAGTTGTGATCATTAACTAAGGAAATGGGAATTGGAATTTCTGTGCCTTGATTTCCTGGTTCTTTGTCTAGTTTTTTGAGCTTAGATTGTAAGCCTGCCCTCCCAGCCAATGGTGAGAAGGGTCAGAAGTGGGCGGGAATTCTCTTGCATTGGGTATAATATTGGTGCTTTGTTCCTTGTGCTTTTGCCTCCCTTGCTAGATCTGTTCTGGCAGAGGACACCCTATTCTCGCAAAAATCGAATAAAATTTTATTTCTGTTCCCTCCCTGAGATGGCTTCTTATTAAAAGTTATTTTTTTTAATTGGCGAGGGTCTTTCATCCCACATGCTTAGCACCTCTCAGTTCCTTTCATTTGCCAGTTTCTCTTTCTCTTCAACTTTTGTGTTAGTCAATGACACTGCTTATTATATGCTGGTTTCCATTTTTTTTCAGGCATTGGCCACTTAATCTTTTCATTATTTTAGGGACATCATTTATGACCCTAATAATTCCAAGGACTTTATTGAAGAAATTTTGGTCTACTATCTTATTATCATCCTTGTCCTTTACATCATTTTAAACTTTTCTCTGATTTATTGTTTGAGTCACCTCTTATTTAGAGTTTCAGGATGAAGTTTCCATTTCAATGTATCATTTACTTGTAGTCCTTGAACTATTGCTTTGTGTTAAGATCTCTTAACTGGGATTCACGATAGCAATCATAAACATAATTAGAAGGGAATTTAGAAGGTACCAAGAACAAGACCTTCATTTTACAGGTGAGGCAACTAAAGCCGAAGGATGTTACCTCCCTTGTAATGTTACACAGGTAATTAGGGTGAGATATAGTATTTGAACCCTAGCATACAAAATGTAGACTCATCCTTGTTTTTATTAAGTCCTGTTAACATAACGTCCTTTTAATTTTTTTTTATTTTTAGTTTACAACACTGAGTTTCACAAGTTTTTGAGTTCCAGATTTTCTCTCCCTCCTTCTTTTTGCCCCATCCTCCCAAGACAGAACCTAATCCGATACAGATTCTAGAGATTCTTTCACATTGAAATTATTTACACAATAAACAGGTTGTAAAGGAGAATTATAACCAATGAAATGAACCATAGAAAGAAGAAAAAAAAAACAAAAAAGAAGGAAAACAAGGACAGCCAATAGTTTGCTTCAATCTGCATTCAGACTCCCTAATTCTTTTTTCTGAATGTAGGTAGCTTTTTCCAGCATGAGTCTTTTGGAGGTGTCTTAGAAACTTGTATTGCTAAGAAGAGCCAAATCTATCAAAGTTAGTCATCACAGATACTGTATTTCTGTAATCGTGTATAATGTTCTGGTTCTGCCCCCCCTCACTCAGCATCAGATCATGTAAGTCTTTCCAGGTTATTTCCATCTACTCCTCGTTTCTTATAGCACAATAGTTTTCCATTATATTCATATACCACAACTTGTTTAGCCATTCCCCAATTGATGGGCATCTCCTTGATTTCCAGTTATTGTCTACTGCAAAAAAAGAGCTGCTATCAATATTTTTTGTACATGTGAGAATGTCTTAAGGAACAAAAGGAATCTGATCCTTAGTCTAGAAAGGCACCAATTTCTGTCGAATGAAGACTGAATAAATGAAGGGGAAGATAATTTCTCACCTGTTTCATAAATCCTAATTTCTCAGTAGTTTTATAAGACCCAAGGAGAACTAATAACCTCATACATCACACTTCCGGCTGTGAAAGGTGGCATTTTTTGGATAGTGATATGGGTAAGGACTGGATAATTTATTCCAGAGTTATAGAGAGCTCACAGAGAGCATTATAAACCAACTCTGAAACTTACAGTCTAAAACGTTGCATAGAAAAACACAGAGAGGTTAAGTTCCTTGCTCAGGGTCTCACAGCCCAAATATGTTATCAGAGTCAAGGTTTGAACCCAAGTCTTCCCGCCTCCAAGGCCAGTTCTATCCATTATGACATCATATCTCTCAAATCTTCACATGGAATATATGAATGATAGATTTTTTTGCAACTTAGGGCCTTTTGGGTCCAGTGTAGTAATTTGCTAGGCTGTTTCAAGAATATTAAAGTTCAAACTCCAGGCATTTAGAGGATTTTTTTTTCTTTCTTTCCTTGTTTCCCTCCCTCCCTCCCTTCCTCTCTTCCTTCATTCTTTCTATCAAAAGATGCTTCTCTAGTACAAAGTATCCACTGTAAACACTCCTTAGATCTAACTCAAACTTAGGCAATCACTAGTGGCTCCCTATTTTGAAACTTCCAGTAAGTGGCTTTTTGCCTAGCACAAAGAAATCACTGGATTTCCTCTTTCTCTCCTGTTGAGTCCCCATTTATTTTTCCCTGCTCTTTATTTTACTGAAAAGGCAGGCTATAGGAGTAGGGAAAGGCTTGGAAGTATTGTGCCAAGACTACCAAATTAATAAAAATGACAGATATTGGTATAACATTTCAGTTACATACTTTGGTTCATTGGAGCTTTATGGTATCCCTGTGAGGCAGGTGCTCAAGGTGTCTTCTACTGACAGTCGGGGAGATTGAGGTTCAGAGAGGGGGAGCTAATTTCCCAGGGTCATCTACTTAAAGCAACATCAGAGTCAGGATTTGATCCCAGGCCTTCCTATCCTTCCTCTACACAAGGTTCCTTTTTTGGTCACATGTTGACCCTCTCAATTTGATTTTAAATACATTTCTTTTCCTTGAGAATCAGTTTTTAGCATATTAAAGTTTTGCTTTGGGTCAAAAAAGAGAAAAATAGAGAACAATGTTGGATGAATTGTGACAATCATTTTTTACCACCAGGATCTCACCTTCCCCTGACAGGCAAGGCTGTCTTGCCAGTATGACAGTGAAGAAGGCTTCCTGATCCTGGAATCAGAGGATCTGGCACGAAATCCTGCTGTAGACATGTGCTGACTCTGTGATTGTGGATGTGCCCTCTTTGTCAGATGAGTTCAATAATGCCTGTATTTACCTACTCCACAAAGTTAGTGTGAGGAGAGTACTTTACAAATATTTTTGAGCGTAAGTTCTAATGTTATCAAAAAACACATCCATATCCCCTCACTATCAAGAGATTTTATGGGAAGGGAAGGAAGAACAAAAGGAAGAATCATGAAAAACTGAAGCTGATCTATGATTTTATTCTAACACACTGAAGACCTATGTAATGGTAGGTTTCTCTACTTACCTTCCTCATCACTTAACATGTTAACAGCTGCTTGGGAAACGATATTCAGCACTCCCCCACCAGACGGCAGGACTAACCCTAAATGCCTTTCCATTGTTGGTATACCTGCACTGGGCTACATATTTTGAAAATACCAAACTGGAGCCCTTTCTTTGTCCAGAGAGGATGAAGGTTCAAATTCCCCTAAAGCACGAACTGAGGTGGAATGGAGGCAATGACGACTTCCCCCTTCTCATACATTTTACCTGGTGAATGCAAGAGATGGGACTGGAGCTTTGGATCAGTGTGATTCATTCATTTGTTTGTTTGTTTTCGGTTCTGTGCCCAGGTAGTGGACTACTGGGCATGGAAACTCAAAGAATCGTTACTTTGGAAGCAGGATTCCAGATCAAACTTTGGCAACTCAGCAGGGGGAGCCTGAGAAGCTAGGGTTCCTGGAACTTGATTACTGAGTGGGATTTTGCAGTTGGAACTTGGGATTGTGCTATACCTGGACTGAGCTAAAATATAATGATGGAATATCAATGAATAAGTAAGGGAAAATGATTTGTAAAGCCAAAGAACAGATAGCAGAAGGAGGAATTCTGTAGCTATTAGAAGAGGCTACTACCTGGTAAGCACTGGGGCTGTGGTTGATATCCCAAACTGTAAATTTGCAAAAAGAGAGCAAGCAGTAAGCAGTCAAAAGATAAGCTATAATGAGCCTGTTTTTGCTTATTCTAGCTAGTTCCAGGACCAGCTCACCTTAAATCAGGCCTGCACTACATATGGCCTGGGAGCTACTTGCAGCTGTGACAATGGACCAGATGTTGTGCACTCTCTACATTTTTTGAGGACCAGCCTAAATCCTTTGGCAGTGCAAGGGACTCTGTGTTGTGCAGACCCGTCCTAAGGGAACTTCACATAGTCTGTTTTGATGAGACATGTGCATTTTCGAGGGCTGCCTGAAATGCTTCGGTGGGCAACAAGCAGCATGTGGGCTATGGTGTGTAGTCCTGCCTTAAATAAATGGTCTTAATAAAGTTGAACCAGAAATTTAACTTATCACAGAACTAATTCTAAAGAAAGTACCAAAAGGGAAAGGATGACAAATCTCTGATTCTGAATTCTGTCAGACTCTTAAAGAAAAATTAGTAGCAATAACGCAAATTATTTTCACAGAGAAAGCTCCATACCAGATTTCAATAATGAAACGGATATAGTCCTCATGTCCAATCAAAGGAAGGCTAAGATGCAGATGAAGTACATACCAATATCTTTAAGGAAAATTGGTTCAAACATTTTAAATGAAATCCTGTCAGACCAAAGCTCTTGATTCAAGAAATGACTTATCATGACCTAATTGGGTTGATGCTGGGGTAGCAAGATGGTTCAACCTTAGAAAAACAATCAGTATAGTCATATTGAAAACAAACCTGTCTCAAGCCACATCATCATCTCAATAGTTATAGGTATAACCATTTAGGCTCAACCACCATACGAAGCGTAGACATGAAGAGACTAAAACAAATATGATAAAACTGTATCTGTATAAACCAAAAGCCAACCTCATACACAATGGAGATACTCTAGAAGGCTTCCCAATAAATGCCTGAGTAAAGCAGTTGCCTACCCTCCTCACAGTTATTGATATAGTTCTGGAAATGTTCATAATAGCAATAAGAGAAGAGAATGAAATCAAAGGCATAAAGATAGGGGGAAATATTATTTTATTTTCTTATTTAATAATAGTGTGCTTAGGAAATCCTAGGAAATCCGGACAGACACTACTTCAGACAATAGCTTTAGCAAATTCACAGCCTACCAAATAAATCTTCAGAAAATCCATAGCATTTCTATTTAATAACACATTCCAAAACTGAATAATTGAAAGGAGAATCTCATTGCAAATAACTATAAAATGGGTAACGTATTTGGGTATTAATCTACCCTGAAACATAGAATACTTCTATGGATTCAATTACAGCCTGCTTCTTAAGGAATTAAAGAGGGACAACTAGGTGGTGCACTGGATAGAGGACCAGTGCTGTAGTCAGGATGCATCTGAGTTCAAATGTGGGCTTCTGAAACTTGACAGTTACTAGCTGTGTGACCCTAGGCAAGTCACTTAACCCCAATTGTCTCTCCAAAAGAAAAACAAAAGACTTAAAAAACACTAAGAATATTTATTACTCATATTTGTGCTATGACAAGTATAATACAAAATTACAATGCTAATGGGCTGTTTTAATGATGGTTAATTGATAGTTTCAACACTACACTACAGCAATCAAATTATCCAAAGGATACTGTAAAGAATTTAGCAGAATATGATTAAAATTCATTTAGAAAAATGCATTATCTAGAATATCAAAGGAAACAATAGGAAGTAGAGACTTAGGGGAAAAGGCAGTTTTAGACCTCGAAACTAGATTGTAAAGCAGCAGTCATCAAAACCACCTGATCTTGGTTAAAAAAACAAAACCAAACCAACTATAGATAAATCAATTAAAAGGAGAATCAGAAACAATGTGACTCCCCTCGCCTAGTATTCAACAAACTGGAACACGCAAATTATTTAGAAAAGACATCTTTGTTTAATAAAAATTGCTATGAAAACAGGAAAGTAATTTGGCAGAAATTAGGCTTAAAATACCTCTTGCACTTTGCCCTACAATACGTTCTTAATTGATAAATGACCTTAATATTAACATTAATATCAAAAGCGAAAGTAAATGATATACACCTTTCACATATATGAGAGATATAATTCTTATTAAGTGGTAGAGGTAATTGCAAAAGATAAAACATCACTGTAATTACATAAAAGTGAAAAGCTTTTGGACCAGGAAATTTAATGCAACTAGGGCAGAAAGGGAAGTGATCCAAAGAGATGGGGAAAAAAAAAAGCAACAATGCCTTGCACCAAATTTCTCTGATAAGGGTTTGGTTTCCAAGAAATTTTATATTTTAGCTAAATATATACATATAGGTATGTATACATGCATGTCTGTATACGTATATATGTATACACATGTAAACACATATACACACTGCTTTATGTGCATATAATCATGCATGACTACACAGACACACGCACACATAAGTATATATGTGTATACATATGTGTTTACACATATATATGTGTATAACTCAAAAACCTGTTACCCTTTTCTTCAAACAAAATAGTCCATCTTTTGGCCCCAGGCCTTTTCTCTGGCTGTCCCCAATTTCTGGAATTCTTTTTTTCCTCATCTCTGCATCCTGGCTTGCCTAACTTCCTTCAAGTCGCAGTTTAAATCCCAGCTTCTGTAGGAAGGCTTTCCCAATCCCTTAGAACTGTAGTGTCTTCCTTTTGGTGAATATTTCCTATCTATATGCTATAGATCTTGTTTCTTTGTATTTGTTTACCTGTTACCTTCTCCAGTAGATTAGGAGCTCCTCAAATCCAAGGTCTGTCTGTCTTGCTTTCCCTTATATCCCCAACAATTAGCACAGTGCCTGATTCATAAAAGGTACTTCATAAATGCTTATTGACTTACTTCCTTAGACATTCTTCTAGAAATGAGATGATAGAGGTAACACTGCATATGCATTCAGTCCACCTGGGGAAGTTGAGAGGCAGATATTTACCAGGCCCTATGTTTACCACTTACTTCTCTCTTCTCCCACTTTTACCACTTCTGCAGTGTTTGGGGTAACAACCGCAGAAACTGCCTCCCTCACCCCACACCAACAGCATGTCAAGTCTTCCAAGGGCTGTAGAGAGTGGGAGGTACAATTAACTTGTTTTTTCCCCATCCAATATCGGACACCTGCTCCTGTTTGTGTTTCAATGTCATTCTCTGTTGAGGCAAAAGTCCTCTCCCTCTGCTACATCTCTTGAATCTTATTTCTATCCACTTCAGCCCTACCCCCTCTCACATCATACTCTCTTCTTCCTTTCCATCTTATTGTACTTTTGGAATTCCCACTCTTGTCCACAGCAATCTCTCCTCATATTCTTTATTTCATGTGGTGTTCACAAAACCTGGCTCCCTCCAGAATAAACTGCCTTCCTAGCCACCCCCTCCCATACTTCTTCCTCCATGGCCCCTGATACACTGGTCAAGGAGAATAAATGAGTGTGCTCTTTGCTGCACACAAACTTCTAGACCATCCCCTTACCAGTCGCATTCAGCAGCCTCTCCTTTGAAACACATTCGGGAATCATTGGTAGACACTCAGTCCTTAATCTGGGATCATCCATATCATTTGCTTTCTATGATCCTATTCCTTTATTTCTGCATACCCAATTGAGATTGAAGTCAGGAAGAGAGAGGACAGATGAAGTGCCGTAGGAAAACTTGAGGAGAGAGACAGAACTACCAGTTTGGAGGAGGAGGAGGAGCATGGAAAGCTTACTAGGAAAAAGTGGTAGCTTAGCTCAGGCCTAAGTGAAGATAAGGATTCTGATAGGTGGAGATGTTGAAAAAGTAGATAATAGACATAAGGAACAGCTTCAACACGTGTGTGAAGGCAGGAAATAGGATGTGCTTCTTGGGGAAAAGGTAGTTCTTTGGTAAGAATGAAGAGTATAGGGGGC
>CM053626.1:141569378-141592772 GCA_028646595.1 Phalanger gymnotis | reverse complement strand
ACGTGTCAAAAATAAAGGAAAAAAAAAGAATGAAGAGTGTATAAAGTGTAGTAATGCCAAATAAATCTGGGAAGTTAGATTAGAATCTGATTTCAGGTGGCTTGGTGTCAGGCTCAGGGATTCTAATTTGCCCCTATTAAAAAGTAAGCCACTCAAGGTTTTTGAGTATCTTATGTGAAAGAAGACCGGATTTTAAGTCAAATCATGGCAATCCCGTCTCAGTGATCTCATCAGTTTGCATAGGTTCAAGTATCATCTCTATGCAGAAGATTCCCAGACTTAGACATTCATCCCCAGTCTCTCTCCTATGCTCCACCCCTGCATCACGAACTACCTGCTGAATGTCACCTGGAGCTTCTGAAAGCTTCGCAAGTGCAACATATCTACAACAAACTTATCACCTTCATTCCCAAATCTGTCTTTGCTCTAAACTTCCTCATTTCTATCATGAACACTACCATCTTTCCAGTCATCCATGTCATAATGTCAGAGTTGGCCTTAATTTCCCCCCTCTCCATTACCCTGGCATCCACGTCTCAGGTGCTGTCCATTTTACCTACCTACATTTCATCTCCCAATTTCAGCCCCTTTTCTCCAAGCATATAGCCATTACTCTCACTCAGGCCATGATTTCATCTTCTCTGGACTTTTAAAATATCCACCAAATTGTTCTCTTAGCTTCTAGTTTCTCCCCTCTCTAATTTGTCTTCATACAGCTACCAGTATAAACTCCTGAAGGCAGAGTTCTGACCACATCCCTCTCATGATGAAAGGCCTTCTATGTTTCACGAAGGAAAAATAAAAATTCCTCAGAGACTGGTACTTAAGGCCAGCATCACCTGGCTCAAAGCTACCTTTCCAAGTTTATTTCACACTACTGTCCTTTACTGTATGTTCTAATCAAACTAAACTGCTAGCTCTTTCCAAAACTCGACATTCCATTTCCACATTCTGTGAACTTCCACAAGTCATTCTCGAAGCTTGAAGGTAGCCCACCACTTCCTGCTGTTCTTTTTTTCTACTTTGTACATTTTAGAGATAGGATTTGAATCCAGATCTTCCTAACCCCGAGCTTGGTTCTGTATCCAATATGTGACAGCTGCCTTTCTGGGACAAATTTATGGTTTCTACCAACTGAAAGTCTTTTCGCACAGTTTAGAAGGGTAAATTTTGAGAAATAAACTCATTTGAATAGAAAAAATATTTATTGAACTTTATCCAACCAAAATGAATTGGAGGGAATTGAGTTGGGGTTATGGAATCTATGATATTTGTGATCATCATGAATGATCTGAGCCCTCCTTGTACCTTTTCAAATAAAAAATATGATCTGCCCATCAAAGGACAGTCTTTCAGAGATGATGGGGTTTTAATGATTTAAAAATGATATTACCAACTTGCATGCAATTCATGGCAAAAGCTAATTGCAAACCAGTACTGCCTCCTTGGTACATAGCAGCATCTCATAATACATAGCAGCATCTCATAATATCTTTGATCCAAATTTCTCCATCACATGGCTGCGAGCCTTATGTTCCTCATGGTATGGTCAAGTTAGATCCCTGATTAAAATCATTCAGTGTTTCTCTCTTGTCGACCAAGTTCGACCTTCTTAATCTGGCATTCAAGGTCTTTCATAAACTGGCACAACACTATCCAAAAATGTCCAGAATAAAACTCATCAGCCTTATCTCACAGTATTTATACAAATAACATATAAATGTTAGCTATCACCATCGTCATCATAGTTATCATTACTGCTCTCCTATGTACATTTTTTGGTCTACCAAAATTGCAATACTCCTCATCTCCTTATGACATTCTGTATTTTTTCTGTAAGTTTTGTAAGTTTTCCTCTTAGGCCAAAAATACTCTTGAGCTACTCCTTTCCATCCCTTTCTGTCTCATGAACATAATCCATTCTTTAAAGTCTAACTCTGCTGTTTTGTCAAGAAACCACTAGAACCATGATCACCCTCACAGTCATCGCCGTTGTTGTCGTCATCATCAGCAATAATTTAGAGGTAATAGGGCTCCTGGAAGCCATCTAGGCCACATAGACATACACACACATTTTACAGATGAGCAAATTGAGGCCTTAAGAGGTTAAATATATTGCCAGAGTTCATACAAGTAGTAAGTGTCAGAGTTGAGATTTGAATTCAGGTCCTCTGACCCTTTCCTGATCTCTCAAATGATAACTATTTTCTTCCATTAGACTTTAAAAACATGCTTGCATGTAAAATTGTTTATGTCTATGCCATCTACCCTTATTAGATCTTTCTTACTTTTATTTTTAATTCAATATTTTACTTTTTCCCAATTACGTGTAAAAACATTTTGACATTCTTTTTGCAAATGTTGACTTCCAAATTCTCTCCCTCATTCCCCCCCCCCCCCACTGAGAAGGCAAGCAGTTGGACATAGGTTATACATGTGTAGTCATGCAAAACACATTTCCATGTAAGTCATGCTCTGAAAGAAAACAAAGAGAAAAAAACCCAAAGGAAAGTAAAAGTATCTTCAGTCTGCATTCAGAGTTCACCGGTTCTTTCTCTGGAGATGGACAGCACCTTTCAGGCTAAGTCCTTCAGAACATTCTTAGATCCTTGTATTGCTGAGAATAGCTAAGTTGTTCACAGTAGATCATCTATACAATACTGCTGTTACTGAATACAATATTCTCCTGGTTCTGCTCATTTCACTTTACATCAGTTCATGTGCATCTTTCCAGGTTTTCTGACAGCATCCTGCTCACCATTTCTTCTGGCACAATAGTATACATCACAATGACATGCAACGATTTGTTCAACCATTCCCCAATTGATGGACATCCCCTCAAATTCCAGCTGTTTGCCACCACTAAAAGACTGGCTATGAATATTTTTGTACATTTTGTCCTTTGGTACATTTTATCACTTTGGCATGTGATCTCTTTGGGATAAAGACATAGTAGTGGTATTCCTTGGCCAAAGTTTATACAGAGTTTTATAGCCATTGTGATATAATTTCAAATTGTTCTCCATAAGGACTGAATCAGTATACAACTTCACTAATGGTGCATTAGTGCTTTAATTTTCCCACACCCCCTCCAAGATTTTTCGTCTTCCTTTTCTGTCACATTAGACAATCTGATAATTGTACGCTGGTACCTCAGAGTTGTTTTAATTTGCATTTCTCTAATCAATAGTGATTTAGAGCATTTTTCATAAGACTATAGATAACTTTGATTACTTTGAAAACTGTCTGTTCCCATGCTTTGACCATTTATCAACTGAAGAATGGCTCTTATTCTTATAAATTCGACTCAGTTGTCCATATATTTGAGAGATAAGCTTTTTATCAGAGAAACTTGCAGTAAATTTTTTCACAGTAATGAGTACTATGTATTTCCCTCCATTGTATTTTCACCATGTATCCCACTCTCTCTCTCCTTTCACTCTGTCCATTCTTAAAAGTTTTGTTTCTGATTACCTCCTCCTGTCTGCCCTCTCTTCTGTCAACCCTCTCTCATCTTCTTATCCCATTACCCTCCTACTTTCCTGTATGATAAAATAGATTTGTACACCCAACTGAGTGTACATGTGTGTGTTATTCCCTCTTCGAGCCAATTCTGATGAGGGTAAGTTTTAATCCTCTCCTCCTCCCTTCCCCCATCTTCTCCTCCGTTGTAAAATCTCTTTTGTGCCTCTTTTACTCCATCCTTTCTTTCCCTTTTCCCTTCTACAAAGTGCATTCTTCTTTCTCAAGCCTTAACTTGATTATTTTTATATAAATCATCTTGTTGTATTCAACCCACGTCTTTGCTTTCTGCCTATATGTACTCCTTCTACTGCAGTAATAATGAGAAAGATTTTAGTACTTACAAATATCATTTTCCCGTGTAGCAATGTAAACAGTTTAACCTTATTGAAGCCCTTATTTCTCTTTCATGCTTACATTTTGATGCTTCTGTTGAGTCTTGTACTTCTAAATCAAATTTTCTATTCAGGTCTGCTATTTTCATTAGGAGTGTCTGAATGTCCTCAATTTCACTGGATATCCATTTTGTACCCTGAAGGATTATACTCAGTTTTGCTGGGTAGGTGATCTTTGCTTGTAATCCTGGCTCCTTTGCCCTTAGGAATATTGTATTGCAAGTCCTCTGATCCTTTAATGTAGAAACTGCTAAATCCTGTGTTATCCTGACTGTGGCTCTGATGTGGTTTGAGGAGGGTTCAGAAACCTGGCTCCCTGATTGAGCAGTTTGTGTGGCTTCAGACACCCCTCAAGGACTGAAGTATAGGAGAGGGTTGTCTGGACTGATTCACACATTCAAGTATTCTTCAAGTCAAGTTGGCAAAGGTTTACTCTTACGCTATTACAGTGGGCAAAGCTCCTTAAGGAGGTTGTATTTCTTAAGGAAATTGCAACTTAACAAGAATGATGCTCCAGCTTATATAGGAAAAGTAGTGGATTATGTGGCAAGTATGGTAATTGGGTGATAACATACAACCTAGGGCATTGGTTTTGTTCCCTGCTGGAAACCAAGGCATGGGGTTTCTCAGGGGTGTATTTTTGCTCTCTTATGTCTGCAGCAAGATAGCTTTAAGAGCTGATGTCTATAGTGTGACCTCTGGATTAGATATGATAACTTGAGGAATCAATACATGATAGTTCTGTGGTTACGAGATAGTCCTTGTTTTTTCTAAATTCATTCATTCATTTTAAGTTTTCAATATTCATTTCCACAAGATTTTGAGTTCCAAATTTTCTCCCGATCTGGCCCCACCTGAAGATAGCATGCACTCTGATTACCCCTTTCCCCACTATGCCCTGACTTCAATCACCCCACCCCATACCCTTCGGCCTCACTTTCTTGTAGGGCAAGATAGATTTCTATACTCCATTGCCTGTATATTGTATTTCTCAGTTGCATGTAAAAACAATTATTAACATTTGTTTTTAAAACTTTGAGTTCCAGATTCTCTCCCTTCTTCCCTCTCCACGCACTCATTTAGATGGGAAACAATTCAATCTAGGTTATACATGTGTAGTTACGCTAAACATTTCCATAATAGTAATATTGAGAAAGACTAGCTGTATTACCCTCCTTCCTATCCGGCCCTCCATTTATTCCCTTTTCTCTTTTGACCTTGTACCTTTTCAAAAGTGTTTGCTTCTGACTACCCCTCCTGCCAATCTGCCCTCCCATTATTTTTTCCCCTTATCCACTTCCCCACTACTTTCCTGTAGGTTAAGATAACTAATTGAGTGTGTATGATATTCCCTCCTTAAGCCAAATCTGATAAGAGTAAGTTTGACTCATTCCTTTTCACCTCCCTACTCTTCCCCTCCATTGTAACAGCTTTTACTTCTCTCTTTTATGTGAGATAATTTACTCTATTCTATCTCTCCATTTCTCCTTTTGCCAATATATTCCTCTCTTACCGCTTAGTTTTATTTTTTAGATATCATCCCTTTATATTACACTCACCCTGTACCCTCTGTCAACATATATAAGTATTATACTCAGTTTTGCTGGATAGGTGACTCTTGGTTTTAATCCTAGCTCCTTTGACCTCCAGAATATCATTTTCCAAGCCCTTCAATCCCGTAATGTAGAAGGTGCTAGATCATGTGTTATTCCGATTGTGTTTCCACAGTACTAGAATTGTTTCTTTCTGGCTGCTTGAAATATTTTCTCCTTGACCTGAGAACTCTGGGAGTTGGCTACAATATTCCTAAGAGTTTTCTTTTTGGGATCTTTCTCAAGAGACAATTTCTATTTTACCCTCTGGTTCTAGAACTTTAGATCTAGAACTTTAGTCCAACCTTAGATTATCTTAGGGCCTCATTAAAATGAAATAATTATTCGAGGGCTACACCCTGAACAAAAAATACAGTACGCTAATAGAAAGTGGGAGAATGCTTGTTATCAATATGACAGGCGAAGGTGCAAAGTGCAAAAGCAAACACAAAACAACAAAGTGACAACACAGCAGTATAAAGGTAAGTGTATCCTAACTATTCTGCATCTTACACACGGAACGCATCCCAGAGATCATTTGAAAATTCTGTGCGATATGTTCTGTCTATAATACTGCTTAGAAACACCAAAGAAAATTAACATCAATGAGATTATTTATTGGTGATGGAAAAAATCTAATAAGCTTTCCATGCAAATCATTATTTTATTTTTTCTCTGGTGAAAATTAAAACAGGCAGGCCGCATAAAATTTCACTGCTGGTTGCATGTGGCGTGCGGGCCCTATTTTGGACAGCCCACTTCTAGGCTAGAATATCAGGGCAGTTTTCTTTGATAATTTCTTGAAACATGATGTCTAGTCTGTTTTTTTGATCATGGCTTTAAGGTAGTCAAATAATTTTTAAATTCTGTCTCCTGGACCTATTTTCCAGGTCAGTGATTTTCTCAATGAGACATTATCTTCTATTTTTTCTTTCTTTTGCTTTTGTTTTATAATTTCTTGATTTCTCAAAGAGTCATTAGCTTCCATTTGCTCCATTCTAATTTTTAAGGAATTATTTTCTTCAATGACCTTTTGGACCTCCTTTTCCATTTGGATAATTCTGTTTTCTAAGGCATTCTTCTCCTCATTGGTTTTTGGACCTCTTTTGCCATTTGGGTTAGTCTATTTTTAAGGTGTTATTTTCTTCAGTATTTTCTTGAGTCTCCTTTAGCAAGCTGTTGATTGTTTTTCCAAGATTTTCTTGCATCCCTCTTCCTATCTCTAACCAGTTTTTCCTCTACTTCTCTTACTTGAGTTTCAAAGTCCCTTTTGAGCTTTTCCATGTCCTGAGACCAATTCATATTTTTCTTGGAGGCTTTGGATGTAGGAGCTTTAATTTTGTTGTCTTCCTCTGGTTGTACATGTTGATATTCTTTATCACCAAAGTAAGAATCTATAGTCTGATGTTTTATGGTCTTTGCTCATTTTCCCAGGCAATTATTTGACTTTTAAGCTCTTTGTCAAGGTAGGACTCTGCTTCCAGAACGGAGAGTGCTCTGTCCTAAGTTTCAGTTGTTTTATGCAGCTATTGTGAGAGATACATCTAGGCACCTGTAAGATCTTCAGTTGTTCTAGAGTGGTATGATCAAAGGAGAAGTGTTTATTCCTCTCGTGGCCTGTGCTCTGGTCTGTGAGTGGCCACAAACAGTCTTTTCTGCGTTGGAATTGTGAGGAGGATTCCCTCTCCACAGCCTCCAGAAGCTCTGCCACGACAGTGTTCTTCTTCACCCCAGGATGGCCACAAACGACTGTGACCCAGATCCAAGCAGGGCATAGCAAGAAAATTCTGCCTCGGCCACAGCAGAGATCGTGCAGTCACCCTCTGATCAGCTGCTTTATTCCCCCCACTATCTGTGGGCCTGGAGCCATGGGCCCGCCTGATGCCAATGCTATTGTGGCTCTTGCTGCCAACTTCGTCACCCCAAGCCTGGGGGTGAAGTGTACTTATATCACCCAGGCCCAACAGATTTTCCCCACTGACTTTCTGCTTTGTATTTTTTGTTTGTGGGTTGAGAAGATGGGAACCCACCACAGATGCCAGTGATTCAATCCCCTGAGGCCTACTCTGGCATGGTCTGTGCCAATGCAGCCCATGCTGGACTGTGCTGTGCTCCCAGGCCACTGCTAAAGACCCTTCCTATAAGCCTTACAGGTTCTCTTGCCCTGAAGATTTGCTTCACTGTGTCATTTTGTGACAGAGTGAATTTGTTTGGAATCATTTTTTACAGGTATTTGGAGGGGTTTGGGGAAGAGCTCAAGGAAGTCCCTGCTTTTCCTCTGCCCTCTTGCCTCTGCCTTGATAATCCTGTTCTAAACAAGAGAGTTTCTTCAGAGGTCAGCTTGTTCTTGTGATGGGGAAAGATAGTTTGTTTTACTGGGGCCCACTGATGAGTAATTGTGGGGAAAGGTAGTTTATCCCTCTGGAGCCCACTCATGAGTTATTACCAGGCCTAGTGTCCTTGGGCTGGGAGAACACTGTCAGGGATAGTGTTCTGGAGCAAGGAGAAATGTGATCTTGGAATTGGGTTCCAAGCACAAGCACCCAACCATCCAATCAACTACATGACATTTGAATTGTTTCTTTCCGACTGCTTGAAATATTTTCTCCTTGACCTGGGAGCTCTCATATTGGGCTATAATATTTCTGGGAGTTTCATCTTAGAATCCTTTTCAGGAGGTAATTGGCAGATTCTTTTTTTAAATGGTATATATATCTATATATGTAGACACATAGATATATATATATAGATATATATATATGTATATAGATATATATAGATAGATATAGATATAGATATAGTTATAGATATATATTTTTCAACTGATCCCCCAGATTCCCCAAATGGCAATAGCTTGACCAGAACAGAAAATTGGGCATGGGATGGGGAGTAAGTTTGCGTTGAGATAAGAACTTCCTTGATGAGGAAATATCTTCTATGAGAGCAATGTGAATGTCTTCTCACCAATATATGGGGACAGATGCTGATGTCTCAGGGAGGTTGTGATTCATTCAGTGCTGAAGCAACAAGCATATATGGTCAAGATAGGGACCCAACCTGCACTTCTGAATCAGGCCACACTTTGTACTCCCTTGAAGAATTTGGTTCTATTATTTAATTTCTATAGGCTCGGTTTTCTCATGAGTACAAAGAGATGGTCAAACTGCACAGCTGCTTTCTTCCTCACCTTCCTTCTTGCTCTAGCATATTAATCCCATTCTGTGTCTAAAAATCCAAAACTGAACAACTCATTGGCAGCAGTGGGATCTGGTAGCATAAAAATACCCTTTTCATTGGATTTGGATTTAAATGTTTTTCTTTCTATTCCAGGGATTATGATCAATCAGGATGATCACCTTGGTGAGTTTATTAAAATAACTTTTATTTTTGCAGATTTGACAACACTATATTTTAAAGTATACTTTAGTAGAAGAACCGAAAACAAAACCTCTTCATCATAACATTCTCCGTGGAAATTAGAAGCTGTTGGAGAACTGGGGCTTCACCTTTATTCATTTTTGCTCCTTCAGCATGTCTAATTAGGTATATATATTTTCATTTGACAATGGGGTTAGGGGTTACCCAGTGTTGACAATAAAGTTTTTTTTATTTCAACTCCCTTTTTATTTTGTGTATGGTCTAGAATTCCCCTGCTGGGGAAACCTGTACCTCCCCCATTACCATGGGGTGAGTTTTGATACCAGAGGAAGAGGTCAAGGAGCTCCAGGTTGATTAGAGGAGTTTAATCAATCATTATAATTACTTACAGAGGCTCTCTCAGGGATGGGGGGAGGGTCTGCCAGACAATTTAGGGATCACTGCAAAGAAACCCAAACATCTCCATAGCAAACATAGAAAACAGGTAAAGGGAACAGAAGCTAGAGAGTAGATCACTACTGATTGGTGGATATTTGTTGCTTCTTCTTAGTAATTAGTTCTTTTCCAAGCTTGGGCCTTAAGCCAATGTCGATAGCTAAATGTCCAAACCCAAGACTATTTCCAGATCACAAAAGGATGATACACAGGTCACAGCATTCTTGTTATGACTCTTACCTGACACATTATCTGAATAATGACTCCTGGATTGAATTTATGATTCAGGATCTATGTTATGATTTATAAGAGGTCACCATGTGTGGGCTTCCACCTTTCACAGAGTTTAAGTTAATGGCTTCTTACTTCTTATTTGTGTATTGTGACTTTTCCCCAGCCAGGACCCCACAATCCACCCTTGCCAAGCTGCACATACATTCTTTCTGAATATCTTCTGCAAGGTCCCTGTGGTGGCTTTATACTAGAGCGTTTAGGAACCTTTTGAGTATAGGCAGAAAGGATGGTTCCATTTGCAAGCATAAACTGCAAAATAATAGAAGCACATATAGGAAGACAACATGACTAATAAGAAAATTAAAACAGTTGTTACCATTTTCTTCCATGTCACGCCTAGGAAGGTGAAGGAAGAACCAACAGCATTTGGTCATTAGTGGGAGAGCTGAATTTCTGAACTTACTAATTCACTACCAGTCAGCTGTGTTTCTGAACTAGGTTCAGAGACAAGCAAACACGGCTTGGGCAGTTTTACAAGATATTGTCAGTGATAGAGAATGGAATCAATTACAAAATGTGGTCAGAACAATTTCATTTTCTCAGCTTCCTCCTTTTTTGTCAATGGGAGTTGTCCAATGATGACCATCGAGCCACCCCCAAGGTCCATTTAATTAACAAATTTCATCTTGGAATTCAGACATCGCATGGAGTAGTCTGGTCTCTGAAACATCTTTTCTTGGGGCAGTCTGGAAAATAACATGTCCTCAGGGGCAACTCTTTGGTAGAATTGTTTTTCTGGTTCCAAGATACTCCTTAGATGTTCCCTCTTTTATAAAATAGATCTCAATACAAGTAAGTATAACCTCACAAATTTAATTCTCCAATACCTAATTCATGTGATTAACAACAGAGTTACAAGGGGAACATTAAACTAGGAACCCATCATTCACTTGAAATATTAGAAAATCAGAAGTCTTTACATGTCCTATTTGATCATGTGCCTTTGAGATATAGGATTGTCTGATCTCGTTGCTTTCTCAAAATTTTCCACTCTGATTCCAATTCCTTCAGGAGGATCAGGTGCTATTGAGTTTTTGGTCCTGTAGGCAAAAACTTAAGTAACGACACCCTTGCAGGTAGAGACTTTCCACTCTTAGGTTCAATGGTTACACAAATAGATTCACTTATAAGAAGCTGACTTTACTCCAATTATAATAAAAGACTTGGAAGAATACTTAGGTAATTAATTCCAAAACAATGCATATCAATAAGTTGTTTAAAATCAAACATGTTTGTACTACAAGACACAGAACAAAAAGCTGTTATTTCCACATTATTAAGAGACTTGAATGAAATTGACTTTTCCATCAATGTAACAAAAAATATTCCCTGAGTTACATCCCTCTAAGAAAACTGATTGCACTAAAAATTCCCTTCCCCAAAGTAAATCGAAGGTGTTTCTGATTTCCATGCCACAAATTAATATGTTTGGTCCTGGTTTTCCCTTTGCCCAGTATTCCCATAGCATTCTGAAAGAACAAGCTATTTTTGGGACTTAATTTTTTCACTTGACTATGTAGACATCAGCAGGCTGATGACAAGCCTGACTATTAATTTGCCTAGTTGTTTGGGATATGGAATGACTACACATTCAGACTGAAAAGAGCAAGATCTCCCAGATTGTCACTGTGCTTATATTTTCTACTGACCATTTGTTCTGATTACGGAAATTTGCTATAACAGGAAAAAGTAAAGACATGATGATTCCAGCTTCAAACTGGTCCTTCAGGCTTAAGCCTAAGGGCACATATATGACAGGATAAAACAGCCTTAGCTCTGTTTGATTTCAGGTAGGTGTCACAGTTTAACAGCCAACTATGGAGTAACAATTGAGCCTCATAGGCAGACTCAGGAGTAGTCAGGTGGAAAACGTTACTAACACCATGGGATCATGAATCAGGAGGATCCTACCTTAGGCTGATGCCAAAGTTGTTCTCTCTGCTTTTCCCAGATGCAAACCTCCACCTGTGACATTGTGGGATCACATTCCCTCTGAGTAGTTTGTGGCATTTCTCACAAATGGTGGATTACTGACTTAATGTTCCATGAGATGAAACTAAAATCAAACTACAGCACAAAATTGGTTATAGTCCCCAGAGCTTTGACCTCAAATGTCAAGTTTCACTAATCACAGCTGGAGATGCACTCGGCAATAAATTTTTACCAGAACTCACATACATAAGAAATTTCACTTAGCATCTTCCACTTGTTTTTTTTCTTTTCTTCTCCAATTTTAATTTATCTTGGCATAAATATTAAGCATTAGAAATCTTTCTATAATATACATAAACTCAACAAGCCTAGTTCATTGTGTAGGAACTCCATAACTCAAACAAGCTCTTTTCCCAGGGCTGATGACTTTTCCCACATAGACAGCCTCTAGGAACCTGGCAAGTTTACAAAATTATGGGAATCAAGAGGGACCCCAGAGAAGGGGTTGATTCTGGCATCCCTCCTTGGTTTTAATGATCTTGCTAGCAGCTTTTGTGGGGGTGTAAGATCCAGCAACAACCAGCACCAGAAAGCTGCCAGCACAGGTTCCTTGATCTGCTTTACCAAGGAAAGTAACTTTAAGGGGTTAACAATCTCAGTTTAATCAAACATTTGTATATCACTCACAGTTCTGGGGGAAAAACATCAGCCTCCTAAACTTCAAGGCAAATACAAACAGAAATTACAAACATCAGCAGACAGATCTTGTCCGATTCAAATCACAATGCATAGTTACCAGTACCAACATCTGGGTCGCCAAGCTGGGGGGCAGTTTGCAGCTTGCCCAGAGTCTCAACACTCCTTCCATGAGTATGCCCCAAAAATCAGAGGCCAAGCTCTCCTCAATTATATCCAGTTTGGAGTCCTGAGGGCTCTGACTTCACCCAGGCTGGGTCTGGGAAAGTTCTCCATCCCCAAGATCACATCATATACAAATCGATGACTCTCAATTGTCTCAGTGCTGAGAAATATTCCAAAACAAAAAGATCCCACTTTATCTGCCCCACTCAAAGACTAGAATCATTAAAGGCACTTAAGAGAAGAAAATCAAAAAGTCCCACCTTAATTACTATTATACCATACCCACCCCATGATACCTTCTTCCTCCAGACTGATGTAAACCACATACTCTCTGAGTGGCAAGTCCCCTCTTTTCAGTCTTAATTTGCTTTGTTTTGCCCAGATTGAATTGCCCCTGTATCCTTCTGTGGCTACCCACTTGCCAGGATGTTTTTCAGGGCTCCCGTGTAACATCATGCATTCCACACCAGTATGCACCAGAGTAGATGTGGTTTCTTTATTTTTAGCACCCCAGTATATGGTAACTGGTACATGGGGCCTTCTGTCACCCCCACAGCCGTACATCGAAGTCAACGTCGGTCATATTCCTAAGGAAGTGGAGTTGGGATATCCACCCCATCTAACTTTGAGGTGCTGTGGGCTGTGTTCTTTGACACATGCCCCCCAGGAAGTGGAATAGACTACATACCCTCATGCCCTAAAGAGGACTGCTCTGAATGGACAAAATCAACCTGGATAAGGCTTTCACCTCAACCCCTCTTTTCCACACACAGTAATCAATGACCACTTTTATGTTTTAACATTATGACAAAAATCCCAGTAACTTAGTTAAGAATCTTACAACTTTCTTAAGTGATTGCCAGATTTGTTCTAGCTATAACTTCCTTTTAACTACAGGCAAAGGGTGGAAATATCCAGTTCCGTAAATGATAGTTACAAAAACACTGTAAAACAGGGTTAGCAGGACTGAGAAAATACCATAACTGGTTTTAAAGAATTTTTCCACTGCCTTTTAGTTTCAGTTCATACTCAAATAACATCCAAGTTGTAAAAAGTTGCTGAAACATGACTGATACACAAGTTTAACAATCTGAAACAATGATATATATTTAAAATTTGAAAGAAACCCATTACCAGTCAGATTAATTAAATTCTGTTGAATGCATTTCCAAATTACCTTATCTAGAAAAATCAGGCATCTCATCACCATTCGCATTGTGCACTGATCCCATCTAATTAAGGAACTAATAATAATAGTTAACATTTATAATGTCTGCCTCCTGTCAGTCATTGTGTTGGGTACTTTTCACTCATGTGCATTAAATTGAGGGAATGTCCTTAAGATCACCCCGTCAATGTCAATGCATTTCAGATATTTGCATTTTCCCAATTTGTCTTAATGGACAATAATATACTAAATTCTGACTTATCTTAAGCATCAAATTAGTAGGGATACATTTCACTTACAGTGTGACCAGAACGAATTCAATTACACCTGGAATTATGTTCCAAATGATATTAACTGGAATCTGGGCTTATGATTGTAAGACTATAGTATTATGTTTTACACAAGTCCTATGTATACTAAAGATTTCATATTATGGGATCCACTATTCCCAGCAATCCACTGCCAAAGATTATAAAAATGGACATTTGCTTTTGTGATTTAATCTACCCCAATTATCACACTTGAGATCATAGTTTCATTTAGCTCAAATCTCAGTTCCACAATCTTGGAAGGAACCCCTAGCTTATCAACTTACCCATAGCTCTCTATGATTGCTCATGAATAGGAGTCACACTTAATTTATAGTCAAGTTTCAGTTTTTATGTGCATCCTCATTTTAAAAGTTATTTTAAAATTGACCAGTACTTAACTTCAGTTTGTAAGACTTCCTAAATACCAATCTAGATATTTCAATTAAACCCAATTACCTTTTCATTTTTTCCTGATTCACACAAACCTTTTCTCTTTTTGTGAGCCAGGAAAGGGTTAAGTGCCAGTTTTATTTCAAAGTGTACACTTTTTTTTTTCTTTCCTCTCTTCAAACTTTCACTGACACAGCCCACAAACCTATCTCTCTATAATCAGTGAAATAACCTTTATCTCTTAATAAATATGTCATTCTAGGGTAAAAAAATTCTTCCCTTTTTTCTTGTCTGTTCTTTTACACCCCAGAACCTGAACACAATTTAGGAATGCAGAGGTAGAGAAAGAATTTATTTTTAACTTTTCAGGGTTTAATTAAGAAGACACAGAAAGATTTGCCAGTACATATCTTGTTTCTTTCAAATTCTGATTGTACTAATATACTTTCTCTCTCTCTCTCTCTCTCTCTTCTCTTCTCTTCTCTTCTCTTCTCTTCTCTTCTCTTCTCTTCTCTTTTCTTCGCCCTCCCAGGCTGCTTCAGTCGGCCAGAGATGGAGGGAGAGGAGAAAGATTCTCACAATTGCAGGCCTTGTCACTGTCCTGTCTACATGCTTAACTCTCTTCAACCTGGCAAGCCAGCATTTCTACCTGTTTCTCCTTCTTCTTTACTTTGTTAATGCCCTGGCTATGAGAACATTGGCTTTCCATTTGTTTCCTTCTAATTGGAATTGTTTCAGTAAATTTTTAATGCTGTGAAAAAGAGGCTGTCTCACATCTGTCACCACTTCTCTCCCTCTTGTTCCCTACCTGATTGAACATACTCCTACCAGAGGGGTTTCTAGTCCTTTAGGCATTTTCAGGGCATCTTCTTACTTACACAATAGTTCAACACTAGGCAAACCCCCTACTCCAACATGGAGGCCATGCAGAGTTTCCCCTTGGCTTATCCCCTACTCCTTTGTCATTCCTTTGGTATCCCACTGACTACACCAATTATAAGGTCTGGAATCCCCCTGCCTGGGGAACCCCATATCTCCCCTATAAGCAAGGGGTGACCTTTGATACCAAAGCAAGAGTCCAAGGAGCTCCAGGTGGATTACAGGAGTTTAATCAATCATAACTATTTACACAGAAGAGCAATCTGGGACAGGTGCCAAACAGTTTACTGGATCCTCCAAAAGAACCCCCCAAAATCCCCATGGTAATTATAGAAAATGGACAAAAGAAGGAGGAGCTAGAGAGTGGATCCTTACTGAGTGGTGGATATTTTGAGTTTTCTGTTTAGTAATGAGCTCATTTCTGAGCTTGGGCATTAAGGTAATGTTGATGGGTAAATGCCCAATACAAAGCTTTTTACAGATCACAAAATGATGACAAACATGTCATTGCATTCTTCTTATGGCCTTTACCTGACACATTATCTGAATTATGTTTCAGTGACTGAATTCATGATTCAGTATCTAAGTTATGATTGTTAACAAGTCACCATGTTGGGGCTTCCACCTTTCAGAGACTTAAATTCATGACTTTTCACTTCTTACTGGGTATTATGACTGTTCCCCAATCCAGACCCCGTATTTTGGAAATTATGTCTGATTAACTTTCCATTTATGATAACAAGTGATAACAAGGCCTTTGTGTTGGTATTGGTCCTATTTTGGTAAAAACACAACACCACATCAGTGAAAGGAAACCCAAGTGTGGAACACTCCTCATATCTTAAGTGCAATCAACAGGTATTTAAAAAAACAACAACAATTACCTTAGAGAACTGCCTAACATTTCAAAGACCTCTAACTGATTTGGTGGTTCCCATGTAAACTCTTGTTCATTGTAGATGAACTGTTTCCATCTATGAGAAAGACGAAATGAAGCTTCCAAAACAGGCAGGAAGGGAGAAAACTATTATGCAAGAAGGAATTTATGATCAACACACATGGTGAGCTTTTATGTTAGTTTAAACTTTACTACATTTAGCTTTGAATATGGTTGTTTAAATAAGTGTGCAAATTTTGACCATTTACAAGGCTTTAAGTATTATATGGTGGCTCAGTACTCTCATTGCTCTTGGTAGAGTGATTTCCAAAATTCTTTACATGCAAATAGATTGTTCAATAGCCATAGTGTTGATTGAGCAAATTGGGTCTTGCCATGGAAAGCTTAGAAGATGGATAGGTGTGAATCAAGTTCCTGAACCAGCACCTGACTGAAAAAGAAACAAAACAGATATGACTATTGTGTGTTCCTATTATACCACTAAGCACCTGCTCAGGGAAGGGTATCTTAAGAAATTAGAGTATATTGACAAAGATTCGTACAATCCAGGCTATAGGAATTCACAAGGGGCCAACTTCAGCCAAAATGGGATCAAATGGTAAGAAACATGTTTGAATTCCTTTAAAGAAAATAAAACCAAGTTTACTCATGTATTCACAAAACTGAGAATAAAGAATTTTTCCTTTCTGTTGGAAGGAGAACTTTAGTTTCCTATTTCTAAAATGGTGAGGAAATTAATTTAATTGAATTCACTTAGGCTCAAGGAAGTATTTCTGGATTGTCCCTCCACTAGTCATGTTATTTCCTTCCTTGCCTCACTCAGGCTTGAGATTGAAATACAAGGTTCTCCTGGAAATTACATAAAATATCCAGCCTAATTCCTTCATACAAATAATGCATATAAACTATTTGCAGTTTGAGGTGCTTCGTCATATTAAAATATTTTTTGTATGAGGTGAATCAGTGTCATTTGTCAATAAGATAAGAGTGCTCCTGCCAGTATGGTCTTTGGGAATAGAATTCAACAGATTCCACAAAATGGGAGGATGTGAGCAGCATGGAAATACCAAGAGAGCTGCCTGTCAGAAAAACAAAATGATGATACAATCTGAGGTTGAATTAATCTTGAAAACTTATAGATGAGGAAATATTTTCTACCAATGCAGATTCAGTGTCTTCCCTCAAATTTATTTTAAAAAAAACTTCCAATTCCTCAAAGAGGTTAATTGTTTCATTTAGTGTTAAGAAAGAAAATAGACATGGTAGAGACAGGAACTCACCAAGCATTTCCTAACCCTTAAGTGACTATCGAATGAATCTTTTAACATTTTTTGGCTTGGAGTTAGTATAATGGGGCTGGCTGTCAGAGAGAATGGCCGCATTCTTTTTGAGCTTACTTCCTCCTCTAGCACAGTATTCTTATTCTAAGTCTCAAAATATGAAGCTTTCCCCCAATTATAACCTTGTGTGATGTCAGAGCAGAAATAATCCTACTAATTGATTCTCAAACTTTGCTTTATGATAACTAGTCCTCCCACAGCTCCCTAGCATACTCACTTCTTTGGATTTCTAAAAATTCCAATTAGTTTGAACAGTATCAACATAGTAATGCTGAATGTTTCAAAGGTAAGGGATGACTGCAGAGGGAAGATGAACAGGTGGTTTAAATTCAGAAATTTAAAGCAATTTTTGAGTCAAACAGATAGACTCTGATAGAATTAACAGGATTCTTTTCAGTAGGACATTCCTGATGTGCTGGAGAATAATTACAAAAAAAGTCCTGTTCCCAAATAACATTTGCCATATTCATAATTTTAAAAATTGGATTTGCATTAAAGTGTTTTACCTTTCTATTTCTGCGATGCCAATAATGGCAGTAAGTCAGTAACCAGAGAAAAATTTAAATCTGCAAGGACAATTATCCAGGTGAGCTTATTAAAATTATATTTGTAGTAGCAGATTTCATAGTGCATATACATATATACATATATATATACATACACACACACACATATATACATACACACACACATACATAGTCATTAAAGGCATGTTGAGATTTAACCATAGTATAGTAAAATTCTTACACCTTGAGAAAGTTTGAAGTGAGAAAATTTGAGGAAGTCTGCAGATAAAGGAATATCTTGCCAGGCTTTTCTGAAACTATTCTGCTCATCATTTCTTATAACACAGTAGTATTTCTTCAGAATCATATACCATAACTTACTGAGCCATTTTCCAATTAATTGGCATTTCTTGAATTTCTAATCCTTGACTATCGCAACAATAATTGTTATGTTGTTTAGAGATGCACTTTTCCCACTGTGATTTCTTTGGAGTCGAGTAGTGTTATTGCTGTATTAAAAAAGTATGCAGTTTTATAGGTCATTGGGCATAGTTTAAACTTTTTTCTCAAGAATTGTTGGGTGGAAAGCTCCCAATGCTGCTGCTGCTGCTTAAACAGCTGCCTCTAAGATCCACTCCTGGTATGTACAGTTTGGGCCAGCCCTGATTCCAGCAAGAGTGCATTAGTGTCCTTATTTTTCCACATTTTCTTTAGCATTTGTCATTTCCCTTTTCTATCTGTTATGCTCTATGGTAACTTTTTTGCAATATGTTGTTTCTCAAATAATGTCTTCATTTATCTTTGTTTTTCATTTGCTTTGTCTGAGATCATGATTGCTGCTTGCCCCTGCCTTTTTTGCCTCAGGTGAAAGATAAGATTTTGCTCCACGCCTTAGTTTAACTCTTTTTGTTTCGAGTATGTTTCTTGGAGACAATGTGTTGTGCCCTGCCCCCCAGTTTACCCTCCATCTTGCCCGAGCTCAGCCCACTGTTTGTGCTCCCATCTCCACAAAAATCAATTGGTACTTTTTCCCTTTCAACAACCTGACCCTACCCCTGCTCAGGGCTGTTTGATTTGAGCCTTTACTCTGAGCAGTCATGCGTTTGAATAAATCCACATCAAAATTTATATCCCAGTCTCCCTTGCTTATTTTGGCACAACAAATGTACTGTTGGATTCTGGTTCTTAATCTATTCTGCTATCACATCCATTTTATGGTTGCAACCATCGCATTCACATTCACAGTGATTATACTGTGTATTGCCCTCATCCTATTTTTTCCCATTTCTCCTTCACTCCTTCTCTTTTTATCCTGCCCCCCTTCTCACCACTACCTCCCTCCATTTGTTCACCCATTTATCATCCTCCTTCCCCTATTTCCTCCTTATCATGTTTCTCTGGTGGAGAAGACAGATTTCTATATACCAGCACAGACAACATCTGAGACCACCCGTGCTGTAGAGCAGTCCCAGGGAAAAGGAGACTTCCAGCAGCCAGACCATGCCTCCCCCACACCTCATGAAACCAGAGGCCATAGCACACAATGCCAGTGAGCAGACCCACAGATCCCGACACAACAAACTTGGCACAGAGTCCCCTAAGCCCCAGAAGCAGAGATCCACTTTAGAAGCAAAGAGGAAAAATACACCATAAAAAAGCACACTAAAAAGCCAAAGACCATTGATTCCTATTATGGAGACAGGGAAGATCAAAATACCAATTTAGAAGAGGGCAGCATGGACATTATATCCACATCTGAAACCTCAAAAGGGAATATGAACTGGTCTCCACCCCAAAAAGCATTCCTGGAAGAACTCAAGTAGGACTTTAAAAGGCATATTATAGAGGTAAAAGAAAAAATGGACAAAACGGAAAAAATTCGCTGACGAAATCAAATCTTTAAAAAGTAAAATCGGCAAAATCGTTAGGAGATTCAGAATATAGAGAAAATATCTCATTGAAAAGTAAAATCAACCAAGTGGAAAAGGAGATAGAGGTGCTAAAGGAAGAAAACAATACATTAAAAAGTAGAATTGGGCAAGTAGAAGTTAATGACTCTAGGAGACATCAAGAATCAGTCAAACAAAACCTAAAGAATGAAAAAACAGTAGAAAGCATGAAATATCGGATTGGAAAAACAACTGACCTGGAAAATAGATCTAGGAGAGACAATGTAAGAATTATTGGTCTACCAGAAAGCCACGTTGAAAAAAAGAGCCTGGACAGTATCTTCCAAGAAATCTTCAAGGATAACTGCTTCAAGGTCCGAGAAGCAGAGGGTAAAATAGTCATCGAAAGGATTCAACGATCACTCCTTGAAAGGGATCCCAAATTGAAAACTCCAAAAATATCACAGCCAAATTCCATAATCATCAGGTCAAGGAGAAAATACTGGAAGCAGCCAGAGAAAAACAATTTGAATATCATGGAACTACAGTCAGGATCACACAGGATCTTTCAGTTTCTACATTAAATAACAGGAGAAATTAGAATATGAATTCTGAAAGGCAAAGAGCTTGGACTACAATGAAGGATCAACAACCCAGCAAAATTGAGCATAATTGTTCAGGCAAGGAGATCGACATTCAGTGAAATAATGGAATTCCAGACATTCCTGATGGAAAGGCAAGAGCTCAATAGAAAATTTGATATTCAAATACAAAACTCAAGAGATACATAAAAAGGGTAAAAAGGGGGGAAAACCCTTGTTATTCAATAAGGCAAATTATTTACATCCTTATATAGGATTATATTGTCATATATATGTTCACATATAAATATATATGTGCATATATATACAAATATATATAATATATATGTGTATATATATATATATATGTGTGTGTGTGTGTGTGTCAATCTTGGGAAGAGTGCAGTTATTATGACAATTGAAAAGGATATACATAGACTGTGGGTGTCAGTATAAAATAACTGATACAATGATAACAAACAATTAAGGGGTGTAAAGGGATGGTTCTGGGAGAAGAGGTAAGGAGGTAGTAGAAAAGAGTAAATTACATCACATGAAGAGGCACAAAACATATTATGATAGAGAGAAAGCAGGAAGGGAGAAGAGCAGGATTTTTGCTTTACTCTCATCTGATTTAGTTCAAAAAGGAAATAACATACTGTGATAAGTACAGAAATCAAACTTGTCCTACAGGGAGTAGGAAGGAAAAGGAAAAAGAAAAGGGAGTGAGGTAATCAGAAGGGAGTGAAGAAGTTAAAAGGGGAAACAGGTAAGATAAGAGAGGGGAAGCAAGAAGGAAGGTAAACTGAGGAAGGCGGTGGTCAAAAGCAAAAATTTTGAAGAGTGCCAGGGAGAAGGGAGAAATAAAAGCATGAATAGGGGGAAAATAAGCTCTCCCACAAAATGGAAGTAGATAGCAGGATAGATTAAAAACTATAATCCTAGAGTATGTTGTTTACAAGAAACACATTTGAAACAGGGAAATGCACACAGGGTCAAGGTAAAAGGCTGGAGTAGAGTATAGTATGCTTTAGCTAAAGTAAAAAAAAAGCAGGGGTAGCAATCTTAATCTCAGACAAAACAAAAGGAAAGATAGATATATTTAAAAGAGAAAAGGAAGGGCACTATATCCTGCTAAAAGGCACCATAGACAATGAAACAATATCATTATTTAACATATATGCACCAAGTGGTATAGCATGTAGATTCTTAGAGGATAAGTGAAAGGAGTCACAGGGAGAAATAGACGGCAAAACTATACTAGTGGGGACCTCAACCTCCCACTCTCTGAACTTGATAAATCTAACCTCAAAATAAACAAGAAAGAAGTTAAGGAGGTGAACAGAATTTTAGAAAAGGTAGAAATGATAGACCTGTGGAGAAAACTAAATGGGGACAAAAAAGAATGTACTTTTTTCCTCACTCGTACTTGGCACGTACTCAAAAACTGACCAGGTACTAGGGCATAAAAACCTCACAGTCCAGTGCAGAAAGGCCGAAGTAGTCAAAGCATCCTTTTGAGATTATGATGCAATAAAAATTATTTGTAATAAAGCACCGTGAAAAAAATGAAATAAAATTAGTTAGAAACTAAATAATCTGACCTTAAAGAATGAGTGGGCCAAAGAACAAATCATAGAAACAATTAAAAACTTCATCCAAGAGAATGGCAATAATGAGACAACATACTAAAATGTATGGAATGCAGCAAAAGCAGTTCTTAGGGAAGTTTTATATCTCTAAATTCTTACATGAATAAAATAGATAAAAAAGGAGATCAATGGATTGACCATGCAACTGAAAAAGCTAGAAGAAGCAAATTGGAAATACTGAAAATCAAAGGAGAGATTAATAAAATTGAAATAAAAAAACCTATTAAATTAATAAATAAAAGTAAGAGCTGGTTTTACGAAAAAAAACCCAATAAAATTGATAAACCTTTGGTCAATTTGATTAAAAAAAGAAAGAAGAAAACCCAATTATTGAAAAGGGTGAATTCATCTCCAATGAAGAAGAAATTAAGACACTAGTTAGGAATTATTCTACCCAATTGTATGGCCATAAATTTGACAACCTTAGGGGAATGGATGAATATTTACAAAAATATAAATTTCCCAGGTTATCAAAAGAGGAAGTAAAATACCTAAATAAGCCCATCCCAGTAAAAGAAACTGAGGAAGCCATCAATGAACTCTCCAGGGCCAGATGGTTTTACACGTGAATTCTATCAAACATTTAAAGAACAATTAATTACTATTATTTATAGAGTATTTGGGAATATA
The DNA here is from genome assembly GCA_028646595.1 of Phalanger gymnotis. Lineage (NCBI taxonomy): Eukaryota > Metazoa > Chordata > Mammalia > Diprotodontia > Phalangeridae > Phalanger > Phalanger gymnotis. Next base: position 141,570,119 of record CM053626.1, on the reverse strand, counting down.
GGTGGAGTCCTACTAAATTCTTTTTATGATGCAAATATGAAACTAATACCCAAACCAGGAAGTGTGAAAACAGAGAAAGAAAATTATAGACCAATTTCCCAAATGAATATTGATGGAAAAAATTTTAAATAAAGCATTAGCAAAAAGATTGCAGCAATTTATCAAGAGAATAATACACTTTGACCAGCTAGGATTTGTTCCAGGAATCCAAGGCTGGTTCAATATTATGAAAACTATTAGCATAATTGATTATATCAACAACACAACTGGCAGAAACCATAAGATCATCTCAATAGATATGGGAAAAGCCTTTGACAAAATACAACACCCATTGCTATTAAAAACACTAGAAACCAGGTCCAAGAGAAAATATTGCAAGCAGCCAGAAGGAAACAATTCGAGTTTTGTGGAAACACAATCAGGTTAACACAGGATCTAGCAGCTTCTACATTAAGAGTGGGGTGGCAAAGTGGGGTACCTCCCGAACTCAGCTCCCACCACCACCTTGATGCTCCTCCTCCTCACCAGTGATGCGTCCCCATGCTGCCCTTCCTGAGGCTGTTGTACAGGAAACTACTGAGGCTCTCAGACCAGAGGATGTGGGTGCTGCTGTTGCCTGACCCCTTCCTGTCCTGCCACCCTCCCCTCAACCTAAACCACATCAACATTTCAATAGTTATGGAAAAAGCCTTTCACAAAAAGCAATACCCCTTTAGGCTGAACCTAAATAAAGTACAGACA
>CM053626.1:141543360-141568878 GCA_028646595.1 Phalanger gymnotis | reverse complement strand
TGTACAAAACAACCTATGTACAGGATGGATAGGAAATAGTACAGCAAGGCACTGGAATAAAGAGGAGTTGGGAAAGGTCTTCACTAAAAGATGAGGTTTTATTCTCATGTTGTTATATTTGCCTCCTATCTTCTCTCCTACCACAGGAGTTCATTCTTCCTCTAAAAGATGCAGTCCAACTCTGAGATTGTCAGGTTTGCCCCGTATCCCACCACCTGCGACAGAAGTTCAATCAAACTTCAGCTAAGGCCTGGATCTACAGTCTCCTGAAGGACTCAGATGGTCCTAGAACAGATGTGGTGAATCCTATGGGTTTAAGGATACCCACTTCGAGATCTGGTTTAGTTTGGGGCCATTCAGGCCTAGAGAAAAATCTAAAAACCCATTTCAGTGATGAAACTAACCTTATGACCTTAGGAGGTATGGATAGAGTAGAAAAAACACTGGTCTGGCAGTTAGGAGACTTCAGTTCCAATGCTGGCTTTCCCACCAGCTAGCTTTGTGATTGATTAGTTAATTCTCTCTGGATTGCAGCTAACTCCCATGTAAAATAAGGATGTGCTAGAATAGACTCTCTACTATCCATTCTTCTTCTGACACCTGGCATCTTTGAGAAAAGCAATGAGCTAATGCCAAACTAGATCCCTGCATATTAGAATAACATTCTACCTCCACCAAAGCTGCCCTACGCTAGCTCAGTTTCTTGGGGCTAACTATGGTCTCTGAATCAGAGAAGGCAGGGTGGTGAGGATAGGCAGCCTGGCTCTCTGCTTCATTTCCAGTTTAAGATGTCTGTATACATGAAGGAAGACTCCCCGATATCGGGGCAGTAACTCGAGATACAGCTGGTGGCTGGCTTGCTCTGTAGGCCAAACTTAGGAAGCCTGCTGGGATGTTTTTGTTTGGTCTGTTAATAAGAAGCTTTAGTCCTGATCTTGTTACACTTCCTTGTTTGTTTGATTCAGAGGGTTTCGATATGCAAAAATTAATTGCAATATAATGACACTTTAAGTTTAAAGAAAGCTGTCATACCACCCTGTCATAGCCCTTTCATTCCTACTTGCTCACTCAGCCTGTTATCCTGAAGATAAATACTGGATATCTGCTGCAAGAGAGTATTCAAAACTGGTACTCCCTTGGACCACAAAACACAAGTGCTTCTGCCTTTTGACAATTTAAGAAACAAAGGCTACAGATTAAACCTGAAGAAACTATTCACAGAGTATCTTATATACCAAGGCCATCTTCTAAATACTGTGTTAGAGTTGAAAAACATCACCTACCTCATTCCCTGATTCACTGTTGTACAGGGGATTTCTGTCCCTACCATAATTGTTCCACGGATGTGGGGCAGAAGGGGAATCTAGATGACAAGGCATGTGTGGATTCTCATTGCATTCAGTGTGCTCGATGGTGACTGGCCCTGGTAGCCATTCTTGGTAGCACCAAGATTCTGTGGAAATTTGTTGTGGTTGCTCTGTTGTTTTCAGGCCTGCCCAACTCTTCATGACCCATTTGGGGTTTTCTTGGCAAAGATACTCAAGTGGTTTGCCATTTCCTTCTCCAGTCCATTTTACAGATGAGGAAACTGAGGGACACTGGGTTGAGTAGCTTGCCCACTGCTACCCAGCTGTAACAACAAGGTTACTAGCAGCTGCTGTGAGGTATAAGACCCAACAAGACCAGCAACAAGAGCTGCCAGCACAGGATCTTTGATCTGCTTTTCTAAGGAAAGCAACTTTAAGGGATTAACAATCTCACTTTAATCAAAGGTACATATATCATTCACTTAGTTCAGGGGGAAAAGCCAGCACCTGAACTTCAGAGCCAATACAAATAGAAATTACAAACAGAAAATATCAACAAATCAAATAACACAATTCGACAGACAGGCTTTGTCGAATCAGGACATCCCATACATAGTTACCAAAAAGAGAAGCACCAACACCTGGGTTTTCTTCAAAGCCTGGGGGCTCCAGTGGCTACCCAGAATCTCCACACCAACACTCTTCCAGTGAGTGAGAGCCTCCCCAAAATGCTAATCTCTGACCTGATATACTCTTCTTCAAGCCCAAAGCCTCCACACTTAATCAGCAATAAGGGTGTGGGTCTGGGACTCCACACCTCATAAGAATTAATCAAAGACACTTGATTACTTTAGGATTCTCAAAGAAAAAACAGTAAAATAAAATCCCCACCATAAATGCCAATACACCTGGTAGTAAGGCTATGAGGCCAAATTTGAACTCAGGTCTTCCTGGCTCCAAGCCTGGTGCTCTATCCATTGAAGCAAGTAGTTGCTCCATTTTGTGACTAGAGGAAATGAAAAACTGGTATAAATGATCTTGAATAAATGTGAATTAAATTGATTATGCTATCTTTGCCCTTATTGTCACAGTAAGAAGAAACTTAGCCAAAATAGGACGCCTAGGATCTCATGAAGGAAGTCACTCTTATTATCTCCCTCAGAGAAAGCAGAGAGCCCTGGAGAGAGGTGAAACAAGTCACAGAGACTGGACTAAAGAGGAGTCATGAAGATCTGAGTTCAAATCCAGACAGAGACATATACTAGATATGTGACCCTGGGCAAGTCATTTAACTTCTTCCTGCCTCAATATCTTCCTTTGTAAAATGAGGATAATAATAGCACCTACCAACCAGGGTTGTTGGGAGGATCAAATGACGTAATGTTTAGAAAGTGCCTAGTACACGTTAGCATACTCTCTCCCCTCACTTGTGCTCTTTTTGAGGAAGCTAGGTGGTTCTGTGGCTAGAGCCCTGGACCTGATGTCAGGACAGACCTCAGTTCAAATCCAGCCTCGGACACTTGATAGCTGTGTGACTCTGCCCAAGTCAGTTAGCCTCTAGCTCAGTTTCCTGAACCTATAAAATAGAGATAATAACAGTACTTAATTCACAGGGCTACTCTTAACCTGGCACACAATAGGTACTTAATAAATACCTGTTCTCTTCCTGTCTCTTCCCCTTTCCTTAACCTTTCTGAGCCTCAATTCCTTCATCTGTAAAATGAGTTGTCACAAGGATAGCACTTTGTAAATCAGAAAGTGCTGAAGAAAGATCAATTCTGACTCTGGCATTAACTGTGTGACCATGGACAAGTTCCTTGCTCTCTCTGAGTCCCAGTATCCTGGCTATAAGGGAAGAATGATAATACCTACATAGAGTACGGACATTACAAGGTTGTGAGGATTTAATAGATGTTAAAGGAACCTTGGAAACTTTGTGCCATAGAAGTATCAGCTGCTGTTATTATTGTCATTACTATTCAAGATTTCTGAGTCTTTGATTACATGGCCAAATCAACAGAGGAAAATCATTCTGGTTTGGTATCATGGAGTAGTTTCTCCTGTGCCATCCTCCGTCCCAATGATTAAATATGAATGAGGTTTGGGGCTGGGTTTTTCTTCCATTCTCCTGAATTGTTTAACAGACATATCAGAAGAGGGGTCAAAGGAACATAGGATCAGAGCAGTATGGACTCAGAGATTATCTTGACCATTATCCTCATGTTCCAAGAGCAATCTGACCTCTAGGGAAGCTAAATACAGCCAAGGTCACAGAGCTAGCTATGGGGGCAGACCCAGGATTCCACTGTGGGTACTGAGTTTCCAAATACGACATTCTTCCCCGTATTCCACATGACCACTGTACTGTTCTATTCACATATATTTTTAGGTGGCCCCCAAAGAGGCTGAAATGCCAATGGTATGAGTCATTTAGCCAAATGGACACATCCAAATCTGCAGCCTTCCTAAAATTTCCCTAAAGAGTCCTAGTTCATCTCCCTCCCCCTTTTAATCCCTGATTGTAACTAGTAAGGGAAAGCACATATTCCTCTCATCTCCAGTCTTCCCCTTGTCTGTCTCCTTTCTGTCAGATCTCTATAGCCTTTCTCTCCCTTGACTTGTACTCTCTTGATCTTTCTGAAGTAGCTAAGTAGTAAAGTGAATAGAGAGCTGGGTCTGGAGTCAGGACAGACTTGAGTTCAAATCTAGCCCCAGACATTTGCTAGCCACGTGACTCTGCAAAAGTCACTTAACCTTTGCCTCAGTTTCCCCAATCTGTAAAATAAGAGATAGTAACAGCACTTCCTTCCCTTGCAAGGGCTCCTGTGATGACCAAATGAGATATTGGTAAAGCCCTTCACATAGTGCCTGGCACATTGTAAGCATGATATAAATGCTTGTTCCTTCCCTTGTTTTCACTGCTGGGCCCAGAAGTACTCCACTGAGGCTGAGACTCTGATTGCAAAGTCCAGCAGAGTTGTCAATTCAACAAGCATTTATGAAGTGCATATTAGTGATTTACTAAGCTCTGGAGATTCCAAAGACAAAAACCAAAAGACCAAAAAAAAGTTAATTAGGGAATTTGGGACATGCAAACATAAGGAAGCACACAATCTCTAAAGTGATTTCTTCAGAGAAGGGCCTCATTAATAACCAAGGTACTAGGAAAAGCTTCTGGAAGAAAGTTATGACCAAGCTGGTGAATTTGACCCACCTCCAGGAGGTCGAAATGAGGTGTATCAATAATTAAGGTGGGACTTTTTACTGTTTTCTCTTTTGGAGGACTTATTTAATCAAGTTCCCTTGGTGATTCTGGCCTTTGTTTCTTTGACTAAGTCAGGAGACTTTGGGGAAAGTCTAGTTTACATGGGTTTGAGTCATATGTTTGTGATATCCTTTGACCCTGAACAGGGTATATAAACTCAGAGGTTTGTGTTTTTCCTTTTAGGGCTCTCTCTCACTGGAAGAGTGTGTTGTGTGACTTAAAAACACTCTGGGCAGCTTTGTGAGGAGCCCCCCTCTGCAGCTTGTAAACCCAGATGCTGATGCTTCCCTGGTAACTATGAATTGTGATTTGAATCAGACATCTGTTGATGTTTGTAATTTCTATTTGTATTTGCTCTGAAGTTCAGGGTGATGGCTTTTCCCCCTGAACTAAGTGAGTTACACATGTATGTTTGATTAAAGTGAGATCATTAAACCCTTAAAGTTACTTTCCTTCGTAAAGCAGATCAAAAGAATCTGTGCTGGCAGCTCTTATTGGTGGTCTTATTTGGTCTTACACCCCTACAGCAGCTGCTAGCCAAATTGTTGTTACAAGAGGGAAATGGAAAGACTTCTCAGAATCATGTTTGAAATGCATGAAATTAAACATACAGAATTACAAAGAAAAGAAATGATTTTGAAAGTCATCAAAATATTAAAAACAAGTATGTTCAGAGACCACAGACTAATAATCCCTCCCCTAGAGGCAATAGGGAGTCACTGAAGGTTCTTAATCATGGCAGTGACTTGGACAGAACTCTGTTTCAGGAATATAATGATGTTTTAGGAATATAATGTAGGGGCAGCTAGGTGGCACAGCAAATAAAGAGCTGGCACTGGAGTCAGGAAGATTTGCGTTCAAATCAGGCTATAGACACTTCCTAGTTGTGTGACCCTGGGCAAGTCACTTAACCTCTGTCTGCCTCGGTTTCCTCAACTGGAAAACAGGGGTAATGAGAGTACCTACTTTTTGTAATGAGGGTTGTTATAAGGATCAAATGAGAAAATAATTGTGGAGTGCTGAGCACAGTGCATGTACATAGTAAGCCCTACACAAATGTTAGCTCTTATCATCCTTATCATTATTAGATGGATTGGAAGAGGAGACTAGAAGCAGGAAATCCAGTTTGAAAGGTACAGCAATAATCTTAGTGGGACAACGTGACGAATGTGGAAATGTTTTGCACAATAGCACGTGTATATCCTATATCAAACTGCTAGAGGAGGAGGCAGGGCAGGAGGGAGATAATTTGGAATTCAGATTTTTTCCAACAGTATGAAAATACCATGGTGGAAAAGCTAATCTTCAAACTGAATGGATGACAACAATTTTCAATTATGCTTTTTCAAACATGTATGATTCTCTGGAATCCATTTTCTCTCATTTTACATACAATTTGGTCTTTGGAATCAGTGCATTTCAATTCAACAAGCAGTTATTAAAAACCACATGTGTGCATGTACACGTGACATTCATTAGGTGCTGACTCTGTACAGTGCCAAGGGCTTTATGAAGCTCAGCTACTATGTGGGCCTTGGCCTCGACATGCTTCCAATTCATCCCTGGGGATACAACAACAACAAAAAGGTGTATTGTACAACATTATCCAACTTCACTGAGTATGTATTACATTCTCTGGCCCAAAAATTGGGACATAAAGTTTCTTTTTCAAAGCTCTATTACTTACGTTGAAACCCAGAGTGTCCAGAAAAGTTGATGTTGTAACTTTGTGTTAGATGTGTATGGTTTATTTGGGGAGGAGAGAATGAAGAGAAAATGGGAAATACACAAACATGATCAGGATATGGTGCTCAAGGTGCTTCCTCATTTACTAAGGCTTTTATCTTGAAGCTCAAATTAGCAGGAAGGCACTTATCAATTCCATTGTGTTGTACATTCTTTTTAAAAATTCCTGAATTGTAAGAGAGAAAGTAGCCTGGATAGCAGAGAGAGTCCAGGATTTATTGTTAGGACACCTGAGGTTCAAGCATCCCAACTCTGCTATCTGTTAGCTGTGTGACTTTGGACAGGTCACCCTCTGCATCCTCATTTCCTTACTTGTACAATCATGGGGCTGGCTTAGGTGATCTCTAAGGTGTCCCCCCACCCCGTCCCCTGCCCCAAACTCCAGTTCCTTTTCATTGTCTTCTATGATTGTGAAGTGGAAGAAGACTGTCCAGTCCATAACATGACAACGTGACAAAAATAGCCATATATTTCAGAAATAACTCCCATGTTTCAGAAAGCCAGGCAGAAATCTCGCTAGCATCACTACAATATTTTGCTTTCGTGTACCTTTATTTTGTCTCACTTTTCATAATTATCAGCCCCCAAGCAGGATAACTCAGCCTACTGACACACATCTTCCTCATGCCCAAGAACAACAACAACATGGACAAATGTTTTAGGGTTCACCATGCACTATACAAATATGATCTCACTGGATCCTCACCACAAATTGGTGAAGTAGATGTTCTTATAATATCACTTTAATAGATGAGGAAACTGAGACAAAGAGAAGGGTAAGTGGCCTGGCCACAGTCAAACAACTAGTAATAATCTGAGGCAGAATTTGAACTCAGGTATCCCTGATTCCATGTTCTGTGTTCCTCAATACTGATGTAGTAGTGTGTATGATGAAGAGAAGAAGGTTTGCAAAGAGAGAGGCTGAGGAAACATGGACCATGTCACCTGGTTTCAGTCTTTCTAGTGGGCAGAGGTTTAAAGTCAAAAGGAAAGTGTAGAAAGGGAATCCCAGAAAGTACCCTTGCTATGTCTCCACTGATGTATACTGCTACCTAATATGACCAATTCCAGAAACCTCACCTTTTCTCAGTGAAGTGTGAAGAGAGAGCAATCTGAGAGAAAAAGCTCCTCGTCTAGATAGCATTTGTTCCCCCTCCTCCCTTGCCTCAAAGTATAATAGCACGTAATAGCTTGGTAGTATAATAGTTCTCAGTCTTGCAGAGTTGGTGCTGAATGTGGTACCTGTGAGGGGAAGCCACTCACCAGTCAGTGGCTGTCTCTTGGCCAGGCAGCTTAGTTTCAGGATAAACTGGCACTGCATCTCCCAGGGCAGCTGCTCCATGACAAAGGGCTCCTGGAAGTCCAAAGGGGATGGTGATCCCTGCATCAGGATTGAAGTGTCTTGAAGGTGGCTCATTTTAATTGCATAAGGATACTCATGACCTAGAGGAGAAAGAGCCAAATAATGGACTTGGAATAGCTTGGTCATAAAGTTATACCATGACTGCTTTGCTGTGACACTGTATGCAATGTATTGGAATGGCTGTCAGCTTGTGTCTGGGTGATGTTGTTCACTTATTTCAGTTATGTCTGACTCTGTGACCCCATTTGGGGCTCTGTTGGCAAAGATACTGGAGTGGTGTGCCACCTCCTTCTCCAGCTCCTTTGACAGCTAAGGAAACTGAGACAAACAGGGCTAAGTGACTTGTGCATGGTCATACAGCAATGTCTTGAGGCCGAATTTGAACTCATGCCTTCTCGACTGCAGGCCAGGTGCTCTATCTCCTGAGCCTCCTACCTCTCCTTTTGTGTCTGGGTACCATACCTTAAAAAGTCTATAAACTTTCTTGGGCAGTAATCATCATTCACATCGTCCAGAGGAATATTCTCCAGTACAAACTGAGTGCTCTATTCTCAGAGTAGCAAGGATCAATTTTTTTTTCTCATTTTCTCTTTCCTTTAGGCAGACAAAAGAATGAAACTTGAAAATTTTACAAAGCTCAAAGGTCCTGTGCCAACATCTGAGTGCATAGCTCTTATTCTGTTAATTCCTTATTACAAAGGAAGAACAGAGGAACAAGGAGAGATATTATGGCAAATCAATTCTAATGCTATTATAGTCAGATATTGGTTGGAATCTCTACACTCTCCTGTTTGTGATCTGACCATTCATCAATCCATCTACCCATGCTTTCTTAAGTGTCTACAGGCACACAACCCTCTGCTAGGCACCAAGAGAGAAATGACATTTCAAGAAGGCATAATCTCTGATCTAAGGGAAGCTAAGGTAAAAACTCTAATACGAAATGCTCCACAAGGTACACTCAGGATGATGGGTGTTCCTTTCTCCATGGCACAGCAGATAAAGGGCCAGGGCTGGAGTCAGGAAGACTCATCCTGAATTCAAATCTTGCCTCAAGACACTTACTATCTGTGTGAAGGTCGCATGTCAGTCAACCTGTTTGCTGCAGTTTCCTCATCAGTTAAAATGAGCTGGAGAAGGAAGCCCAATATATACCCATCAAGTGGGAAATGCCTAGACATACTGGGATTTATGAATGGAATGAGATATTATGGTGGTGAAAAAAAAAGAATGCTTTATTCAATGACATAAGGGAATACTTATTTGAACTGATTCAAAATGAAGTAAACACAGCCAGGAAAACAATACACACAAGGACTACAGCAATGTAAATGGGGTACACAGTAATAAAACAATCAAGACCAAATGCTATGAATTTATAATGCCTAACATTAACCCCAAAAGAGGAAAAATGAGAAGGCATCTCCTCCAATCCTTTGCAGAGTGTGGGGGGGGAGTGAAAGGGGGGCGTATGGATGTGGAACAGTGAATATTATGTCAGACTTTTTTTGATGTGTGTGTTAGTTGTACTCAACTGCTTTCTTTGGCAATGTAGTTGATGTAAAAACAAGGGAAATCAAAATAAATGAGAAAAAGTAAAGGAGGGCCAGCAGTTGAAAAGGAGGAAGAAAGGCATTTTAGGCACTGAGCACAGAAGGTAGGAAAGCACAGGGAAGGTCTGAAGTTTGGAGTTGTTCAGTTGGGCTGGAAAATGTCCTCTCTATCCTGGCAGCGACACAACAGAGGATTGAAGTCATTCAGATATTGAATGTGTCTGAGCAGATACAGATCATTCATCTATCGAATGTGACCATGGACAATTAAGAATCAACAACATTTGTTGGGAACAGCTCTGTCCATTCTCAGTCTTCTCTTCTGCCACTGTCCTCTGTCAGGAGTTGCAATGGACAATGGGTGAACTGTGATAGGGAGAGGATGACAGCAATGCCAAAGGAATCAGTGAGCAGCATAGACCATTCATAGATTGGATAACCAAACTCCTGGGGTTTAAGAAGGGAGTACATGTTGGTGGGTCACTCCCTCATGGGCTGAGGGTAATAGCTTTCATTACATTCTATCTTCAAAGGCCTTTGTATTCTAAATTTTGCTGTTATGCAGAAATTTTAAGGGAACAGTGAAGGTGCCCTCCATCCCACTCCTACTTTGTCTCACCAAACTTAAGCCACCCATGCTGTGCTTTCCATGTTTTTCTGGCGGAGATCTCAACACATTGATGAAGCTCCAGCCATAATAAATTATCACAGTAACTTCCACCTATTCAGCCAATAAAAAAGGGGGGCAGGAGAATCCAAACGAAAGAAATATATGTGAAGAACACATAGTTAATTGATAGTTCAGGGTAGCAAAGCCCTCAGGACACAGAAAATGTTGTGTTGATGTGGAGTGACAATCAGGGTGCTCACTGTTGTCTTTCAAGTACCCATAATGTCCCTGATGCAGTTAAGAGTCTAAAGGCTGCTGCTACCCATAGAATCTCCCTCAAAGAGGCCAAGGAGAACCAACTTGAAGACCTGAAGGAAATGAGTAAGTGCCCAAAGCTCCTCTGAAACTGGGCACCTTAACCCTTATGAACAAAACAAAACAAAACAAAACAAAACTTATCAACAGCCACCTAAGGACTAAATTAAATGCAACAAAGTTAACAATTCATTTTGTTATGGCCCAAGGGCACACGAATCAATGTCTTCTGGTCCCTCTTTGCCAACAATGCTCTTTTCCCTTGGATGTCCTATAGTAGGTCCTATAGTAAAACATTGAATGCTGCACACATTATAGATATCTGATGAGGTCAGAGTTGGGAAAGCTGGTTCATCAAATGTGAAAGAATTCACTTAGACCTTCTCTGTAGCCTTTGGGAGCTTTATTGACGCAAAAGCAGCAGGCCTGAGATTTAGCAAGGAGCTAAACAAAACTAGACTTATATAGACAAAAAGCTATATAGCCTGTAGGACGATTTTAGGGTTTCTTTTGGAGGTTGGAGATTTAGGGCTAGGATAAACCTTACAGGATAAGGACACAGGTAGAGGACAACAATTGGCACAAGGTAAGGGAGACCAGAAATATTATGAGCCAGGGTGGGGCAAGAGACAAGGAATCCCATGGTCCAGGATAAGGGGAAATTTATGTGGTAACTCAAGATAAGGGGAAGAGACTTTAGGATGACCTCAGGCTCAGGAGGGGCCTCACAAGGTCCTCAGGGCTCCACATCATTTCCCCACTCAACCACCTGGCAGAAGAATTCTTTCCGGAAAAAGGGGCGAAGGTCATTGTCTTCAGTAGTTGCTTCCTGCTGAACAGGGGTGAAGAGTCTATTTCAGGGGCCGAGAATAGGTTGAGGAGACGTGGTCAGCATCGGGTGTGGAATGCAGTGTCAGTTGAGTCCAGGGTGGAGAGAGAAAAACCGCTCGGGGACACCAAGGGTGGGGGTTGGTAGCCTATGAGCTGAAAGTGGAATTTCTGCAAGCAAGAAGACACAAAGTGAACAAACCAGGAGGTTAAACAAATACAGACCAAATATAAGAGCAAATAAAGCAATTAATAATGAGGTCAGTAGGAGTAAAGGAAGGGGAGGAACTATGACCCCCAGGAAGAGGTAGGGAGAGATACCAGGCAGGAGTGGATGTCTTGCATCCAAGAGGTTGCCTGTAATGTCCTTCAAATGCTCAAAGGATAAATTCTGTGCAGAGTTTCCAGGGAATAGGGGGAGAGCTATGGGGAGTAAGCTAGTATTCTGGGAATGATGGGGACACACCCAGCAATCCTGTACTCTGCCCTGCCCCACAGAGTTCCCTATTGGAATTAAGGCATTAGGCTTCCAGTCCTGAGGAAGCAGGCCTAACCCTAGGCATAGGGTGGGAATCAGGAATCAGTGGGCTAGAAACAGAAGTGGTTCAAGGTGGGGCCCAGAAGCCAGCAAAGCTAGAAAGCACACAGGCAAGCCCCAAGGTGAGGGCATAGTCTTCTTTGATCACTTTTCTGGCTAGCCTCACCCAACATCTTATCTCACATCTCCCATCCAGCCTCCTGCTTGCTTCATCTGCCTCAGCATTCCTGTCTTCTTCACTATCCACTCAAATGCCTTTTTGAGAGAAGGACAAGGGACCTGTTCCTGCATGAGTGGGGGTATGGAGGGGATTAAAATGAGACTGAAGCAGAGGCCAGGGGATGAGGAGAGTGTGGAATAGGCATCCTTGTTGCATGACCACCTGCAGGTGGACAGTCAATAGTCTAGAAGACACGAATCTAACAGACAAGTTCAATATGCAGAGCCTAAATAGAAGGAACATTATAAGTGACAAAGAAAGAAACCAAGACCCCTATGATGCTATTATTTACTTTGGACATACAGGACTTTCTGATCTTGCTATTTTCTCAAAGTTTCCACTCTAATTCCAATTCCTTTAGGAGGATCAGATGCTATTGAGGATCCAACTTTATACATGTAAATATAAGTAACAACACTTTGCAGGTAGAAGCTTTCTACCCTTGAGTTCAAGAGTTATACAAATGGATTTACTTATAAGAGACTGACTTTTACTCCAGTTATCATAAAAGACTTGGGAGGATCCATAAGTAATTAATTCCAAAAATTCCATTATAATAAAATGCTTATAATAAAACATGTTTATACCACAGAACACACAGTACAAACAGATGTTAGTTCCACGATAGTAATAAACTTTGAATGAAATAGACTTTTCTATTAATGCAAAAGTATTCCACAAGTTACCTCTAAGAAATTTGCACTGAAATTCTTTTTTCCGAACTGAAAATATTGCTAATCTAGTTTCTGTAATCAATAAAACAACAATTAGGTCTCTCAGTCGGTTGTATCAATACTTAATTATTCTAACATCATTTTGAAACATTTAAGGACCTTATTCCGTACAGACATATATCTAGTAACAGGCTGATAACTAGGCCAAATACCCATTTACTAAGTTGTTTAAGGTATAAAAAGGAATTTAATTTAGGCTGAATAGCTCAGATCTTAAACACACATTTTGTTATACTAGTTCACATGTCTATGGGATAGTCTATGGGATACTGATTCAACATTGTGTTTGTACCTTTGTTTCGCAAACTTCTTTTCCTTTTGTCCAATTATTTCCATCTTCAGAAAAATGTTCTATTCCAGGGATTTAATCTTTCACATGACTATGTAGAAGTAGTAATTTATCCAACTGTTTGCAATATGAAATGACTACACATTCAGATTGAAGAGAGCAAGATTTCACATACTTAGATTGTGATCACATCTTATACTGACCACTTGCTTTGATTACAGAAATTTGCCATAAAAGGGAAAGACAAGGACATAAGTAGATAAAATGTCACAGTTTTACATCCATGTAGTATCAATTCCATCTCATTGTCACACTCAGGAATAGTCAGGAGGGAACATTCCTTTTCAAAGGAACACAAGGGGGAATTGATCCAGGAGGATCCCATCTTAGATTGAGGCTAAGATTGTCCTCTCAGCTTTTCCAGACACAGACTCCCACCTGTAACAGTCACATTATCTCTGAGTAGCTTGTGGCATTTCTCTCAGATGGCAGATTATTGATTATTGAATATTGATAGATTTTTAGCATCCATTAGATAACTGAAAACATAGTTCATTATGGTCCCAAGAACTTTTACCTCAGATGGCAAGTTTCACTAATCAAAAAATTTTACTAGGACTTACATCTCCAATTTAACTCTGTCCTTGTGCAAAAGTCAATCACCAGAGATCATTTCTATATACTTGCAATTTCTCAGCATGCCAAGTTCCTTGTTTAGGAACTCCACAACTGAAATAAGCTCTTTGGCAAGCTTATAAAATTAAGGATGGAGAGGGACCCCTGAGAAGAGACTGCCTTATCTACCCCATCTATCCTTAGAGTTGCTATGGTCTGTGCTTTGGACTAGCTCCGAGGACTGCTCTGAATGGGCAGAACCCTCCTTTCCATCCAAATCATACACAATCATCAATTACCAGCTTTAGGTTTTAGCATTAACACATAACCAGCAATCTTATTATTTTCAAATTGTCTTAGCTGTATCACAAACAATAAACTTCAGATGACATCAATTGCATATCCAAATCATATAAAAATTATTGATGGAAAGATGGATTGTCTTACCAAGTGCAGATGCACCTGGCCGGCTTCCTGGCAGGTACTTCCAGGCTTTCTGCCCTACGGCCCAGGGCCATTTCCAGCTCGGCCCCCATGGTAGCTAATGCCCTTTCCTCCTCCCTCCTCTCACCAGGAGGAAGATGAATTTGCAGGTGAGGGGAAGGGTAAAACTCTCTTTTCCTAATCTGATCTGGGATGAGAGGAAGTTAATAGCAAAACTCTAGGGCTATTTGCAGTTGTACTGAGATACCTTCTTGACTCAAGGGAACAGAGTGACCAAGGTTGTCAGGAGGGGTTTCAAAGCTTAAAGATCAATTGAAAATCTGCTAAGCTGTTTTTTAGCCATTCTATTTTTTCACTTCTATGCCCATCCCTCAAAATTTAGAGTGGGATATTGAACCTTTCAAACCTACACTCAAGAGCCTAATGTCCTTTCTTAGGATACCTGAAGCATGAACCAATGACTGTGCTTCTCTGAAAGCACCTATTTAAGGATGATATAAGGATACAACAAACCTAGGAGTGCCCTTTCTAAAAAAGCATACAATTTACCCTGATGTTAAAAGGAATAATCACTAAAACTTTCATAAAATAAATTAGCTAGAAACCTTAAAGATTGGGATTTATCAAAACCAAGTAGGTGTAAAGTGTCTTTTAAGTATCACAAATCCCCAAAGTACCATAAAACCAAAATTCTCAATAATCACAAATCCCTAAGTACCAAAAGGAGTTTACCTTGGGGAAGAAGTTCAGTTTTTTTTCCTAAATCAAGAATATACCTGATTAAACTAGCCTTACCACAATAGCAAAATTTACCAGGCCTTTAAAAACTTACTCAGTAGGAATTCCATTACACAGAAGAATTACACAGGGTTGGTAAGAATTTATGATTGGATGGTTCCAAAAATTCTTGTTTTAGTTAACAACCTCAATTCTTACTTACATACAATTCTTACTCTAACAATATCTAGATTATAAGAGGAATTGCTTTTCTAACAAACACAAGTAATACAATGTTAGCCAAGTTGCACAATATAAGAAAATTTAGAAATATAACTACACCACAAGCAATTACCATGTATTTAAAATGTGAAACAGGACCAATTAATTACCAGTCAGGTGGCTGTAACTTAGTTGGATGAGCAAATCAAATCTGGATTCATAATCACTAGTGATAACATTTTAATTTCTAAAGCCCAATACTCTTAGCACTTTAAAAGAAAAGATTATTATCTATAAACTCACATTTTTTGAAGACATGTGGTGACAATTCCAAGTTCCAGATAACCTTTACTTCCTTGGGCTGGTGCAGGGACCCCCAAAGAGGCCCACAGGGCACAGAGACCCTGAAACTGGGGTACAGAGACCCCCAAAGAAAAACCAGGATGCAGGGAGAATAAGACAGGGGTAAAAAGTCTGCTCAAGCAGAGCTAGGTGCCTTTTCTTTAAGTTTTGGAAACCAAATCTCTTACTAAGCTTGTTTTGTTTAGAAATCCCCTTCACAAATTACTTT
Organism: Phalanger gymnotis; assembly: GCA_028646595.1. Classification (NCBI taxonomy): domain Eukaryota; kingdom Metazoa; phylum Chordata; class Mammalia; order Diprotodontia; family Phalangeridae; genus Phalanger; species Phalanger gymnotis. The sequence goes on along the minus strand of CM053626.1, from coordinate 141,553,541 downwards.
TCCTGATTATATTGAGGTGAGCAGGCTGTGTTAGAATGGAACTCTTAGACACTTTCATTTAAAGATCTCCTTCCCAAATTTCCTTCCTAGCAGTCTCCTAGCTGCATCTCACCACTTGTCCCAGGTCCTAGGACAGAGGGGAGAAAGAAAAATGACCAACCCTGGTCAAGGGCGTCCCCTTATACCAAGGGCCACAGTCCTACTGACCACCCAGAAGTCAGTGGAGCTTCAGACACTGCTGGCAGTATCTGGGCACTCCAGGGGTCTCATTGCTAGGGAGACAGTAGGAGTAGAAAGTGAGTAAGATAATGAGAGAATAAAGTGTGAAGACTTCACAGGGAATATTATATAGGTAGATAGATAGATAGATAGATAGATAGATAGATAGATAGATAGATAGATAGATAGATAGATGAATGGATAGATAAAATGTTTGAGAATCAATATACAGAGAAAAGGGAAATGGGATAAGTTTGAATCTATGAGAATTTGATTATTCAGCTTCTTCCCTGAAGTCCCTGTTCTTTCTTCTGGTTCTGGTTTAAAGATTTACCCCATGAGAATAAGGTCACTATGACCTGCTTTTTCTTTTACTGTAAGGAACAGGAGAAAGTCTCCCCCGCCCCTTACATTATTCTTTTTCTTTAGATTTATAGATGCCACCTTAGCAACAACCATTAACCAGGGAGAGTGGGGGTTAGATTGTCTGTGCTTGGTTTCCTGCTTCCTTGTCTAGCTTTTCCTCGCTCAGATTGTAAGCCTGCCTCCCAGCTAATGGTGAGAAGGGACAGAGGCAGGCAAGATTTTCTTGCATTAGGAGCATGTTTATTTGTGCTTTGCTCCTTGTGCCTTTGCCTCCTCTTGCTAGCCGTGTTTTGGCAGAGGATGCCCTTTTCTTGCGAGAATTGAATAAAATTTTATTTCTGTTCCCACCTTGAGATGGCTTTTTATTAAAGGTTAATTTCTTTTTATAATTGGTGAGGGTTTACACCCCACAGAAAAGGGTCTGGGGAAGAGAACAAAGAAAAGGGGCACTTACCTGTTATCCCAGTGGCTAGGAGAAGATCACTGGAGTCCAATCAATATTTGGACTCTCAGGTTTTGGCGCTAAAATAATGATGAGGTCAGAGTTGGGAGATCTGGTTCATTAAAAGTGAAAGAATTCACTTAGACCTTCTCTGTAGCCATTGGGAGCTTTATTGATGCAAAAGCAGCAGACCTGAGATTTAGCAAGGAGCTAAACAAAGGCACTGATGTAGGGAAGGGACCAGACTTATATAGACAAAAAGCTATACAGCCTGTAGGATGATTTTAGGGTTTCTTATGGAGGTTGGAGATTTAGGGCTAGGATAAGCCTTACAGGATAAGGGCACAGGTAAAGGACGCATTGGAGCACAATTGGCGCACAAGGAGCAAATTGGCGCAAGATAAGGGAGAGCCAGGGTGGGGCAGGAGACAAGGAATCCCAGGATAAGTGGGAAGTGATGTGGTAACTCAAGATAAGGGGAGGAGATGTTAGGATGGCCCCATGCTCAGGAGAGGTCTCACAAGATCCTTAGGGCTCCACATCAATATCTGTACATCATCATGATTACATCAGCATAGGCAACTCCCAGCATGGAAAGTACCTACACCAATGAAGAAGGACAACCAATATGTTCACTATAATCATAGACTTAGGAAGGTGCTTGGGGGAAAGAAGAGGATAAGATTTGCCCAAGGTCACTGCAGCAACAAATCAGCTAGCAGCTGTTGTGGGGTGTAAAACCCAACAAGACCAGCAGCACAAGCTGCCAGCACAGGATCTTTGATCTGCTTTACTAAGGAAAGTAACTTTAAGGGGTTAATAATCTCACTGTAATCAAACATACATGTACTTACCTCACTCACTTAGTTCAGGGCGTAAAAATCAGCCCTCTGAACTTCAAGGTAAATACAAACAGAAATTACAAACATCAACAGACAGACCTTGTCTGATCAAATCATAGTACCATAGTTACCAGAGAATAACCAATAGGTCTGGTTTAGCAAAGTCAGGGGGCAGTTACAGCTTGCCCAGAGCCTCAACACTCCTTCCATTAGTGTGCCCCAAAAGTCAAAGGCCAACCTTAGATCCTACACACCTGTCTCAGGGCCCTGGGCCACTTGATTACCTTACTGCTGAGAAGCACTCAAACTATTTAAAACACCATTTAGGGTGTGGGAAAGTTAATCTCTGGTACCACCATATACAAGTCAATGACTCCTGTGTTAGTGCTGAGAAACATTCCAAGACAAGATCCTACTTTATCTGCCCCATTAAATAAAGGCCAGAATCATTAAAGGCACTTAAGAACAGCAAAAATTCCCACTTTAATTACTATTACAGTCACCCAGCTGGTATGCTTCAGAGGCTGGACTTGAACACAGATCTTTCTGACTCCCTCTATACCATTTTGCCTTCTTATCCATATCCATATCCATATCCATATCCATATATATATATATATATAACCTACTGAATACTATCATTTAATTTGGGACTTGGAAAACACCTTAAGAGTCATGTAATCCAAGCCATGCACAAAAGAACTTCCAAATATAAGTGATTATTTGGCTGCTCCTAGAAAACCTTCATCGTTGGTGGGGAGGGGGCACCTGCTATCTCTTGAGACATTGCATTCCAGTGAATTAATTGTAAACTGCATGAAGAAAGGGGATGTATCTTATTTAACCTGTGTATCTTCTCTAGTACAATGTTCTCTTGCCATTTGCAGTTAATTAACACGGGCTGTTATCAATTGTCTATTAGGATGCCTGACCTCAACTAAAATGACCTGAGAATGTGATCAGAAACTTGAAGACAATTTGTATGGTGAATGAAATAGGAAGGAACTGAATGGGTCACCACAGTTTCCTCTTTGTTGACACTGCTTCTTTTCTTCAATTCAGCAAGCATTCCAGGAGATGACCCTAGCATGGAACAAGATCAAGAAGCACCAGACAGATCGCCTGAATGCTGCACATTGACCCACTGAAAATGAAAGGACCCAAGGAAAGTCTTCTGAGCACTTTGTAGATTCCTTTCATACCCAACATTTTCATTCTTTTTAATATCTGCTTGTTTTTATGTCATCTTTATCCCTCTCTGATATAATACACAGTACGTCACCAGCAATTCCTAAAAATATAGAGAGGGCAGAAGCAGTTCAGCTAAACTAACCAAGAGACTGAGAATGACAATATGTGACTATGGAGTAGTAATTCAGAGGTGGAATGACAACTGGTGATACTTATATAGTTTACAAAGATCGTGTACATATGTGTGCATGTATATACATATTTATATTATATATACATGTATATATGTGTATCTGTATATGTGTGTGTGTGTGGATAGACAGATAGATAGATAGATAGATAGATAGATAGATAGATAGATAGATAGATAGATAGATGTGTGTCTACATGGCACAATGGATAGAGCTCCCACACTAGAGACAAGAAAACTCATCTTCCTGAGTTCGAATCGGCCCTCAGACACTGACTAGACCCTGGGCAAGTTATTTAACCCTGTTTGCCTCAGTTTCCTCATATGTAAAATAAGTTGAAGTAAATGGTAAACTTTTCTAGTATCTTTGCCAACAAAACACCCAAATGGAGTAAGGAGGAGCTGGACACGATTAAACACCTGAACAACAACAATACAACCACCACTACAATAATGTGTGTGCGTGTGTATCTGTTATGTCATTTTATTCTCACAAAAAATCAGTGAAGGAAGTAGAACTGAAGCATTCTTAATTGATAGTTTATAGATGAGGAAAACGAGGTGGATAAAGGTGAAGTTTATGCTCAAATTCATAGTTAGGAAGTGTGCTTGTCTGAATCAAAAACTAATGCTGTGTCTTTCCAGCAGACCACAGACCCTTCTCTGAAGGTAGAGCCTAAGCAATATTCACTTTAGGATAAAAGGTAGTCATGTTTAAACACTTGAATAAATAAAGGGTAAGGACTGAGCAAGCAGAACAAGATAGGCCTAGCCTGTGTCTATGTCTTGCTAAAGGCATAGGACAGTATACATAATACCATTGCATAGCTGCCTTGAACTGTGAAAAGGGGTTAAGTCATAATGAATGGAACAATGCATCTGTCAAGAAACTAATGTGAAAATTATGCTGTTTAAATGTACATCCAAAGATTTCTCCTCTAACTCCCCAAACCTAAAGGTCTTCAAGTATTGTTGATTCTTTAGTGCAGCATTTCAAGAAAGATTTGTCAAGTGAGAGAGACATTTATTCGTTTTGACATGACACAGCGATCGCATAATGAAAGTGACTTTCGAAGTCAATGGGAATGTGTGCACATGTGTCTGTCCTGCAGAGAGAGGATCTCCTGCAGCTGAGATGCCTGGAAAGAATTGCTTTGAGATCACTGAGAGGAGAACTGCTGACAGAAGTCTCTACAGTGGACACAGAGAAATGTGGCTGGCTCTGATGCCCTTCTGGAATCCAGCCAACTTCACAGCCAGTGGCCTGGAGGCAACCACCACCTTGTAGATTGCTCAGGAGATCTTGATCTCCGGGTCCAAGCCTCCTGCTTACCCGTGCTCATCAGAGGGAATAGACTTCAGGATCTTATGATTTTAGTTATGGTATCTGGGGAAATAGCACTGAGAAGTGCAGGCAAAGGGATGATTTCACATTGTGGTATGGAGAGTAGGACAATACTGTGAACAATCCGAAGGTAAGATGCTTATTGATTGCTCATAGATGGACTGTTTGCTATGCCTAGATCATAAGTTTTCTTTCAAGGCAGAGTCAGTCTGGTGACTACAGGAAAATTCTGCTCTAGGTAATAAGTGCATGAGAAAAAAAGGGAACTCATCTAAAACTGACATAGATAGAAAACCATAACAAGCAACAACAAAAGAAACAACAACAAAGAATTAGATGGGTGAGATATTGTGAGAAGATCAAAGGTCTCTGAAGACATTCCCTCTAAATTTTTGGAGTCATCTAATCTCCATTGGAGGACAGAAAGTGATAGGGAAACCATCATCTCTAAAGATATCCCATTCCATGCCTGGACACCTCTAATTGCTAAGAAGTTTTTCTTTACATGGAAGCAAATTGGGTCTCTCAGCAACTTTTGACTGTCAGTGCTCCTAATGTCTCCCATCTGAGTCTAAGGAAAACAAATTCCGTGTGGCCTCCACATGGTCGACTTCATAGACTTGGCGACAGTATTCACTACCTGTGCCACCCCCAGCCCTCCACCTTCTTAAAATATCTCTCTCAGATGGCTCATTCTCTAGCTCGTACCCACTACCCCCTCACTGTCCTTGTTTGCCTTTTTCTGGGCCTATTCCATATTGCCAAGACACAATACTCTAGATGTGATCTGACAAGCACAGAATACAATGCAAACCTAAACATCCAACAACCAAGAAACAAGACCATTAGTAGGTAAATAAAGGTGTGGCTTTTGGTTCCCCCCTCAGCCTTATTATTTATTTATTTTACTTTTTGTCTTGATGCTACAGAAATCTTTCTGAAAAGTAAACACTTCATTTACTTTGGGAAGCACAAAACAAAGGAGAGACAGTCCAATGGTAACAAGGCCAACAGCACTAAATATACTTCTATTGGGGGTTTTCCCTTAAAATAACTTTTTACAACCTCCTCCCTGCTTAGATTTTCCCCAGAAACTTACCAATGAGTGGATATGGAGCCTCTTCTCTCCCAGAATTCACCCAGAGTTGGTAGTCTTGTGCAGAACCTATGAAATGAAACACACAAACACCCCTCAAGAGTTAAAGTGGTTGTCTTGCTGGATTTGTGCTAGAGATTTTCAATTTTGTGATGGCCAAATAGGGTCTTTTACTATCTATTTCGGGCTGTGGCATGCTATAACTGACAGTAGTCTGAGTTCTTTGGGCTCAGAGCCACCCCAGGGCTTTCAGAGATGGACCAAAGTATCCAGATCTCCTCCCCTTTTCCATTAAAAGCCCAGGGAAATATCAAACTACAAATTGCACCACATACCTTAAGAGAATCAATCCCTCACTTGTGTTGTATTCCCCAGACCACGACTTCATATCATCTTTAGTATTTCTTAAGAATTCAGAGAACTCGTCCTCATTTCCTTTTTTTCTCCCTTAAACTTGTGTTGTTGCCTCTTTCTTTTTTACACTGTTACTTCCATTTGCCCCTTCTCCCCTTCCCCCACTAAACTCTTCCTGGTAATGAAGCAACAAAAAAAGCATCCAAGCGAAGCCAATGAAACAAATGACTGCAATGGAAAGCATCTACCACATTCTACATCCCAAATCTCCCAGTTCTCCAGGTGAGAGATGTGTTTCCATGTTTGTTTTGCAGGACTGAGATTGTCCATTAGAGTTCTCCTGTGTTTTAATACACTTATGATATTGTGCATATGGTAGGACATAGACTTAGAACTGAGAGAGACCTTGGAGGCCATCTAGTACAACTCCTTCATTTTGTAGAGGAGGAAAATGAGGCCCAGGAAGGTGAAGTGATCTGTCCAAGGTCACAAAGACACTAAACACCAGGGCAGTCATGCTGGAGCCAGTCTGGTACAGGCTTCTTCTTGCTTTACCTTTGTCTATCAGGATCTCTAGCATCCCTCAAAGTTGTTTCAAATTCTACCTCCTACATCAGCGATGCCAAGCTTTTCTTGATTGGTCACAGATATTTGTCTTCTCATGTGTTTGTGAAGTCCTTATATCTGACCTTCTTTATAATAAGATGGTTTTACTATACTCATATGTCACAATTTGTTCACTTTTCCCCCACTGCTTGGCATCCATTTTATTTCTGAATTTTTTGCCACCACTCAAAGTGATTCTGTATATATGTTGTTATGTAGGTGTTCCAAAAGCCTTAGCATAATTTTAGCCTTCCATATCCTTTGGTGCACTTTATATGTAATGATATTCCTTTCTGTCATTGACTGCTTTGGATTCTATGCCCATTAGTTTAACCACTAAACCAAAAGGTCTAACTTAATGATCTTTCCTGCATTATTCCAAATTCTTCTCCAGAACAGATGGAACAATTTCTAGTACTACCAACAGTGTCTTTATGTTCCTGTCTTCCCACAGCCCCTCGAACATGGACTATTTCCAATTTCTGTTATTATTTTCAGTTTATTGGTGTGAGGTAAAGCCTCAGAGTGCTTTTCGTTTGTATATCTTATATTATTAGTGTTTTGGAACACTTTTCTACATTCCTCCTCATTTCCAGGAGAATGACCTCCTCTTGGGGATCTTGGCCTTTGTTGGTTTCTCGCTGTTCTCAGGAAATCTTTGATGTAGGCTCTGTTTGACCCCGCAATAAATATCTACCATACAACTGGGGAAACCACAAGCACCATTTTTTTTGGCGCTATGACAGACAGGGATGACAGCTCTATAAAGTGCATTAGCCCTGCCACTAATAGCAGCTGGGCAAGGAGCTTTGAGAAGATAGCCCAGAAGGGATTCGTTTAGGGTTTCAGCTAAGCAATATCCTGAGGAAAAGAAAAAAAAAACAACCTTGAATCTGGAGGACAGCAATTCCAAACAAAGAAAACAAAATCATCCTCTAGCAGAATCACTGTGATCAATGGAAAATAATAGGTGCTGCAAGTCCTATTTTGGGGAGAGATCACCCTCCGTGCCATCTCTTCTGCAGGATCATGTTACAGGAATCTAGAGCAGAAACTTCTTTCGGCTGGCTCAGTCTTTGGCAAGGTGGTTTATGTTTGCTCTTGAATTTTTTTGCTCTTCACTTCCCATTGAAAACCATAGCCTTGCTCTTATACATTCCTTCTTCTCCTTCTCCTTCTCCTTCTCCTTCTCCTTCTCCTTCTCCTTCTCCTTCTCCTTCTCCTGCTCCTGCTCCTGCTCCTGCTCCTGCTCCTCCTCATTCTTCTGCTTCACTGTCATAAATCATATAGCACTTTTCGGTCAGCAAAGCACTTTAGATATATCACCTTGATTCTCACAGCTATCCAATAAATGGGTTCTATTATCGTCTCCATTTTATAGATGAGAAACCTGAGGCTGAGAAGGGACTTATCCAGGACCACATAGCCTATGAGGTGCCTGAGATTGGATTTGTAGTCTGTACATTCTGAATTCAAGTCCAGAACTCTGTTTACTAGGAATACTTCTTTCAGTCATGGAGAATATTAACTTGTTTTACACAAAAAGATAACATCTGTCCTATCAAAGATTCAAAAATATTCCTTATGCATTTCAGGGGCAAAACTTCAGTTTTAATTTATTGCAAATAGATAGATGTGCTCCTAACAAAATCTTGTCATTTTATGTAGCTGCAGAAAAAAAAAACCAAAATTGTAATTCTTGGAAACTGTATATAAACAAACAGCCTCCATCCTTAATTTAATTAGTTTGAGATTCTTTCCATATGAAAAAAGGTGATCACTTTAGTCAAGCAAAAAGAACAAACAAGAAAAGAAAGCTCTTCATATTGCTGAAAGAGACTCTTTACTTCAATTCAGCACAATTCTGCCAAGAATACGAAAAATACGTTAGAAAAGATGTGACATATGGATAAAGTTTTCTGGATTCCAGGAGACATTATTAAAGCAGAATGCTATTTATTGTGAGAGGTGGCATGAGACAGAATGGAAGGCCAGTCTTAAAGTCAGTGAGAGCAGTATTCAAATCTTACCCTCTGGTGATAGGTATGTGACTCTAGGTAAGTCATTTCTGAGCAGGCCCAAGCCAGTCATCAATCTGTATCAGGGGAGGAAACTTTCTGAGCTGTCTGCACTGATGAAATCCCAGACCCAAGTCCTTCCCATCCAGAATAAGGTCCTATTGTTGGGTTTTTTCAGTCATATCTGACTCTTTGTGACCCCATTTGAGCTTTTCTTGCAAAGATACTGGAGTGGTTTGCCATTTCCTTCTCCTGCTCATTTTGTAGATGAGGAAACTGAAGCAAGCAGGGTGAAGTGACTTGCCCAAAGTCACATAGTTACTCAGTTTCTGAGGCCAGATTTGAACTCAGGAAGATGAGTCTTTCTGACTCCAGGCCAAGAACTTTATCTACTGTGCAACCTAATTGCCCTTGGTACTGTACCAAGAACAAAATAGCATTGATCTTAAAGTCAGAATGGTTTGAGTTCAAATCTGGCCTCAGATACTTGTAAGCTGTGCAAGTCACTTAATCTTTAGCTGTTTTAGTTTCCTCATCTGTAAAATGGGGAATAAAAGCATCTAACTCCCAGAGTGGTTATAAGGATAAAATCATATTTCTTTTAAAAATCTTGAACTCTTATATACATGTTATTGTCATAATTATCATATAGGTTTGCTGTGATACACTTCCTGACCAAATCATGCGCTAGCACTCTGTCTTATATCCCATGGAAAATGAAGTTTAAATAACATAAGGCATTGAAATGGGACCTTTGAGATTAACTGGAATAGGCTTTAAAGCATAAATGAATTGTTAGGGGGAAAAAGATCAATTGGACACAGCCTAGTCTGTGATTCTACCATTGAACCATCTGACTGCCAGACATTTAGTGCATAAGGTGCTGAATGTGGAGTAAGCAAAGCCTGAGTTCAAATCCTGCCTCTGATACTTACTAGATCTGTGATAATGAAATATCAGGCCTTTAAGGTCTGTTTCATAATCTATGATTGTTTTAATACTGCAGTTTTTTTGCGTTGTTGATATTTGATCTAAATTTTTTATTCTCTGAATAGTCGTAGTTTTTATGAATAAAAGTATTTAACAAGAAGGTCTTTATCACAGAATTGCCCTAAGATTTAGAGTTAAAAGGGACCAATCTTAAACAATCACCAAGACTTGAACTTCTTAACATTTTTTGTGTCATACACCTCTTGGGCAGTCTGATGAAGCCATTGCTGTCATGGATCCCTTTCAGAATGATGTTTTTAATTGCATAAAGTGAAATAACAGAGATTAGAAAGAAAACCAATTATATTGAAAAGCAATTATAAAAAAAAAGTGACTTTTGGGGGTGGAGCCAAGATAGCAGCTGGAAAGTAGGGACTAGGGTGAGCTCCCTGCCAAGTTCCTCCAAAAACATGTAAAAAAAGGCTCTGAGACAGTTCTAGAACTGCAGAAACCACGAAATAGCAGAGGGAAGCAAGGATCCAGCCCAGCATAGCCTGAATGGTCTCTGGGTAAGATCTATCC